>VXBP01005677.1:54277-263967 GCA_013400115.1 Rhinopomastus cyanomelas | reverse complement strand
GCTTTGGAAAAGGTTTATTGTGGCCAAAAGGATTTGGGTGTGAAACCAAACAGGGGATCTTGAGAGGGAATCCCGATGGCTCAATGAGGCTCCAGCTCTGTGCCGAATAGCGGCGGCGTTACTCACCCTGGTGCTCCTGTTCCACTCTTTTCTAGCCATTTGTGGCCCTTTTTAAGGCTCCTGTGACTTTTTAACCATTTTAAATATTTGTTTACGTTGTTCCTAAATGTTTTACGCTTTAGCTGTGAGTTTTACAGTTAATCACCACTTTAACGCATGTTACCGCGGTCGCAAAACGTCTGGCGCCCCAGTTTTCTGATCTGGAGCCCGAGCTGATCCCTCGGGCAGGATTCTGAGCTTCCAAGGGGTGCTGGAAGGGAAGGAACCAGGCTAGGAAGTTTTCAGACCAACCCCTTCTTGTTCCAGCACAGTGGAAGTCAAGAGAAGATCTCGTCCTGCTTTGGCCACCGGCTTCCGCTCGCGGCACGGAGGAGCCATTTTGGGTTGGTTTTGTTGATTCTTTTCCGACCCAAGGGTTTTCTTTAATGTCTTTGGGGTGTGATCATGGCCAGAGCAGCGTCGCTAAGTCTGCTGCTCGCCCTGGTGCTCGCAGTGACTCGTTTCCCCGGCGCTGCCTGGTTGGACCCCAACAGGAGAGGAGAGGAGACCAAAGGAAGTGCTTCACCTCATAGTGTTGAAGCATGAAGCCTGGAGGGTAGAACTGTGAGATGGAGGTGCCCCCTTCTCATTGTCTTCCCCTGCCCCAGCTGGCAGCTGGTAGGTGACGGCTGGTGGCCGGTGCTGGCGGGGCACCCTTCTTGTATAATTCATCGGCTCGGGTGCAGGAAGAGGCTCTGAGGGCACCGCGAGAGTCAGCGCAAAGTGTTTGCTCACTCGTTCCCTCCACCCCTTGAGTAAAAGACCCTTCTGGAAGGTTCTGCCAGGCACAGAGCCCCAGACCATTGCAGCTTTGGACTGAAATCCTTCCAGGGCAGCGAACGGCTCAGCTGTGGGAGGGCAGAGCCTGTCCCGATCTAACTGCTCTTTGATTTGGTTTGTTCCAAGGTCTTTAAGAGCCTTTTCCTGACAAACTGTAGCTGGGAATGCAGGAAGTAACGAGGATTTATTTACCCCCTCGTTCTCAGAGACGTGGCTTCTTGATTGTTTAACATTTTTGGCCACTACTTCCTTCTTATAGCTGCTATGGAGATTCAGCTGGCGTGACTTTCACTCGGGGAAAAAAAACCCCAGTGTTTAAATACTATTCTGTTCTGTTTCAGCTCCCAATTAATTCCAGTCTGATCCCTTCAGGCTGCAGTCCCAGAGAGCAGCACTAGTGTCAAGACTAGGCAAAAGCTACTGAGAATGCTGTCTCTGCACACAAATCCCAACCTCCAGCAACCAGCACTGAGGGTTATGGGCAGGGCGACCCAATCCATTTGGGCTCTGCAGATCCAGCAGGGGCTCAGCCTTTGTTTTCATCAGCTTTGATGCCTTTTTTCACTTGGGCTTGTCGATACCATCTCCCAAAGTTCCTGCATGGAGCTAGAGGTGTTCCCGCCCACCCAAGGTTGAGACTTCCAAAACCACCTTGGCTTTGTGGGGTCTGAATCGCTCCCGAGATTCCTGAGCTTCGCTGTCACATCACTGTGAGGAATTCTTGCAGGAGGATGGCTGGGGGTGATCCCAGTGGTGCAGAACTGCAGGCAGTCATGGGAACCAGCAGGACTTTGGGTGCTGCTGGCTAAGCACTGGGTTGTGTCGTCTTTCCCCACTCCCCAGGGGTGCTTCTCAGGCTACTTCCCTCCCACCATGAACCGCAGCCACGGCTGCTTCAATCCCGACAACCAGAATGTGGGAATCAGGAACCACACAGAACCCACTGAGAACTGGGGGAGACCATCAGGGAGCTCCCAGTGCCAGACACAGCGATGCTGGGGAGCGTCTCAAACAATTCAGGGGGTCAACTGTTGTCGTTGTTATACTGGGCAGCCCTGGTCTGACACTGGCTGAGGTGCTGGTCTGGGCAGCTAGGGATTTCCAAGGAGCCTGAGCGTGAGCCGGTGACACAGTTTTGCTGCTAATTACTGCTGGATAAAAATTGAGGATCGTTATTGTGGGATAAAAATTGAGTGTTTCTTTATTCCAACATTTTTCATTTGATCAGACCCTAAACCAACAAACGGGCTCATTAAAATAGATTCCAGCAAGTGTTGGTGTTTGAACGTCGCCTCAATGTGAAATCCACTGGAAATTGTTTTAATGTGAAATTAATGGAAAGTTATTTCAGTCTGAAATTCGTTTCAAACTGTCTCAATATGAAATTCATTGAACATTGTTTTAATGTGAAATGAAGTGAAAACGATTTCAATCTGAAATTCATTTCAAATTGTCTCAATATGAAGTCCACTGAAAATTGTTTTAACATGAAATTGATTGAAAATTATTTCAATCTGAAATTCGTTTCAAATTGTCTCAATCAGAAATTCATTGAAAGTGGTTCCAGTCTGAAACTCCTACAACTGTACCTTTTTCTCCCAGTCCCCCATTCTTACTCCCCGTGCAGGAAAGAGGGTTTTCTTGGTGTCTTTAGCCTAGAAGCCACCGAGGGAGGCCGAGGGGCTCCTTTCCTGCGGCCCTGCTGGGACAGCGAAGTGTGAGATGCCAGGTTGCAGCAGGGGGATGCAGCAGGATCTGCCTGCAGCCGGGGGTCGACCTGATCGACCTTCTGTGTGCGGAGCAGGCAAACTGGAGTGTGCTCCCCACACCTGGGGCAGGGGACCGAGGAAACCTGCTTTGGCAGCCAGGGCGACACTGCGCCTTAATCGGGGGCGGGCGTGGGGGCCAGCCACGTCGTCGCCGTCAGAGAAGCCAGTTCTAGGGTCCGACTCGGATTTAATCTCGGGTTGTGGCAGAATTAATCACGAGCACGGAGCAGCCTGGGCTCCAAAGCGAACTTTGCTTGCACTAGTGCCTTTAGCTTTCAAATAAGCCCGGCTGCCCTTTGCAGCTGCAGGTAGAGCTTTTATCTGATGGAGCCCCGAGATACCCAGGGCTTGAGTTTCTCATGCTTTGTTCTTCTGGTCGCTGCTGACTATTGATTAAGGCTCAGCCCCGCAGGTTACCCAACAGGTTGCTTCTCTGGCCCCCGCTGGAGCCGAATTCTCCGCCAGAGCCGGGCATCTCGGGATTCCCGCTTGCGGGATAATTGATCCCCGACTGTTTGCAGGTGGCTGGAACTTTGTCCTTGTACTTGAGCAGGGAGTGGGGGAGGCAGATGAGGAGGGGAGAGAGGGGAGGGGAAAGGCAGTGTAGGTCCAGAGCTAATGATGGGGGTGGCTGAAGGGGAAAAACAGCCCAGATGGGGGCGGGGTTCATTCGAGTTCCTTGTTTTCCACCCCTCTCCAGCCCTTCTTTCCTTTCTTCTCCAGGCCTGAGCGTTGCTCATAATGGTGATGATTAACTAGATGAAGTCGGTAGCCTGGGAGACCATCCAGGGTGGTTTTGTATTTCCTGGGTACCCAGGAGCCACAGAAAGCTCCCGATGGATGGCACAGGGAAACGAGATAGGGCAGTCGTGGGGTCTCTTTGGTGGTTTGGTTGGAGTTTCTTTACTGAACTCTGTGCCTCACCGTTTCGCCACGGTAAGGTCCTCGCTGCCTTCTTCCACCTTCCCTGCCTTCCCCTGCCAGTTTCCTTCCTCCTCGCCTTGCCCTGCCTCAAAGGTTCTGCAGCAGTTCCCACCTGTTTGCTGCCCTAACCCTAAGACACCCTCCTGGGGAGGAGGAAGAAGGTGAAAGGATTTATTTCTCACTCCATCGGGTCTCACTAGATAATTGCCTCGGGGATTCCATTTTGGGTGATGTGTTGGACCTTTTCTGCTGCTGCCATGATCACCCAGCACTGCTCCCCCCAGACAGAGCCTTTCTTTGCTTTCAGCTGTGTGCTCTGCCCCACCTGAGCAAGAGCTGTTGCCTACAGAACCAGGAACTTCCCTAACTCTCAGGCCTCCGGTGGCCAGGGACCGAGGGGTTTCACTGCCACTAGAAGCACCGCGGTTGTTGGGGAGTTTGCAAACACTTTCTCGAGTAACTACGAACCATTTGCGGTCTGGCTGGTGCTACGTGAGTCTACAAGAGACTGAATAAACGAACCGAGGTGGACGATCAGTCTAAGGGGTCAGAAGCACTTGGTAATGTTGGACTTAGTGGTCCAGGGTTACTCCTGGGTTTGAAATGCAGGTTGTCTGAGGAATATCCATGCTAAACGCAGAAGTTCTCTTTTGCTTGTCTTTGTGCTGGTTGAACTGGTTGGTAGAAACCCTAAGTCATCAGTCAAGGTGCCATCGAGCCTTCTGGGGGGTCCTGTGCCTTGTCCTTTGCCACTGTGGCTTGCCCTTGGCTCAGTGCGGGGTCAGCTGTGCAGTGCTGGCAGGGTGTCTGCAGAACCCACTTGGGTATCACTGAGCAAAACATCCCCTGGTTCATGGAATCTGTGGCAGCTCCCGCAGCAGAGGAAGAGGACGCTGCAAATTCCTCCCATCCCAAGTGCAGAGAAATGAGCTCTCAGCTCTCACATGTCCCAAACATCACCCAAAATGATGCTGACCCGTCTAAGCTGAAGCTGATAAAATCATCCTCCTAACTCACAGCAGATGCGACTGAACTTCTAACTGCAGCAGCTGCTCAGCCTGTGGGGAAAAACATCAAATTACAGAAAAGAGGTTCATTTCCTGGTCTCATTTTTATGATGCCAGGAGCTGTGTCAGTTCTTCAAGTGGTTTGGTATCATCGTCACCACCCCAGCAGAGACTACGGCATCCTGCCCGCTGGCAGACCCAGCAGACTGGCACCTCTCAGTAGGGTCCTGTGCGCGGTGCAGGTTGCCCTTGCTGCTGGTTTGTGTGCAGAGCGCTGCCTGCGCTACCAGTGGGAGCTGGGAGCTGGGAGCCATCTCACGGTGTTTTGTCCAGCACAATGTTAGGTTTGAATTTGGGGGGGGGGTCCCTAAAGGTGGGGTGGGAGGGCCATGCCCCATCCGCCAGCATCGACAATCATTAGCACCACGGCGAGGCACAAGGATTGTTTGGCAGGTCTGCGCTGTGCAGCTGGGTCTTCGTTACTGGGACGTGCTGCCAGTTTAGAATTTACAACAGTGCAGAGGTGGAGGGGGGCATTTTGTGGGTTTTACGGCAGTTTGGGGGGGGGAGTGTTGGTCACTGGGGTTTTATTTACTTGCAGAGGCTGTTTTGGGGGCTTCATCAGGTATTTAGGTGGAAGTGGAACGTGGAGGTCAGTGCGGGACAAGGACTTCAGAAGTGACAGTTGAAGCTCTGGGATGGGATGTGAAGATGAATTTGTGGTGGGTTTCGGTCCTCAGGAGGCAGCAGTGTGTGAACCACACTCTCACTGCACTGTGCACCAGTAAAGGGTCTCCATTGTCACTGGAAGCAAGTTTGGAGGACACTGCAGAACCTGTGGCTGCTACGGGGGCTTTGAGAGCCCCATTTAGGGATCCTTGTGGGAGCAGCTCAGTCAAGGGCTGGAGGGAAGACTGGATGACTCTGCAGCTCTGCTGGAGCTTCTGTTGCATAACAGGACACTGAGTCAAGCCCTGCCCTGGCAGGGGAGTGACTTGGTGGTGTCACCTGCTGAGGGAACTGGCCCCCACCTCTTCCCCCCGCTGCACCACAGCAAGCTGGGGGCTTTCTGGTAAATCACTGTGGCACAGAGTCTAGAGAGAGTCCAGCCTTGGTGAATGAAGGAATAGTTAGCAAATTGGCTGGTGGAGGCGAGGGTTTATTAAAAATGATTTGAACTAAAACCACCTTTTTCTTCCCCATTCCTGTAAGGAGATGTAGGAAAATGGATCATGGATGAGTTCTCCAAGGAAAAAGCCCTAAATTATTCCTCATTTCCTCTCCTTTTTGCTTCCATCTATTATAGAATGAACCAGCCCTTTCCTAGTGATTTCTCTACAGAGCTGAGGTGTTTCCTGTGTCTGGCCGGTTTAGCATCACTCCCCTCCATGTCCTGGGCAGGTGGGTGCTCACAGTGGATTGATGCAAAGTATTTATGAACTTCTCCTGCTGCAGTCACTATTTTTCAGTGACCAAGTAGTTCCCTGGAACCTTCCCGAGGTTACTGCTGGATAAAAGGAGAAGGTTAAGCTAAAGGCCCTTCTGAGAGTGAAAGGGATGGTGAAGGCAACAGTTAAACTGATTTCTAACGTAAACCCCCCCAAAACCACTATTTTCCCAGAAGAGAAAGGACTCCCCCAACAGACCAGAGACCCAAATCCATGGTCAGAACCTCTCAGCTCTGTGGTTCTGCACTGCCGAATGGACACTCCCGTGCGACTCAGTCTAGGGGATCCTGCTGGGGTGGAGGGGTTGGGCTAGATGGTCTTTAGAGGTACCTTCCAGCTCGGTCTAGGGGATCCTGCTGTGGCAGAAGGGTTGGACTAGATGGTCTTTAGAGGTACCTTCCAGTCCCTAATGTTCTGTGATTAATTCCCTAAGGATTTCATGAAAATTGAGCTGTGAAGCTCCCTGTGTCGACACCAAACTGGGAGGTGAGGCCACTTCTGAAGGCAGGGAAGACCCGTTGCTTGGGCTGTTAAAAAATTCCCAGTCCCAATGGGACCCCAGCGGAGAAGCTCTGGTACTTAGGTATCTAATCAGATTTTTAATTCTGAACCAGATCATTAATTCTGGTTAAAGGAGACTTTGTGTGAAAGGGTTCTAGCGCAGGGGTGCAAACACCTACGTTTAATGCAGCCACCCTACCCACAGGCTTTGTGTTGGGCACGGAAAGTTTTGGCTACTTCTCCTTCTCTGCTCTCTCAGTCTGGCAGCAAAGGAAAAGGCTCCTAGACCTCACCCTGGCGAAAAGAGCTAAAGGAACCAGCACTGGAACAGGCTGCCCAGAGAGGGGATGGAGGCCCCATCCCTGGAGCCATTCAAGGTCAGGCTGGATAGGGCTCTGGGCAATCTGGTCTGGTGAGTGCTGGCCCTGCTTGGCGCAGAGGGTTCGGACTGGATGCCCTTTGGAGGTCCCTTCCAGCCCAGCACACTCTGTGATTCTATTCTATGAATGAAGCTGCTGTTGCCCTGCTGTTCAGAAGGTCACTGTGCCGCTGAGGGTTCAGGAATGACCTTCGTCTTCCTGCAGCCCCCAGTGCAACCAGTGTGTGTGTGGGGGGGTTCTTCTTATTGCTTTTGCCAAGGAGAGCCCATCTCCCTCTGGGCAGGAACTGAGCCTTTCAACCCTGAGTGATCCCAAACCAGGCAAGAATTTCTCTTCCCTTGCTTCCAGTTGCACCCGCATGTCTCCCTCAGTGTTTGCTGAGCTGGGAGTCCCGTGGCTAATGGACACGGTGTGGATCTGGTTAAAAATGCAGTAGGAAGTCGGTGCAGGCAAAGGAGGAGATGGGTGGAGGCAGAGAAAGACGAACACCCACCGCCCTGCAGGAGGGTTATGTGGCAGCAGGGCCGGGCAAACAGAGATCTCCTATGGGCTGCGGAGCGGGCTGGAAGGTGTTTGCTAGGTGACGCGTTGCGGCACACGTCTTCACTTCTCAGAGGGTGTGATGCGTCACCCCGGTGAGCAAGCTGTAGGAACTGGCTGGGTCGCTCATGGTTGTTTGGAGGTCCAGGAGTACTTTTTAAGGTATTGAAAAAAAAAAACCCTGCAAAAACCTCATGGCCATTAAGAGCTGATGGGAAGAGCAAGAGGCTGCCAACCTTCTCAGCAGTCAAATGTCCACAGTTTATTTGTAATGATTTTGCTCTGCAAGCCCTCTGGAGCCCCCAGATATAAATCCAATTAAGAAGTGACCGAAGGGATCAGCAAACAAGTTGCCTAACAAAAGCCTAGATGAGGCTTAACTGCTCAGAGGTCCGGGAAGAAACGTGGGAGTCCCTCACCCAGGGCTGCCATCCCATGTCTCTCCCCGGGTTTTGCACTCCCCCTTAGTTTTGCTTTGCAGGTAGGGCCTGAGGTTGGCCGTAACTGCCCAGACCCCAGTCCCCAGCCTTGTTGTGGTTCTCGGTTCACCGGTGCGTTTCTAGCTGAGCCGTAGCTGCTGTGTGTAGACCGTGATCCTGAGATGCCATGACCATCTTACTGGGCAGCATTGGATGTTTTCTGCTTTTCTAATACTGCCTGGTAATGATGATGATGGTGTTTCGTGCACAACGTGGAAAAGTTCAGCGGCGAACTTGGAAGCAGAGCAGAGGTCAAGGGCCGAGAGAGAACGTGATGCTGGGCTCTCAAACCTCCCCGGGCACAAGTACAATTCCCACTGAGTGCTCTGGGCTCTAGAATAGAGGGTAAAAAGCAGACACAAGCAAATCTCATCCTTATTTTAGGATGATAAAACAGAGCGAGGCTGTAAGTGACAGAACGCGGTGCAGGACGTGGGGCAGGACGTGTGTTCGGTACTGAGTCCATCCCAACAGAAATGTTCTGCAGAGGGATGCAGGTGCTCTGCTCCAAACTTGCTCATTTTATCCCCTTTCAAACACCATCAGCTTTCCAGAGAACAAGGCTAAATACTGACAGCTGAGTCTTCTTCTTCAGTTTTCTCCGAATCACAATGTTCTTCTCCCCTAAGTATCAGATCCTCTCAGCCCCAGACTGCTGAAACCAGCTGCCTCTTCAGCTTTGCTCCTGTGACTTTGTCTTTCCTTTCCACAGCAGCTCCTCTAGGCTCCTCCACTGTGATGCTCTAACAGCAGAGCCTTTGAATTTTTGCTTTTGTGTGATGGATGACCTTTATTTTTATGCATTTTTATACCCATCTGTCACTTCTGGGGGGTGGGGAGGACAGAGAGGGACAGAACAAGACTGAACAGTTGGACTTGATGATCTTGGAGGTCTCTCCCAAGCTCGATGGTTCTGTGATTCTCCTTGACTGTGCTCATTGCTAATATATTTTAAAACATGAAGGGCTTCACTCTGTCAAGTTTCTTTCCTTAAACCAGTCATCTCAGTTAGAGTCACCTTGAAAGGGCTCACTCAGACTTGGTGGAATGTTGTCCTTAACAGTTCCCGGAGGCTTTTGATCTTCGCTGAGAAGGTTGTGCTTCCCTGGTACCAGGTATTAAAGGTACTGGAAATAATAAGGCTGAGGAAGGGTGTTGCTGTTGTCCCCTGGGTTTATCTGACCCTTGGGCAGGGGTTCCCCTGTGTCAAACTACAACAGCAGCAGCATCCTGCCCTCTCCCCTCCGCGGGCCTCCGGGCATCTCATACTGAGAGACAATGTGCTGAGGGGTTTTGATTACTGAGTGGGGGAAGCTGTTTGTTTTCTTGAGCCCCATTCTGAACCATCGACTGCATGACCCGTGGAGGTGTAGCCTGGATGGAGTCTTTGGGAAGAAACCTTTTGATAGAAAGGTTTGTCTGTGCACCCGTGAAGCCCTGTGCTGGATCCACAAAGACCGATGGCTGCACCAAACATCCCAAGCAGTCCAGCATCACCTGCAGAGCAGAGCTCAGAGAGGCCATCCCTGCAGGGAGAGATAAGAGCAACAGCAAATAAGAGGTGAAACAAATCCCACCGCCTTCCTCCCGGGTGATACAGTGGGTCGGGGCAAGGTCACAACCCTGGAGCCCTGAGAGAGTCCCCCTGGTGAAACAGAGGAGAACAAAGCAGACAGACCCCTTATCACCATCATCATCAGTATTGGATGCTCTTAACTGGCCACTGGCTAAGAGCTGCACCCCTGGGTCAGGTGCAGCTGCCTCTCTCTTGCTCTAAAGCCAGTGAAATCAAGAGTTAGTTAGTGGGAAATGCCGGGTCATCTCTGGCCCTCTTTTTGTGCCCTGTTGGATCCTATTTTCCTTACCTCCCAGTTTCCAGGCTGCTGTTTGATTTAGCTGATTGGGCAGACTGGTGTCGGTACTTTTGTGAGACAACAACAGGGGAGGGGGAAGTGAGAGGAAACCGAGCAGGAGACATCTCACTGCTTTGACATCATGTTGAAATGGAACCTAACCTGATGTTTCTGTTTTAGATCTCTATCAAATCAGCTTTTTACACCACCTTCATCTTCTCCCACTGGGGTTTTCCAAACTGTCCTCTAGTGCCCTTCTGCCCATCAAATGTTCGCTAGATGACGTACGTACCCGGGGATGGAGGGCAAATCTTTCCCCAGCCATTTCTGGTAGTCTTTCTGGAACACTGACATCCCAAAGGATGTGGAGTCCCTGATACAGTTCTCCAGCTGCTGGACAGACGATGGTCCTCTGTGGGCATCTTACTAGACAGTGCTGGATTTTTTGGATCTACTCTAACACTGTCTGGTAACGATGTTTAAAGGGTGAACCAACCATCACCAGGCATCAGGAGGAGCTCCCCCAGGAAGCCAGTTGCACCACAGCTTAGGCCAAAGTGGAGCATTTGGACAAGAGAGTAAGGGTGGTGGACACCACAAGTACTTCCAGACACAGCAAATGGCCGTATCCACCACAGGAGCCGCTGGAAATCACTCCGCTAGGTGCTACTGGACCTCGATGGTGCTGTGGAGGAGCTGAGACAGGCCATGTCCGCGCTAACACACCAAAGCCACGGCCACTCAGGCTTTATTCTCTCCAGACAACAGTCCGAGCTCTGCCAGATTTGCATGGCACAGCCCCAGCCCAGGAGGCTAGCAGGTTTGCCTGTAAGGCTGCTGTGCTGTCTGTGACGGGTGGTTACAGGGCAAGATGCTGGTTGGAGGGGTCAGACCTCCCAGTTACAGTTCAATTACAGCTCCATGGCTGAACGGCTGAACTTTCGACCCTACAACCTGCTCTGGTGGGGCTGACCTCTCAGCCCATGGAACAGGAGGGCTAATCACTCCCATCATGGCATTTGGAAACAAAGGAATCTGAGCCAAGCAAGGAACAACCACCAGTGCTCACCCTGCTCTCCCTTCGCAAGCAGAGGACCGTGAGGAGCTGCTGCCACCTCCCAAGAGCTCACTGCGTGCTCGCAGCGCTGACACTGGGGCTCCTTAAGGACATTGGGGCTTCTTGCAAGCGACACTGAGCTCAGAGCTCAACGGACCTTCCTGGAGTGACAGAGGAGCAAGTGCTGGAGGAGACCAGAGTAAGAGTTATCTGCACTCCCACTGCAGCACTGGGACACCCTGCACGTTCTTCCTAGTCCTGGACTGATGATTCCAAGCTGGTGTTTTGCAGGCAGCCTGCTCTAGTTGTAGAGGATGAGAGTTCACATCAGCCCTCGTTAGCAGTCCTCATTATACAGGCTGAGAGACATCCCTGGACGAGGACCCTGCGTGCTGCCTGAGCTTCTGAAAGATCATAAAGTTTTAATGCTCCTGGGGACCTGGCTTGAGGCGGGGTGGTGCCCAGACCCTACGCTGGCTCCTCAGGCAACAGGCACGGTGACCACACACCCCTCACCTCACCTCTCTAAATGGATCCCAGGGATTGGGTTGTGCTTGGGTCACAGCACCAAACCCTTTTTCTCATCCTCGCTTGAGGTCTGACCCCCTGCCTCCCTCCAAACCAGACCTGATTCAGCACCCCAGTGGTGCTGGAGCACACCCTGCATTCTTTGCCTGGGTCACTGGGAAACTCTAACGTGGCTTTTCCGCCTTTTCCTTGCCAAACCCACAAGGTAACGCAGGAACAGCAGGCAAAATGAAGCAGCTCGGGCAGAAGGTAGATTTTTTTCCACCGCAGAGGCCAGGAGCTGCCTGCTCCTGCTTTAACCCCTGGGGTGACTCCCCAGAGCCAGCCCAGCTCTGGGGTTGCCCTTGCAGGCTGCAGTTCTCAGGAAACCGAGAAGGAAGGAGCAGAGCAGGGCTCTCCGGTGATTAGCCTCATGTTAATCAGTAACTGGCTCGCAAGGGCTTGAGGAAATGGTGTGAAATTTGAGTGACTCTGCAAATTGGCTTTTAACAAGCATTTAAATAAGATGAATTGGAGCGGCCACCTACCTCCCATCCATGGCCTCTTAGAACAAAGCGAGGGTCCTAACCCTGCATGGAGCTGAGTAAATAAATAAACAGGAGAAGATAACTCTGCCTGGGCATCCGTAGCAGCCAGTGGAGGGTGGCCTTAAAGGAGAAAGAAAGGACTGGAGCCCAAGGAAATCCCCACTGACCTCCTCCAGGGATGAGGTCTGCTTAGGAAAGCTCCAGCCAGAGACAGTTAGTAGTGAGAGCCTGGGGCAACTCAGTAAAGTCCCTTCTGCCTCAGTATCTGCTTTTCCCTATGGTTCTGCTACTGATTTTGATCTCAAATCCCCCTCAGAAGAGACCAGCCCCACAGGGAACCAACCTCACGGGCAGAACTGGGTCGTGGGATGGTTCGAGAGCCGGCAGAAGCCCGGTCTGCATCAGAGTTAATTCCCAAAGAGCCGCCTCGCTCAGGGCAGCTCCAATACTGCTGTGGGCACCATCCGAAAGGGACCCCACGGTCTCCCAGAGCTGCTGTGGCTGGAGCTGCGGCAGACCTGGCCGTGGGAGCAGGCTCCCATCAAAGGGGATGCGATGGACGGAGCCAGAGCTGCCAGTAAGTTTTTTATGATTTTTTTGAAGCTCACACACCAGTGAAGTGGAAACAGGCTTTTTCCTGGCTGCACTGCCTCGCAATCAGCAAAAATTACAAGTTAAATATTTACTGGTTATTGCTTGGGCTGAGGGAGAGGCCCTCAGCCTTCCCCCGCCCCGTCTTTTTGTAGTCTGGAGCTGGAGAAAGTCCTTTGCTGGTGGTTTCTTTCACCCTGCTGATTGCTGTCTTACCAGGCAAAGTTAGATCTGGCTATTTTTGTCTAATACTGTCTGGTAATGCCGTCAATCGCAGCGGCAAGCGCCTTCACCCAGAAGAAAAACCTTCCTTCTCTCACAAGAGTCACTGGAGTCTGGGAGTTTTGAAGGTTCATCCGAGTGCTCTGGTTCTGTGTCTGTCTCATCAACCCAAACATGTTCTGTGACGCCTGCAGAAGCACGAGGAGAGGTGAGAAAGGTCAAGAAAACAGAAGCTCCCATATCCATCCTATGTAGGTGGGTCAGGCTGTGGCTCCTGGACTTGCTGCCCTAAGAACCTGGGCTCATTGATCACGAGCTGGCTCTAAGTTGGTGACTTCTGGACCTATTGTCCAGATTTCCTCAAGTGTGCTGGGTGCAGGAGCTTTGAGAAAGACATCACGGAACTAAATCAGCCCAGCTTGAGCTATTTAGTCATTTGAGGTTGCTGCCAGCTTCGGTAGCTGCTTCTGCTTGGAAGTTATTTATCAAAGAGGGCAAAATTCAGCTGCTGCTCCGTTCACACTGCTCCTGCACCCCAGCTGTGACTAGGCGCTGCAGGAAAGTGCTTTCAAAGGCATCTTATAAAATAAAAGGGTTTGCAATGCCCTCAGCTTGGCAAATCTTCCCTTTGAGGTGTGGTTAGTTCTGCTGGGGAGGACTGTTCCCAAGGGCAGGGAACAATAGGACAAGGGGTCATGGCTTGAAGGTGGAAAAGAGCAGAATGAGGCTGGACAGGAAGAAAAAGTTCTTGAATCTGAGGGTGGGGGATCCCTGGAACAGGCTGCCCAGAGATGGGGTGGAGGACCCACCCCTGGAGCCATTCAAGGTCAGGCTGGATGGGGCTGTGGGCAACATGGTCTGGTGAGTGGTGGCCCTGCTTGGTGCAGGGGGGTTGGACTGAATGCTCCTTGGAGATCTTTTCCAACCCAACACGTTCTACTATTCTGTGGAATTAGACAGTGAGGATGGTGGTCTCTCTGTGAAGAACTCTGCTTCTCACACGTAGCTGCCAGCCTTTGCCCTTCCCAGGCAGCAGTCACCAGCCAGATGCTGGATTTCTTAACACAGGACCCCTGGTTGTGCAACAGGGTACTGACAGGATTGCTGACCTCAGCTGATGAAGCATCCTATGCCCTGAGGCAGGAGGATGAAGCTATCAGAGCTCTCCCCATCCAGCCTCACTAAACAGTCAGGAATTTCCCCGTTAGGAAACCGCCTGCCCAAAGCTGCTCAGATGGTGCAGATGGTATCTCCATCCCGGTTCCGATGACTCACTCTGGCAAGTCTCAGTTTGCAGGGTACAACTAATGTTCTTGCTCCTAGTACAAGGATTGTAAGGAAACTCATAACCCCTTCAGCTGAGGTGTCTCCTCAACATGAGGCCCCTGGGATTTATACTTCATAGAATCATAGAATCATTAGGGATCGGAAGGGACCTCGAAAGATCATCTAGTCCAATCCCCCACCACAACAGGATCCCCTAGACCAAGACACACAGGAACACATCCAGGTGGGTCTTAAACATCTCCAGAGAAGGAGACTCTACAATCCCCTGGGCAGCCTGTTTCAGGGCTCTGTCACCCTCACCGTGAAGAAGTTCCTTCTGATATTTATGTGGAACCTCCTCTGTTCCAGTTCACACCCACTGCCCCTTGTCCTATCACCAGTTGACACTGAGAAGAGCCTGGCTCCATCCTCCTGACACCCACCCCTCACATATTTATAGACATTAGTGAGGTGACCCCTCAGTCTCCTCCAAGCCCAAGAGACCCAGCTCCCTCAGCCTTCAACCTCTGCTCTCCCTGAAATCCAACCACTGTATTCCTTGTTCTTTCCTCTTTGTCCAACACTTGCACTCTGGATTTCACAGAAGCTCCAGGCTCTGACTGGAAGCTTTTCTGCTCCTCTTTCTGTCTTCATGAGATGCTCAACATGATGTTCAAGAGAGGTTTGTTGTTTGGGGTTTTTATTAGGGTGTCTCCTGCAATGAAACAGAGTTGGCCTTTCTGTCCTTCACTGACTGCCTTTAACAGCAGCGAAGAGGAGACCTTCACGCCTCTAATTAAACTATGTTCTTGGCTAAATTGGTGATCGGAACCCAAACCCTCAGGAGATGCCCTGTGCAGCTGGTGTCAAAGGGCAGATGTGCAGCAAACACTCTCAGAGAAAATAAAGAGGTGAGGGTTTGCCTCCAGCCCTTGACCCTGAGCTTCATCTCCCAGTAGCCCACTGCAGTTATCGTGGTGAATACGCTGCAGTCACTGGGTTTACGGCTAGAACCCACTCGTGTGGATAGCCACGTGCAGAAAGATGACTTCCTTTGTAGAAGGAGGAAGAACGGTTGCACAGACACACTTTTGTCTCTTCTCTGCTATTCATCGTGTTGCTTCACTGCCCTGGAGTTGATCTCATTAACTTTAGACACTTTGCTCGTTCCCTTAATAAAAGAGTTGCTCCTCAACCCAGCTCGAGTTGAATTTGTTTTGATTCAGATCTCTGTGTAACCCAGCCAGCAGTTTTCCTTGGATCCAGCCTAGTAATTCCTGACTGAGAGCAGTGCCTGGCTCAGCACAGCTGGGCATGGAGCTCTCAAGTCGGGGGTTCTGGGCTGGCGTGGGTACGATGTGGCACCGCTACAGTAGTCCTGTGCCCTCCCACTGCTTCACAAAGGCGCTGCTGGGCTGGCCAATGGGGTTTATGGCAAACGGCTCAAAGGGGCTGCACCTCTGAGACACCAGCCTGGGCTTCTCGGCAGCGATGGTGACACCGTGCCTTGTCCTTGCCCCACTCAGAAAGTCAGAGCCAGCCACGGGAGACTGAAACCAGCACAGTAACATCTCAACAAGCCACGCTCTGAAAGAGACTGGATGTCCAAACCTGCTCTTGAGGGGTGACTGAGAATTTCTCCAGATGCTTCCACCTGAAAAGAAACCCAACCCTTTTTTCAACCAAAAAGGGTTCTTGGACAAGAGCCCGTGTCCCCCACAGCACAGCAGCAACAAGCTCTCCCTTATAACTCATCAGCATAGATCTTTACATTATTTATATTTATCTTTAATATTACTTGTCCTCCCCGTCACAGCCAAGAAGACTGCACTTGGACACCCTCTCAGATCCTTGACCTACCAATGCACTTGGACACCCTCTTAGATCCTTGACCTACCAATGCAGACTCCCCATAAAGAAGGAGAGACCCTAAACCAAATCCTCTCTGCGGAAAGCAAGGGGACGGAAACAATCCCCAGGAATCTCTGCAGACCCACTACTTCTCTAAGCAATGTGGGAACACCCTGGGTACGTTATCTGACCTGGGTAGCAGAGGACTTATCCCAACAGCAGGGCAAGTGGGAACCCTCCACTACGTGTGGAACCTTCAGCAACACTCGGAAGGCTACAGGAACCCAAATGGAGAACCTGGTATCACCCACTGGTTTCTAGGTTCAACCTCTTAATGCCGACCGAAAGCTGGGATCGGCTAGGCTTGGCACCTGGTCGGTTAGCGGCAAAACACTCCAAGCACATTATTACAGCGTGGCCAAACTCCCCTTTACAGCTGCTTCCCTCTCACTCATCTGACACTGAAAACGGTTTAGGACTGAAAATTGTGGAGAAAATGGGGAGTAAAGCAGAGACGAGCGAAACCCAGCCCGATTGCTGGGTTTTACCTGCACGTTCACATCGGGAGCGCTCCGACAGTAACTTGTCCAGACAGTTGTAGAAGAAAATAACCACAAGACTTTGTTGTAGACTCCAAGAATTCAGGCTTCTTATTAGGCTTTAACTTGATAATATTAATGTTTAACTCAGGCACAGCAGTGTTTGGGGTTTGAAAAACAAACAAACCGTGTTCAGCACCTCCTTTTCCCTCCTGCAATGAACCATTTTCAAAGCAAATGAGAAAAAAACCCCAGGAATTCCTAATGGGGAGCTGAGCAAAGACAAGACATCTAGTTTTTCTAGTGTTTTGTACATTCAGAGGGGAAAAAAAACCCAGTTGGAACTGTCCTAAATCCTTTATTAGGCATCGTGAGGCAATAAAAACTCCAGTGGGTGAAACCCACTCTGCATTTCCTTTACGGGTGACGAGTCCCATCCATGGAAGGGCACGTTCTCCGTGTGGGGTGGATGTGCTTTACACCTGCAGATTATCAGCCCTAAACGCAGTGTAGAAGGTTATTTCAGCACTTTGGTGGGAGGGAAGAGAACCCCTACACCCTACTTGCTCCCCAGAGAAACAGCTGCTGGGGAGAAGCCTTTTCCGTGATCCTCTGTCAGTTTACTTTAGGCAAGAGGACAGGCAGCTCCTGGTGCAACTGCTACTGGCTGAGCTGGCCCAAGAATGAAGTGCCAGACACTACAAACAGCATTTGATCAACAAAAGTGGGTTTAAGGATCTGATAGCTCATTAAAGCTTCCATTCGAATGTCAGTGTCCAAACACCAGTCACTTAATAGCCCATATTAACCCAGTCCCTCCAACTGGGAGCCTAAGCAGGGAGGGGCTGAGCAAACACCCAGGAGAAACAACTTCACTGGGATTGCTGAGCTGATTTGCCTGCCCAGACCCTGTTGGATTCCTGCATGTGGGGCTAAAGCTTCAGTCACCATCTGGCCAAGAGCCTCAGAGCAGGTGAAAAGCCTGGAAAAAAGTCTTTTCACTGGAAAAGGGAAAGGTGGAAACAGCTCTTCCTGATCCCTGCTTTTCTCTGTATCTCCCTTAGAATCAAAGAATCATTAGGGATTGGAAGAGATCATCCAGTCCAATCCCCCTGCCACAGCAGGATCACCTAGACCAAGTCACACAGGAACACATCCAGGCAGGTCTTAAACACCTCCAGTGAAGGAGACTCCACGACCTCCCTGGGCAGCCTGTTCCAGTGCTCTGTCACCCTGACTGGGAAGAAGTTCCTTCTCATATTTATGATGTGGTACCCCATCTTCCACCTGGAACCAGATGGCTTTGACCACCTTGCTGAGCATGAAGAGGGAAAGGACCCAGAGAACACTCCAGCCAGGACCAGATGTCACCATGCAGGGAAGGGTCACCAATGAGCTGCACAGTAGAACAGGTCCTGCAGTCAGGGGTCACTCTGCTTCTCCATACAGTCAGGGGTCACCACTGTCCTGAGCTTGGCTTGGATGGGGACACGGGGGAGCAGGGTGTGTTTTGCTCTTCAATCCCATGCTAACTTGGGAGTGAAAAACCCAGCAAGAAGTTTGCTTGTTCCCTCTCCTTGTCTCTCCAGGCTGCGCTGTGAGCACCTTTATGCAGAGCAGCAGCAGTGTTTGTGAGCTGGGGCTCCCACACAGTGAGAAAATTGAGAGGACTGGGGAAACCTCCCTGCTGCTCCCCACCCCCTTCCACTGGGCAAGAGAAGGACCCATGATGCTGCTTTGAAGGGAGAGGGGTTGAGCCTATGAGGAACAGGCAGGGCAGTGGAACCCCACAGCCAAACACCCCAAGGAGTAGCCCCCCGACTGTGTTTGCATACAGTTTCAGGACAATTAGTGTGGGATCCTGCTGGGTCCCTCCTTGCTGCTTTTCCTGAGAACACCCCAGTCTTTTTCTGGTTTACACCTCCATGTGACCCTCTCAAGCTGTTCCCAAACTCAACTGCTTCTAATCGCAGCCACTGTGGCTGAACCACTGCTGATCCCGGGCTAAAAGGGCTGTTTTCAGCAGCGAGTGTGTGAGGTTCAGCCCGAGAGGAGAGCCGTGGGCTCGCCGTGCCTTTGTGACCAGCCTTCCCTGTTTCTGCCCGTACTGGGAGGTGCAGAAGCAGCTCTGTGACCCTGGTCCTGTGCAAATGCTCCAGTGCTGTCAGAGCTGCTCTGACTGTTGGGGCCGTTCTACGCCAGAGCTGCAGCCCACAGATGTTTAGGGAGCCCCAACCAGCATCGGGGGATGTTTCCGTAACCTTGGTAAATGACAGACAGGCTCATATGTCGTCACCTTACACAACTATTCACAGCAGAATTTTCCTTTCCAGGAAGGGATGAGTGTTTGGATCAGGGAGCTGATGGAAACAGGAGTTGGCTCCGTTGGTAAAAAGCCACCAGAGTCCTGAATTCTTCTTTTCAAACAGAATTCACAGTCGGTGTCTGCAGGCAGTCCCAAACCTACATGAGAAACTCCTGTCTGTGGGTGAAGGGACATCAGCAATCTCCCAGTTCCAACCCCCTGCCATGGGAAGGGACACTTCTCACCAGATCAGGGCCACATCTATTCCAGGTTGATGTCACCAAGGTCACAGTGACCTTTACTGGTGTTTAGTGGCCAAAAAGGGTCCGAAAATTGGTCCAAAAAGGGTCCTCTTCTCAATGTCATCTAGTGATAGGATGAAGGGCAATGGGTGTAAACTGGAACAGAGGAGGTTCCATATCAATATAAGAACTTCCTCCCAGTGAGGGTGACGGAGCCCTGGAACAGACTGCCCAGGGAAGTTGTGGAGTCTCCTTCACTGGAGATGTTTAAGACCCTCCTGGATGTGTTCCTGTGTGACTTGATCTAGGTGATCCTGTTGTGGCAGGGGGATGGACTAGATGATCTTTTGAGGTCCCTTCCAATCCCTAATGATTCTATGATTTGCATTACAAGGAGTTGAACTGTCAGGTGCTTATTGAGTATGTCATAGGATAATAGAATCGTAGAGCTGGAAGGGACCTCCAGAGGCTATCCAGTCCACCCCCACTACAACAAGCAGGGCCAGCACTCACCAGACTAGGTTGCCCAGAACCCCATCCAGCTTGACCTTGAATGGCTCCATGGATGGGTCCTCCACCCCCTCTCTGGGCAGTCTGTTCCAGGGATCCCCCACCCTCAGACCCTTTTGCTGCAGTCCAGCTTCACTCTGCCCTTTTCCAGCTTTAAACCATGACTCCTCGTCTTATTGTCCCCTGCCCTTGGGAACAGTCTTCCCCAGCCTCCTGACTGCCCCTTTCAGGGGTTGGAAGGTCGCTAGAAGAAGCTGAGGTCGGGAGCACACGGTGCTCTTTCCGTCTCTGAAGCTACAGTGGGAACATAACTGCCAGGTCACCGGGATGCCAGATGAATGGTTAGGCTGGCTGGGCTCCTCTGCAGAGGGAGTGCAGTGAAGGCAGCCAGTAGCCCGGCTCCAGCTCCGTGGGTCAGACCCTGCAGTTCATGCAAAACAGGACTGACAGTAGGCAGGAAAATTTGGCCCTGTCTGATCCTGTGAAGCAACAGCCTCTCTGCACTGCCCTACCTCAGAGCACGAGATGGGGCCCTGCTGAGGTGTGAGTGGCTCACAAGGTACAGGAGAAACGCCTGGAACGATGGGCACCCCTTAAGGAGATGATGGTCACAAAGCTGATGAACCCACAGCCCTCACTCTGTTGCAACTGCCTCCCACCAGAAACCCACTGCTGGGAGCTGCTGGGTATCCGCCTTCCCAAGCTGAGGAGGCTGCTGGACTATGGGTGGAGCCTCCTGCCTTCACAGCTCACTGGCATCACTTCAGAGTCCTGGAGGCACCCGAAGAGACAGGCCTGGACTTGAGCAGCCCTGGATTCCGCAGGGAACCGACGGCAGGCAGCTGTGAACAAGGACTCTGCGGTGAGGATAAAGTGTTTGGTGGCAGGAAAAGTCCTGCCAGGCAGCAGGTTGTACTTAGAAAGCGCTGGAGAGTCTCCCAGCATGGTTTCTGAAGGCAAACACCCAAAGAAAACACCATGGTAAATAAAAGACCCCCAACCCCCCACCCAGGGAAGCCAGGGGATGGAGCCCAGCAGAAGCAGGGGTGGCTTTGTGTCCCTCATGGCTCTCACACCCCAGGCAGACTAGCTCTGGGATCACTGCAGTTATTCCACCTTCACAGGGTGCAGCCAGGACTGGGGAAGTCACAGCTGGCAGCAAAGTGTCTAAATGATCGAATCACAACATCATCGCGGTTGGAAAAGACCTTCAAAATGATCAAGTCCAAGCAGCTGTCCTACCACCCCCAACGACTGACCCATCTCTGCAAACACCCTGGCTGGCTGTTAGTTGAACCCCCTCCAGGGATGGTACCTCCACCCCCTCCCTGGGCAGCCTGTTCCAAGGCCTCCCCACTCTTTCTGGGAAGAAGTTTGTCCTAAAATCCGACCTGACCCACCCCTGGCACAACCTGACCTCATTTCTTCTGGTCTTGTCACTAGTCCCTACGGAAAAGAGGCCAGTCCCCACCTCATTGCAGCCTCCCCTCATTGCAGTTGTGCAGAGCAGTGAGGTCTCCCCTCAGCCTCCTCTTCTCCAGGCTGAACAGCCCCAGCTCCCTCAGCCTTTCCCCATCAGACCTGTTCTCCAGACTCTGAACCAGCGCAGCTGCCCTTCTCTGCCCCCTCTCCAGCACCTCCATGTCCTTCTGGACCTGCAGCACCCAAACTGCTCCCAGCACTGGAGGCACCTCTGGCTGCGTAGGAACGGTGAGCAGTGGGAATGGTGAGGGGTGGGAAGGACCGTGCAGGAGAGCTGTTTGCTCTACCCCCCTCTCACTGAGCTTTTCCCTGCTGCTCCCCCTCAGGGGGCAGGATGGATTTTGTGAAGCCAGGAGGGTTGGTTGCTCCAGGGATCTGCTGCTTCTAGGGCTGCAGCTCCAGCTCAGCAGGACAAACCACCAGGCAGGTGAAGAGAGTGAGCGAGGGAGAGCAGTTTCTAGGAAACAGCCTCAGTTCCCTCAAACTGCTGAGAAAAAGCCGTGAGGAACCCATGGGAGCTTCCTCTGCGACTTGGTCTGGGAGATCCTGCTGTGGCAGGGGTATTGGACTAGATGATCTTTTGAGGTCACTTCCAATCCCTAATGTTCTGTGATTCTGTGAGTTTTCCCCAGACCTCGCTGGCCTCCAGTCCAAGTTCCTTTGCAAGTGCAGAGTCTTTCCCTGTTCTCACTCTCCCAAAGAAAGCAGCTCCTGCCTTGTTGCTGGTTTCAAGCAGGACCGCGGAGGCTCAGCAGCACCGAGCACTGGTCATCTTAGGAGAAACTGGTTTTGTGAAGCCATCACCCAGGGAATCACCTGCTGGGATTCAGCTCATCACCCCAGTCCCTCTGTTTCCCCACTGTGATTTCCCTGTGGGAAGGGGATGGATGGGTCTTCTTGCACATCGAGGGGTTCTGTGAAACAGGATCTTGGGCTCGACCTTCCACAGCTCAGGGTGGAATAAACTACCTGTGTGTGACCTTTCTCCTCACCAAGGTGGGTTCCTCCTCAGATGATGCTGTAACCCCCTGTTAAACCGCACACTGCTGCCACTGTTGGAGACGAGGGATGCCAGGCTAGGGAGAAAAACCCCAAACCCACACTGGGAGTGACCTGGTCCCAGCTGCAGAGGTGCCTTGGGACTGGACCTACTCGTGTATGGGGTGGGGAGCCGCTGGGGGAAGCAGCCTCCAACCATATCTAAAACATTGTTCTCGGTGAGGTGAGCAGCTCTGACCTTGCAGTCAGCTCTGGAAAAGGGCACCAGCAGCACATGAGTCACTCTGAAACAATCTCTCAATGGAAGAGATTGTCCTGATAGCTTTGCTCTGCCACCCCAGCCAACCCCCTCCCCTGGTCTAACCCCTTGGCTGAGGCTCCTTTCCAGCCCCAGTCCTTTAGGCTTTAGGATGGATCCATCTGCTGTGGATGTGAGCTCCTTATTCTCCTGTTTTCCTGATGAGGCTCTGTTCTCTTCTTCCAGCTTCTGCACAAGGGACAACTTGGAGCTTTTATTCCCCTGAAGGAATGTTCCGTGGTTCAACATCAGGCTTGTCTCACACCTTGCTCCTTGCTTTTGCAACTTTGGCCAAGTTTGGAAGGGACATTAAAGATCATACAGTGCCAACCCCTTCGGTGGAAGAACCTCCTTGAATTAAAGAGGCGCCAACTACACTTTCCTTCCTGTTGCGTATTATTTTTATCATGGGTTTTCATACTGATAATTTAATATTTCGTTAATATTATTTATTAGATTTTTTATGTCATTTAAAATATTTTTGATTATTGGTTATTATTAAAATTATTGGTTTTCCAAGAAAAAAAAAGATTAATCAGCTTCTTTGTAATTTCTTAGCCTAAAGACATTTAAACCTTGGTGAAGTTCTACAGAACTCAATACTGAGAGGCCTGCTTCACAGAAACTGGTATCAGGGTAGAAGAGGGGGAGGTGATGAAGATCTCTTGCACCCACCTCCTCCCATCCAAAGGAAAATCTTCAGTGTTCTTGGAATTCCATGCTTAGCACCAGATACAGACAGAAGAAGGTGGGGAAATGCATGATATGGGGCAGCAACTCAACTCAGTCTTCTCTGGCAATTCATAGACCCACAGAATCCCAGGTTGGAGGGGACCTCAAGGATCATGCAGTCCATCCTCTCCAGCTGCAATCCAGTTTAAATTGGCTGTCCCAGCGGCCTGTCCAGCTGGGTCTGAAGACTGCCCACTGTAGGGCAATTGACCCCTTCCCTTGGGAGATGATTCCAGGGGTTAATTGTTCTGATGCGGAAGGATTTCCTGCTGGACTCCAATGGGAATCTCCCCAGCAGTAACTCAGACCCACCCCCCTTGACTTTTCCATGGGGCTTCTCTTGAGAAGGGCATCTCCACCCTCTTCTCAGCAGCCACCCTGTAGGTGCTGGGACCTGGGGATAAAGTCCCGCCCCCGCCCCTTCCCTTCTTCAGGCTGAACAAACCCAGCTCTCTCAGCCTTTCCTCATGTGGCAGGGATTTCTGACCTCTGACCACCCTCGTGGCCCTTCTCTGCACCCTCTGCAGTCTATCCCCAGTTTTTTGTCTAAAGGGGACCCAAACTGAACCCAGCACTCAAGGTGGGGTCTGACCAGCGCTGAGTAGAGTGGGACAGCAACTTCTTTACCTCTGATTGTGATGCCCTTGTTGGTGCAGCCCAACAGTCTGCTGGCTTGCTGTGCTACTGCAAAGAGGCTGCAAAGAAGGGGGATGTCCAGCTCACTGTCTGCAGAGGAAACTGAAACAGCCCAGACCAATGTCTGAGGTGACTGAAAAGAACTTGAACTCTGTAGCTACCGGCCTCTGCCCTTCTCCAGCATTGGGCAATATTTCCTAGAGGGTGTAACCTTTGCTGAAGGTATTTGCAGTGCAGCAGGTTGCGACACCGCCGTCCTCCCACTCCGTGCTGCTCCCTGTATGACCAGGGAGATTAGTCTGGGTGGGTTGGCCATGAGAAGTAATCCAGGAAGGCTGAAGGCAAGGTGAGGACAGGATCCTGAGCAGCTCTGCTGGAGCACTGGAGCTCATCAGAGCCATTGTGCACCACCAGGAAAACACAAAGGACCTTCTGAAGGTCGCTGTAACCGATGGGGAGGAGTGCCAGAGCATTCACCCTGCCTTGGCACGGCTTCACTGGAGGATGCGGGGCCAACCCTGGGAGAGGGACTGACTCTGAGCCAGATTCCACCCTCCATCAGCTTTTCTCACCCTCCTGGCTGAGGGTGGAGGGGAGTTGCCACATAAGAAAATAGAGAGTTGCTGCTGCATTTTCATCCTTCCTCCCATGTAGTTTCAGTTGTGGGGAGCTCTCTGTGTTCTGGGGGCACCCTTGGCCTCACAGAGCCATTGGAGAAGCTCAGGTGCTGGTGGCACATGGGGCAGAAGTTCTCTGGGCATAACAGTGACTAGGCTGGCAGGGCCGTGGTTGGAAGGGTGAAAGCCCAGCAGTGGCCTCCCAAGCCGTGTCTGCTGATGGAGATGACCACGCTTCATGCTGAGGTCACCAAAAAACCCCAATCACAACTGTTTTTGTGTTCCCACACCTTGAAGGGCAGAAAAGTCCGTGGGGAGACTGGAATTTAAAGCTGAATAAATAGACTTTTCAATCTTTATATTTCTGACCAAAGCTCTGTAAGTGTTGAAATCCTTTGTTAGAGCCAGTTTGGTGGCACTGCCTCAAAAATCCAATTCCCATTGTTTCAGCCACTCTTCACTGCCCTTAGGTAATGAATGGTTTAATAAAAACAAGTGTGAGGGAGGAGAATGCCAGAGTGCCCTGTGGAAGCAGGGACTCCTCATCATCATAATAAAAGAGTTCAGTTAGTCAGAAAACAGGCCATGGAAGCACCCAAACCATCACGTTGGTTGATTGTCCATATTCGTCTCAGCATTCCAGGCTCCTGGAAGCACATGGAGGATCTTATGAGGTTTGGGATGAAAAGGGGAATGCAGGATGCTGTCTGTTCTCTCCTATCCTTTCTTTCCTTTGACACCCCATTCATCCCTGGGTTGCTATGGGCTGCAGCTTAGCGACACCATGAAACTGTTCAAGGGAGTCTTCAGCCAAGTCCAGTCATCGAATTGCAGAGTCTCTTTAGCTGGAAGAGACCTGTAAGAACTTCCTGTCCAACAGCACCACTAACCCATGTCCCTACGCACTCTGTCCTCTGCATTAACAGTCCAACACTGTACTGAGCAATGGGAAATGCCTTAGAAACCATCACAGACAGGCATCTATTGCCATGGCTTCAGCCTGATGTCCTTTTGGTGATGGCACTGGAGCAAATAACAGAATCACAGAATGCTTTGTGTTGGAAGGGACCATCCAGTCCAACCCCCCTACAACAAGCGGGGCCAGCACACACCAGACCAGGTTGCCCAGAGCCCCAACCAGCCTGACTTGGAATGGCTCCAGGGATGGGGCCTCTATCCACTCTCTGGGCAGCCTGTTCCAGGGATCCCCCACCCTTAGATGAATGAAATCATAAGAATGAAACCGGACTTTCTGCTTTGCTTTGGGTGTCTGGAGCAGAGGGGAAGCCCGACCATTAGAATCAAAACCAGTGAAGATGAGCAAAAATGCGGTGACCAGCAGAGGCCCAGAGCCCTGAACTGCTTCCCCTGGATTTGCCCAGCAGCCCTCCGGCAGCACCCAACCAAAACACAGAGGTCTGGGCAATCCCTGAGCATTTGGAGGAGGCTCTGCTGCTGACAGTAGCCAGGCAGCCGTTGCTAGGGCTCAGCCTGTGTTTGCAGCTCTGGAGGCTTTCTGATCCTTGGACACAGTGGAATCCTGGTGTCTAGAAAGCAGAAGCACCGTGGGCTGCAGAGGCTCCGCTCACCTGAGATAAGACAGTCCAGAGCACAATCCTGCTTCCATCACAGGATGGATCAGCTCTTTGGAAGCCCTTTAGAGCCTGATAGATGCCAAGTGCATCTCTGTGGGCTGAAATCAGGACAGGAGTGGCTAAAGCTCTCCTAAAGTGTTTAGAGGCTCCTGAAGAAAGGTTGGAATTTCCATTATTTGTTTTTGTGAGGTTAAGGGATGGGTTTAGCCCCTGAAAGGAGAGGCTGAGAGGCCAGAAGCTGTGGTCGTACAGGTGTGGTTCAAAGGGATTTATCAGTCAGATGCTGAAGCTACTCTGTGCTGTCTAATGACAGCAGCCCTGACTTACAAGGACATCGGCTCTGGCATCTAGGTGATGGCATTTGGAGGAAATGGTCCAGGTCCTCTCTCAGATCTCATCAGGTCACCAAAACTGGGAAACCTGTTGTCATCAGCTGGACTTTGGTGCAAGTCCTGAGCGGTTGGGTTGGGTTGTGGCAGAGGAATTGCCCCTCCAGATTGACAAGACGATGCCTGAAACATTGCTCTTTGTTATCAGAGGCTCTGCAGAACTTCTGGGTAGAGCAGCATCATCTCCTTACTGTCAGCGGTGATCGCTGTTGGTCTCAGTAGCTGTTACCAGGAAGGTGTTGCAGGGCCATACATCATCACAGTGACCGGCAGGAGGAGGGTGCCATAGCCAAACACCAGATATATCTGGAGGGAACCCTTGGGCACTGTTCCACCGCGAGCAGTAGAGGCCAGAAAGGCACCCAGTCGCTCCCAGCAATTTGACAGGGCAACCCCAGACCTACCCTGAGTGCTCTGGGTGGGAAGGATGAGGGAAGAGCAAAACAATTAGGTAGAAAAGCACTGAGACGCCAGCACAGGCAGCAGCTGATCGGCAGAGACCACCTGTGAGAAGCAGAGGATGGACAGCAGAGCCTGTGGCTTCTTAGATAAAACCAAACAAAGACTCTGAAGACACAAAAAGCAGCAGAAGGTGGTGAAAAATCACACCTGTGACCATCAGAGCTAGTGGTGACAGAGCAAAAAACCTTCTCACAGGCTTTGCCAGAGGGACTTGGGACAGGGCTGACAATGATCTCTCTCTTTGCAGGCTGCAATGGTGCCAGCCAAAAGGAGGAATAACATCAGGATGCAGCGACAGGCTGGATCGTTATCAGCTGACAGAGGTGACTCTTGTGTCCTTGGTTTTAGCTCTTAATTGGGCAAAGTCCTGTTTGATCAGGTCCTCAGTTGATGCTGCTGCCAAGGGAGTTAGAACTTCTCACAGTGGCCAAAGTGCTGGCCACTGGCTTAGGGCATCACTTAAAGACCTCTGGCACAGAACTGACCCCATTTGCACCCAAACCCAGGGGAAGCACCAGCCCAGCCCTTCTGAGAGAACTCAAGATAGAAATTCTTGACATTGGCTGACAAAGATCTAGTGAAATTAAAATATTCTCTGCTGCCAGAATTCTACTTCTTGTTAAAAAATGTGAAGAGGAAGACCAATTATTTGCTGGCACGCAGCTCCTCTGACACCAAACCATTCCTGTTGTGTGGAGAGGTGGTTTGGGATGAACTGACACGAATCTTCCAACAACAAAAGGGAAAAGGAACTTGGAAGCTCTGCTGGTATTTGCTAGCAAATCATGGAATTATGGAATCATCAGGGTTGGAAAAGACCTTCAGAGTCATCCAGTCCAACCATCTGCCTTACAACCCCCAACCACTCACCTATCTCCTCAAACACCCTGGCTGCTTGGTGAACCCCTGCAGAGACAGCACCTCCACTCCCTCCCGGGGGAGCAGCACAAAGCTGATGGCAGCTCCCTGCCTGCATCTATCATAGAATCATTAGGGCTTGGAAGGGACCTCGAAAGATCATCTAGTCCAATCCCTCTGCCACAGCAGGATCACATAGACCAAGTCATAGAATCAGTCAGGGTTAGAAGGGACCACAGGCTCATCCAGTTCCAACCCCCCTGCCAAGTGCAGGGACACCCCACCCTAGATCAGGCCTGGCCAGAGCCCCAGCCTGGCCTTAAATACCTCCAGGGATGGGGCCTCAGCCACCTCCCTGGGCAACCCATTCCAACCTTGATCCCATGACAACGGAGTTGGATGCTGCCTATCCAGGCAATTCCCAAAGAAATTAGTGATCCCCATGCAAATTTAACTCAAGCAAAGAGGTCCAGTGGCTGCACCCAGTGCAAGGTCAGTCCCAGTACAGGATAACACTGCACAGTTCATGCTGTGAGGAGCCAGGGGTGTTTCCCCGGGGGTTCTGCTCCCTCTCCCTCAACCACAAACCCCTGTTGGGCAGAGAGAGGCTCTGTCTTGGGGCAGTGCTAAAGCTGGAGATGCATAACCCCAGCGGCTGTTCCTCTCTGGGTCGGGGTGTGCAGCCAACCCACTCTGCCTGCTCTTTCCCAAGAGCTCAAGTCCTAACAAGTCCTAATCCCACCGCTGACAGACAAGTGCAGAGGCCCTCGCTGCAATCCCTGCAATCAGGAGACGGCAGTAACCCCCTGCATCCCCTGTTCTCCTCAGCTGTGCAGTAATCAGACACCTAGGGATGTCGTTCACACAAGACAACGAGGACTAAAGGGGCTCCTGCTTAAATCGCGGGTGTCAGGAGATTGGGCGCAACGAAGGTTCCTCTCAAATACTGGGAGATTCCATCATCAGGTAGAAAAGACAATAAAAAATTCCCACCCCCTGGGTCTACGTGTAAAGATGAGAGAGGGACAGACCAGTGTGTGTTGAGGCTGCTGGAAGAAAACTTGACCAGAACTTCCAGCTTTGCAGGGTATTTCACATGTCTATTCACATGGGACAGGCAGGACTGTTTAGAACGGGTTAATCTCGGCAACCCAGGCAAGGAGGGAGATGGCAACAGAGCCCAAAGCCCTAGGGAGCTATAACCAAGCAATTCAATGGTAGAAAAAAACCCAACAGATAAATAAATATTGACATTCACGTGTCCTGGAGTGATAAGAAGAGCATCATGACCCCCCCATGCTAAGATAGAGATCAGTCTCCTTCCTGGGAGATACCAGTAGCTGGAGGGGTGATATCACTTTGTGGCATTTCCATAATTATTCGATAAATTTCCAATATTATTACTAATATTCTATATTATTCTCGTAAAGCATTTCACTTAGGACCTGACTGAGCTGCATCACCTCCCTGCTCATCCCCTCATGTCCTTGATGCTCAAGGAAAATGGATGAACCTGGTGTTGGAGGCACTTTCAAAGGGCTTCTTCAAAGAGCTGGGCTGAGTCACCAGGGACTGCCTCTTCTAGGGGAAGGCAGAGGGTCTGCTCTGCTTTTTCCCCTGATCTGGTGCTGTGGTGTCAAAACCAGACAGTGACCACAGAGCCAGGCTCTGCTCTCTGCTGGGGAGCCCTCCCCACTGCAACTGGCCTACGCTGAGCAGCCTCAGCCCCACAGAACCAGTGACTTCAAATCCACCCTTGAAAAACCACATTTCACAGAGTGGGTTTGGTTGGAAGGGACCTTTGAGTCCAACTGCTCCAGCACTGCTAGGGTCCCACTGACCCCAGTCCTTCACCCCACATCTCTAGTGCTTTGCAGCCCCTCCAGACATGAGAACTCCCCCAGTGCCCTGAGCAGCCTCAGCCAGTGCCCTACAATCCTTTTAGGGAAGAAATTCTTCCTCATGTTCAACCTCACCCTACCCTGCGGCAACTGGAGGCCCTTTCCTCTCATCCTCTCGCTTGTTCCTGGGAAGAAGACACCGACCCCCACCTGGCTCCAACCTCCTGAATTTCGGAGAGGTGTTGAGAGCTAGAAGGACTCCCCTGAGCCTCCTTTTCTCCAGTTAAATCCCCCAATTCCCTCGGCTGCTCCTCAGAGCCCTGGTACTCCAGCCTCTTCCCCAGTTCCATTGCCCTTCTCCACACCCCCTCCAGCCCCTCCAGGTCCTTCTGGCAGTGACTGAGGCACCTAAACTGACCCCAGGATTTGAAGTGGGGTCTCTCCAGTGCCCAGCACAGGGAGAATAGCTGGTTCTGGGACTTTGCCAAAGCAGCATCGTGGCCACTGAGCCCCAGCTTGTTGGAGCTGGTGGTTCAGTTGGTTCTTTTGGTCTGTTTTGGTTTTCAGTTAAGGAGGAGAGTCAAGGCTGGGGTGCAGGCACTAGCACAGATACAGCTTTGGTTCACCAGCACTGAGGCTTTTGCTGTTAGAACCCCTGTGGTGCCACATGAAGGGGTGTGAAGTCCCACCTCTGAGATAGTGCAATCTCCTCCCTTAATTCCAAAGCAAACTGGACCAGGTGTTGGAGCCTACTGGGAGCCACAGGAACAGAGTTCACTGGGGTCTGCACCTGTGCTGTAGAGACATTAAACAAGCAGCTTGTAAAACATAGGAGATAAGAACACCCAGCCCCTGGCCCCACCTCAGGCAACTGAATTTAGTCATTGAGACACAATCTGTGAACACAGATGGGCTCTGACAAGGAGCCATAAAAGAGCAGTCCAATGAGTAGGTAGACCCATAGAACCACAGAACGTGCTGGGTTGGAAGGGACCTCCAAAGGTCACTCCAGTCTGGCCATGTGCTGCTCTCTGCTCCCTCCTTCCCTGCCACCTCCTAGTTCCGGTGGGAACATAATGAGGACAGAATGGACTTGTAGTCCCAGGCTGTCCTGTTCCCAAAAGTTTTGCACAGAACCCTGCTGGAGAGAAACCAGAGGGAACTTCCTCAGCCCTGCAAGGTTCTCAAGTTCTCATTTTACAGCTACTTCTATTCAGTCTGAAGTGGAGATGGAGAAAACCCAGTCTAGTGAGAGTAGAACAGTGTGTCCTCAACAGAAACAGCCCAAAGAAGAGACAGTACCAATGGACAGGACCAATGGACTAGGACCATATTTTTATATCAGTGGATCCAATGGATCTGGGCTGTAAGTAGATCCTCTCAGTGGGACAGTACAGCAGTACCAGGAACATACACGAACCACACAGTGCTCTCTGTTGGCCTCAACTTCCCTTTGTAGAGTCATAGGGTTGGAAGGCACCTCCAAAGGGCATCCAGTCCAACCCCCCTACAACAAGCAGGGCCAGCACTCACCAGACCAGGTTGCCCAGAGCCCCAGCCAGCCTGACCTGGAATGGCTCCATGGATGGGTCCCCAGCCAGCCTGACCTGGAATGGCTCCATGGATGGGTCCTCCTCCCCCTCTCTGGGCAGCCTGTTCCAGGGATCCCCTGCTCCTGTCCAGCCTCAGCTGCCCTTTTCCAGCTTCAAATTATCCTATTGTTCCCTGCCCTTGGGAACAGTCTTCCTCAGCCTTCGGACAGCCCCTTTGAGAGGTTGGAAGGTCACTGTAAGGTCAAAGCTGTCATCCTGGAGAAGACTACACCTAGGGAACCACTTAGAGATAGATCGTATAGAAGGTGTCCTCTGGACGGCCTCCAGCTGTAAAAGGAACTCGCTGGTATTTGTTTGATGTCAATTCCTCTTTTGGGGCTGCTCAGAAATCCCTCAGCTACACACTCCTCCCTAGAACTTTGAAGCCTCTGCTATCCCTGCTGTGCTGCCTGGTAGAAAAGTGAAAAATAAGATGAGATTTCTGGAGTCAGAAGTTCCCTTTGTTCCTTACTGAGCTCTTTCCAGCATATTGGCACCTTCTCCAGACGTTGTCACCTGCAAGCACTATGGACCCTGCTTTAAGCACCCCTTTCCCATAGCTCTGTCTGCAAACAGCTTTTTCTGTAACCACTTCTTCCCTCTCACCAAACTCCACGGTGAAGAGGCTCCTTATTAAGACCAGACCCTGAACATTTTAATTCCATGGGCACCACTTGCATCCTAATTGGAGAAACCCTGCTGAGATGCTACAAGTCCTCATTAGAGCTACTGAACCACCATGTTCGTTGCACCTCAGTTACTCCCCAAGTCCCGAGCAGCAGGTTCACCAGCAGCTATCCCCCACCCACGGGGGCTCCCAGGCTTGTAGTGTCAGGGTCCCAGAGACAATTAGCAGGAGCTGAAGGGACAGGAGCAAAGCATCTGCTACCAGGAGGGAGGCAACTACTCTGTTTTCTTTCTCTGGTGCAGTGTGAGTGTCTACTGCCAAAGCCGGGGCTGGCAGCGTATCTATGACAACAGCAGAGAGGATTATGCACTGAAATGGTGTGAAATCAAGAGCCATGAGACCTATTATCATTTCAAAGAAGGTAGAGATGCCTGTGGGCCTGGACTGAGAGAAGGTGGTGGGAAAGACTTGAGGATGCAGGACTTGTGACTCCCAGGGCAGAGGAGGACACCTGGGGGGAACGAGAACCAGGTAACCTGGATGCTGGCAGACCCCAGCAGGGACATCAGAGCTGGATTGCCATGGTGACTAAGGAGAGGGGTTTAGCCCAGCAAACAGCTCTGGGAGAAAAGACACCTTTGAAATGAAGTGCAGTGGAGTGAGCAGGACAGGGATGGTCAGACCATCAAGCTCCTGATTCTGCTGTGTGGATCAATAAGGACCACTAAGGACAAGCTCTTTTTTTCCCTTATGCAGGTGAACAGCTTCTCTGCCAGATGCCCAACAACACAGTCCTCACCAGTAACATCAGGCTGTTGTGCTGCCTGAGAGAGCAAGAGCGCATGAGGAATGAGACCCACAAGAGCTCTAATTCCAAGTAGGACCTCTCACCTCTTTGAACCCTGATGAGAAACATACCAGCAGAACATGAGAGCACTTAAACAAGGGACCAGTTTCTCCTGGATGCACACCAGCAGAGGATATAAAATACGTGGGGGTTTATTTCTTTATCTTCTAGATAAATAACTGTTTTTCCAGAAGTACCTGCAGCAGAGGCAGAAATCCTGCTTTCTCTGTGTCTGGAGTCACAGCAGTGCCAGATCCCCTGAAGACGGTGGTCACCGCTGTCATGTTTTGAGTACATTCTCCTACTGGAAAGGGCATAACTTCTTGTGCCGTGGACACTGTAAATAGAACAGAAGCTTATTGCCATTTCAAAACCACATAGCAACTCTGTACCCTGGTTACCTGCAGCCATCTCAGAATTACAGAGTCACTGGGGCTAGAAAAGCTCTTGGAGCTCATCCATTCCAGCCCAGGACCTCACATCACCACAGCAGCCACACCAAGGGCACTAAGGGCCACAGCCAGGCTGGACTTCAACACTTCCAGGGATGTGGACTCCACCACTGCCCTGTGAAGTCCTTTCCTGGCTCTGATGACCCCTTTCCCTGAGGAAGGGCTTCCTAACACCCAACCTAACCCTCCCCTGGCAGCTTCTCAGGCCCTGCCCTCTCATTCTGGTGCTGGTTGCCTGGGAGAAGAGCCTGTCCCCCACCTGATTACAACCTCATGAGGGAGATGGAGAGAGGGGAGATGGTCCCCTCTGAGTATCCTCCAGGCTAAAACAGGCTCCCTCAGCCTTTCCTCAACCAGATTGCAAAAACCTGAGCACATGAGTAGCATCCTAAGGCCAACAGGTCTTCTGGCAATAGGCCCTGGAAGGAGGGAGCTCAGGAAAAACCGTGCAACAAACACACAAGTTGAGGGAAAAACCCTTTCTCCAGTTTTCACTTGAAGCCATCATATGTACTGGACAGAGTTTCCAATAGGCACTTGATTTTCCCACAGGCTACTGAAGATGGAAGAATTCTTTCCCCAGTCCTTTTGTCTGGACCTCAAAGAAGAGAGAGAAGCCTTTCCGAAGCTTTGCAAAGGTGAGTGGTCTTAAGGATGGTTGCAGCCAAGTCACGGAGCTGTGTGATGCTCTGCAGTGCTCACACGGTGTACGCAGCGATGGGAACTGACGTCCCAGGCTGGCCCAGGTTGGAAGGGACCTCAGAGCTCATCTACTGCAACCCCCTGCCAGGTGCAGTGACTCCTCTCAACCAGACCTGGTTGCTCAAGGTCTCATCCAACCTAGCCTTGAACACCTCCAGGGAGGGGGCAGCCACAGCCTCTCCAGGCAATCCATTCCAGACTCACTCCACCCTGACACTGAAGAACTTCTTCCTAAGATGTAGTCTGACACACTTCTCCTGCCGTTTCCAGCCATGTCCCCATGTCCTTTTGCTGGATCCTCTTGGGAAAAGTCACTCTCCAGCCTTCCTGGAGGTTCCCCTCAGGCATTGGAAGGCAGCTTCTCTTTCCTGGGTGAACAACCCCAGCTCCCTCAGCCTGTCCCCATAGCAGAGGTGTTGCAGCCTGGCCTCCTCTGGACTCAGTCCATGAAGTTTTCAGAGCCCCGTGATGACTCACCCCATCACTGAAGCAGACTCATCCTCTCTGTAGAAGAACAGATCTGGATCTGCAAACTGAGTCGCTCTAATCGAGGCCGAGAATTTTCCTGCTTAAAAGCCCACCTGCTGTGGACACACTTGAAGCCAAGCTCTTCAACACCAAGAAGTCCCTCCTTAGCAAGCAGCCGCCACACAGGGCTCCCCAGGCAACAATAGTGCAGAGGTAGGGACTGAGAGCTGGGAGTTTAGGTGAGAGGTGGGTTTGGTGGAGCACAGTGGCTGCCAGGAGCTGGAGAGCTCTAGAGGTATTGAATGTGGTCACGCTACATCCCACCAACCCAACCCACATTGCATTTTGTGGGTGAGATTATTTCTCTGGTTGGCCTGTGCTGCACCTGCACCTCAGTCATCTCATAGTAGATCTGAAGTCACCCTTGTCTGGGAATTAAACTTCAAGAGGCCAGGAGCTCCAGACACAGACCCCTGCGCAAGGCATTTCAAACCAGGCATTATCCCAGCTCCTCACACATCAGCTCTTCACCACCAATATCTGTTCCACCCAAACTAACACAACCTCCAAGTATCTCCTCAAAAGCCTTGATCTCAACTGATAGGCTGAGAGGTCACAAATGTGGGGTTGGGGTGCTTTATTGTTTTGGGAGACCCAGCTGGACAGGCTGCTGGGACAGTGAATGTGAACTGTGTCTTTTTAGCTAGACAGATTGGACTCAATGATTCTTGAGGTCCCCTCAGTTCCAGAAGGACACAGAACTGCTTGAGAGACTCCAGCGCAGAGCCACAGAGATGACGAAGGGAGTGGAGCATCTCCCTGATGAGGAAAGGCTGAGGAAGCCTCATCTCTTGAGCTTTGAAAAAAGGAGACTGAGGGAGGACACCTTTAATGCTGATAAATATGGAAAGGGCAGGTGTCAGGAGGATGGAGCCAGGCTCTGCTCAGTGGGCACCCAATGGTAGGACAAGGGGCAGTGGGTGTGAGCTGGAACAGAGGAGGTTTCACATCAATGTGAGAAGGGGCTGCCCAGGGGAGTTGTGGAGTCTCCTTCTCTGGAGATATTGAAACCCACCTGGCCATGTTCCTGTGGATCTAGGAGATCCTGCTGTTGCAGGGGGACTGGAGTGGATGATCGTTGGAGGTCCCTTCCAATCCCTGATGTTCTGTGATTCTGTTATTCCACCTGCTGTTCTATGAATCTGAATCGATTAATAAAGGAACCAAGCAGGTTCTTCTCAGTAGGAAGAAGACCCTCTCTACCCTCTCAGTCATTGCTAGAACATTCTGTAGAGGGAGCAGGACAGCAAAAAAAGGGAAGATAGAGCAGCAGAATCCATGAGAGCAGATACACCAAATTCACTTCACCTGCCTTGGCCTCAGTGTGTCCCCCCCAGCTCCCCTGAGGAACATGTTCTAATTAAATCTTCAGTTCTTTGAGGTGAGGGAATGATGAGTGAAGAAATGCAAAGAAAAAGGCACTTTCATTACTTCTAGGAGCTGCGGGTCCCAGATGCCTTCAGCGCTGCCTTCAGTGCGCACCCCTGTCATTTGCGCCGACATCCCGCAGCGCCCGATGACACAGGGAAGCGATTCCCAGATCACATCGCTCTGGCCATGAACGCTCTCTGAAGGGCTCTTTGTGTTCACGTGTAAACTCAGGATATTCTCCTGCAAATATTAGTCAGTCTTTAATTACCTCCTGCTCCCGAGACTCTGGGAAGGGGCACTTGGCACTTCCATCTCTGCTGCTGCTCAGCTCAAAACCAGTGTGGGAGAAGGGACAGCAAGCTGTGGAGTGAAACAAACTGGCTTTAGGGGCTTATGGGAGCTTTCACTGGCAGTGATGGTGACTGAAATAACTGCTCTCCCAGGTACATCCAGCAGCCCCTGCTCCTGGAACGGAAGAAGTTTGATGTCTGCTCCTACCTGCTCGTCGCCTGCACGTGTTGTTTTTCGCCCAGGGCTACGTCAGGCTGACCTATGGCAACTACAAAGCTGCTTCCAAGGACCTGACGGTCCGTCTGACCAACCAGGTAGACCCAGCTCACCTCCAGCAGCAGAAGAGGATGATGGGGCCGTGACTTTTGGGTTGTGGAATACAAAAGTATTTTGAAAGCTGAGAGATAAATCCCTGTTCATTGAGGTCAGGGATGGTGACAGGCTGAGCAGAAGCAGTACTGGAACGGGGTCTGCTCTCTGCCATGGGCCAGTCCTCTGCTCATCCTGACAGTTTCTCTCCCTGGCTCTCTCTTTGCTGCCACTCTTCTCTCTCATATCTGCAGCTCATAAGCTGCTTAGGGAGCAAGAAGCTTTTCATCGCACTGATAGCACCAAGGAGTCTTAATCTCACCCAAGGGATTTGCTGACACCCTTTGCTCTAGTACTATCACCAGAATGGTGTAAGGTAGAGAGCCACGTCCATCAAGAGCCACCCTGGCCTCTGCATGGAATAACAGAATCATCCTGGCTGGAAAGGACCTCCAGGATTGTCGAGCCCAGCCCTCATCCCAACAGCTCCCTAACCCCTAGACCACGGCCTCAAGTGCTCTAGCTACTTGGTTTTTAAACACCTCCAGGGATGGAGACTCAACTGACCTCCCTGGGCAGCCTGTTCCAGAAGCCAACCACTCTCTCAGCAAAGAACTAAGAATCCTAAGATCCAATCTAACCCCCTCCCTGGACAGCCAGTTCCAAGGCCTGGTGACCCTCTGCCTGAAGAAATTTTGTCTAATGTCCAATCTCAGCTTCCCCTGATGCAACTTGAGACAGTATCCCTTTGTGTGTTCTAGTAGCAGTCCTGCACGTAAGATTCTTGTGCGACTTGGTCTAGGTGATCCTGCTCTGGCAGGGGGATTGGACTAGATGATCTTTCGAGGTCCCTTCCAATCCCTAATGTTCTGTGATACACCTCCCCTGACACAACTTGAAGCCATTTCCTCTTGTCCTATCATTAGTAATTTGGGAGGATATCTGCTTGTCTGGCTTCTCAAAGGAGGGGTGAAACACAATGAGACTGGGATAGTGAGTGGGGGTTGTAGGGCAGATGGTTGGACTTGATGAGCTTGAAGGTCCTTTCCAGCTCCATGGTTCTAGGTGCTGGCTGGTACCTCCGTACACCTCATCACACCAAACCACAGCCTCTCTTGCTCAGATCTACTGGAACTTTTCCTTCAAAAGGAAAAAGCTTCTACTTCTGCAGCTAAAGCTTGCCCTGGTGGAAAAGGATGAGAAGAATCAGAATGAAGGAGGACACAGGATGCTTTTAAAGCCCTTCTCTCCTCCCAGTGCCATGCTGGGGTCTCAGAACCAGCCAAGGACTCACTGGAGAGGGACTGGACAAACTCTATTCGGTTGGAGTTTCACAGTGTCTGCAGAAGGGCAGCCCAGGGGAGTGGGTTGTAGTTGCCCCCAGCCACACACCCACTGCCTGATGCCCCTTGTTCTGGTGGAACAGGCTGTTTGCTCGGCCAGAGAGCTGCCCCCAGGGACTCAGGAGCTGCGGAAGGACCCCCTGGCACAGGAGGTGTTAAACAAAGGGCAGGTGCTTACCAGCAGAACAGAAATTATCTGGGTTCTTGCTGGGAGGAGGGAAACCAAACGCACAGGAGCGGCTGGGGATGGGCCAGCTTCTTCCAGTTACGGCAGATTCCGCTCTCACTCCCTTCCTCCCGTTTAACCCCACCTGGAATCAGCACTTTTCCTGCTGTATTTTCCCAAAGACCTGAGACAGCAGCACCAAGCAGAAGCTTTCCAACCCCACATGATGGAGTTGCAGCCAAGCCCGGCCCTTCCTTTCACAGAGAACAGGGAGGTGGCCTCGAATGAATGACAGGACTTCCCTGTTATTGATAGAGCTCAGCTGACACAGGGAGACAGCAGGGGAGAGATGCCCTTCCTTTGTGTTCCTGTGGGGATCCATCCTCACCCAACTCTCCCAGATGCAGACACTGGACAGACAGACACTGGAACTTGATTTTGCCCATATAATATGGGGGGAACCTATCCCCAGGTCCCACCTACAGGGTGGCTGCAAGAAGATGGACACTCCTTTCTTACAACGAGCCCAATGGAAAAGACAAGGGGGAATCATCTCCCAAGGGAAGGGGTTGGTTGCCCTACATTGCTTTACATTTTCAGACCCAGCTGGATAAATTCAGACCACATTTAAACTGGGTTTTAGCTGGAGAGGTTGGACTGGATGATCCTTGAGGTGCCTTCCAACCTGGGATTGTATGAATTGATGAATGAATCCTATGATCATCATGACTGTGACTTGAAAGCACTTTGTCCTCCCTCTCAGCCCGTGGTCAGGACAATCACAAACGCAGCAAACACCCTGCTCTGACAGAACCCTGCTCTGCAGCACCTGCCCAGGTCAGGCATGTTTTTGGGGTTCTTCCAGGTGCCTGGGACAGCTCAGGGTGTAAGCCATGAGAGGTCCTCCTTCACCACCACAAATTAATCCTCCGTTTGCTCTGTCCCCGCTCCCAGTTCATGCGCAAGAACTCCCTGTACTCCCAGGTGGAAGACAAGACTGTTTGGCAGATGGAGCACTTCAACCACTACGTTAATAAGAAGTTCCGAACCACCAGTGGCCTACCCAAAGACTGGGCTTTCACTGTGTTTACCATGAGTGCAAGTGATGCTCTGCTGCTCCTCCTAACTGCAGTGACAGGAACTGGGAGAAACCCTGGCAGCTTGTGGGAACCCCCAAGGAAACACTCGTGCTGAGGGAAGTGGCACTGGTGGCCCCATGGTAACCAGTTACATGAAGATGTTGAGGCACAGAAGAGAGGACACTGAGAGTTTACTGTTAGTAAAAGGGACAAAGAGCTGAGGAGAGTCCTGGCTCTAAAATGCACTGATGGTCTTCACAGTCCTGGCCCAGTGCTGAGGTCTTGCACTGAAAAGTAAAACAGACTCTCAGTCTGATGTGTCTTAGAGACCTTCAGTGGTCTCTTTCTTCCCTGTTTGACCTCACTCTTTTCTTTCTCTCTGATTTTGTGATGTAAAAATTATATCAGGGCCTTAGACCATAGAATTGTCCCTTGAGCCATTCAAGATCAGGCTAGATGGGGCTCTGGGTAACCTGGTCTGCTGAGTGATGGCCCTGCTTGGTGCCTGAGGGTTGGACTGGATGCCCTTTGGAGGTCCCTTCCAACCTAACCCATTCTGAGATTCTCTTATTATAAGGAGAGATAAGACAACTCCTCTGGCTTCATTTCTCACCACATTCCTGTCTCACTGAAGAAACAAAGTGAAGAAATTGTCTGAGTCCCCAAGACTACGTTTCCTCAGCCTGAGTCTAAAGAAGCTCCAGTTCTCCACTTGCAAGTGCAAAGGGCAAACCCTGCCCAGGTTAATGCTGGAAGTGCTGTCATCTAAAACCAACTACAGAGAAAACTGAACAAGCTAAAGGCTTCATTGCAATATGGTTTTGTACTAAAAATTCCAGCTCAGAAGCAGCTCTAGTTGAATTTGCTAAGTTTCTCAGGAGATCCAAACCTTGCAGCCAACTTTTGGGGTATCCCTCTTCACACAGCCATCTTCCCACTGAGCACTGTAACTCCAAGCTGAGGGAAAATTCAGCATCACCTACTGCGAATTCCTGTAGCTCTTTGGGTTTCTTCAAAACACCAAGTCCAGCAGAGCTGCCAGGGGGCTCTGGTGTCACCGCGGTCAGAAGTAGATGTGCTCAGCTCACAGCTTAGTGTCCCAACAGGAGCAAATGAGAGAACCTGGCTAAACATCCTATACACAGCTTGTCCTGTGTGAGGGACAGCGGGGCCAAGGTTCCTTCTTGCACCACTGGAGCCATCTGCAGAACCCAGTCCAAGAGTGGGGCTCAGCCAGCTCAGAGTGCACAGGCACAGGGTCTACAAAGGGCGATGTCCCCCCAGGTGCAGAGACCCTCTCTGCTGGAGAAAAGGGAAGGAGAAGCTTCCCTAAAGCAAGAAGACAGGTGGTATTTAGTGACTCCTGTGCCCCTGACATTGACAGTCACCCCCATCCCCTTTCAGGAGAGGAAGCAGCAGATCATGGTGCAGTGTTTCCTGGAAGCCAAGCACAAGCTGGATTGCAAACTGGGCTACTTTGATCTCATCAGCTGTGACTTCTTAATCGCTGAGAACTTTAAGGTAAGCGTACAATATCATCAAACACTAAACCTGATGCTGGCCAGCAGGGCTGACACACGCTCCAGCACTGGGAATTAAGCAGAGCACTCCTGAGGAGTCCCTGCTTCTCTCCAGTTCCATTGTCCAGCATCAAGACACAGCCCCTGCATCAGCTGCACTTCTGCTCAGGCAGATTATCACCAACATCATCAGCTGAGGATGTGAAGCAAAACCCTTAGTGCAGACGAAACCACACAGTCCCCACAGGGCAGTGGGGCTCATGGTGAAAAGGTTGGGGTGGCAGTTCCTACTCAAGTATTTTCCTTCTCCGGAAGACGAACAAGGCAGAGGGTCTGGTGTGTGGTGCCTCTAACAGCACAAGAAGCGCACTGGTTGCGGGTTTTACGGACACAATAATCTCAAAGGTCACAACTCTGTGATTTTCACAGAGTGTCCTTCAAAGACAACTTGCCTGCTCCTCCAGCATAAGGAGGGCTTCACCCTCACAGGTGTCAGCATCAGCGTCTCCGCGTTGGCTGTGGGTTCATTATTTAGGAGGGGGTCGGCTCACCGAGGCCGTAACATCTGCTGGAAGTGCAACTCGAGCTTATAAAGAGAGAATGAAACCCCAAAGAAAGGGAACAGTTACAGGCAGAGGTTGAGGCGCTTTGAGGGAAGCCCAGCCCTCCACAGCCACCTGTCCTGAACACAACAGCCAACCATCTGACTGATCCTGCTGTTGGGAGAGCAGAGAGGAGCAAACATATCCCAGCAAAAGGAGTGGGAACAGCAAACCCTCAGCAAGACTGGGACGAATGAGCGCAGCAGCGGGCAGGGCACCCCAACAATAGGCTCCTTTGTGTGGGGAGTCAATGGCAAGGGTGGGTCGATGGCAAAGACAGCCAAGCAGGGGCTTCTCAGATTGCAGAGGGAATTGTCTCCTGGCAGAAAAGTCCTGCCTGTGTAAACTTTAAGGAGGATAGAAGATCCAGTATCGCTCCATTGTGGCTGGTTAAAGCCTTCAGCCCTGAAGGGCCATTGTGTGCCCAGGTACTTTTTTGAACAGACTCTGGTAAGCAGGGATTGCTGTAGGAATGAGGAGGGTTTCTGGAGTCTTAGAACAGAGCCAGTGGGAACCTGGAGCTGCCCTTTCAGAGTCTTAGAACAGAACCAGTGGGAACCTGGAGCTGCCCTTTCAGAGAGTAATGTGCACACTGAGGCACTTTCCAGAGCAGGTCTGTCCATGGTTTCTTGCCTTTGCTGCATCAAAGGACAGGGGAACCCTCCCTGCAGAGGCAGGGAACAGGAGCTGGGTGCAGGACTAACAGCTCCAACCCAAGAGCTAACACTGGCCAGATCTGCAAACTAACCCCCTGGGGAGCTCCAGCAAGGACCCTCACAGTGGACAGATCCAACTGTTCGACATTTTAAACCTACCTGGGGCAACTTGACTTTAAGACATGATGGAACACAGAGCTGCAGGGGCAGGCTGCGGGGAGCTGCAATCTCCTGACTTCTGAGGAACAAGCGGAGCAGCACCACAGGGCACTCGTTCCCCTCCTCATCCTCTGCAAAGCCTAAAGAAAAAGGATGGATTTGGATTAGGAGGTCAAGGACAGTAATTCCAGGGTTTCATTTCCTTTCTCCATCATTTCTCTGCCAGGAAAACCACAGAGGGAAGCACAAGAATTTCATTGCTTCCTGAATATCCCAGAAAAGCTGCAGATACTCAGTGACACAAGCACCTTGGGCTAATCAGCTCTTCCTGAGACAGAACAAAGGGCACTTCTTCACTGAGAGGTGAAGAGCATTTAGAAGCAGTGAGACACTTCAGACAGTCCAATAATGGGGAAAGTAGAAAAGGAAGAGCATTGACAGATATCCCAGAGACCTTTCTTCCTCCTGTCTGTCAGGTTTATTTGTTTTGAAGGAGAAGAAATCCAAATCTAATGCAGACGGTTATGAAAGTTCTTCGAGTTCATCTGTCAGCACAAAACCTTATGAACTTCAAAGGGGAAGAAGCAAACTTAAGAGAGAAGGTTTTTTGCCTAGAGAAATGGATGGAGCTCAGGTGCCCTCTGTTGGCACCTCCAAAGCAGCAGGTTTTGAGGGGCTCTTTCAGTTCTCTGGAAAGGAGGGGGAAAAGACATTTCTGTGTCCTCACTCGTTATTTAACACGAATGTCAGGAAAAGCAAAAACCCTTGCTGTATTTTATTTCCAACACCGTAAAGAGCCAAAGAGAAGGCTAAAATGCACCCCTTACTTCAAGGAAGAAACCAAATGGGTACTGGTGCAACAGAATCACAGGATGTCAGGGATGGGAAGCGACCTCAAAAGATCATCTAGTCCAATCCCCCTGCCACAGCAGGATCCCCTAGATCCAGTCACACAGGAACATGTCCAGGCGGGTTTGACACTTCTCCAGAGAAGGAGGCTCCACAACACCCCTGGGCAGCCCCTTCCAGGGCTCTGTCACCCTCACCATGAAGAAGTCCCTTCTCACATTGATGCAGAACCTCCTCTGCTCCAGCTCGCACCCACTACCCCTTCTCCTATCACTGGATGCCCCTGAGCAGAGCCTGGCTCCATCCTCCTGACACCTGCCCTTCCCATATTTGTCAACATTCATGGGGTCACCCCTCCGTCTCCTTTTTTTCCAAGCTCAAGAGATGAGGCTCCCTCAGCCTTTCCTCAGCAGGGAGATGCTCCACTCCCTTAATCATCTTTGTGGCTCTGCACTGGACCCTCTCAAGCAGCCTTTAAGCCCCCCAAAAGCAGAAGTGACCCCAAAGAGCTGGAGATAAAAACCAACATGTAGTCTTGTTCTCAATTAAAAGGCAAAATAAGAGTTTGCTTAATTTGTCCCATTCTTATAGGAATTCTTCCCTGAGCTCTGTGTTCTGGCATTGTGTTGGGATTTACCGGTGCTCCTGCCCCTGAACAGGTCCAGCCTTGTTTCATAGAATGATTGAGGCTGAGAAGCCCTTGGAGCTCATCCAGCCCAGCCCAGGACTTAACATTACCCCGGTGGCCACACCAGAGCACTAAGAGCCACAGCCAGGCTGGTCTCCAACACTTCCAGGGATGTGGACTCCACCACTGCCCTGGGAAGTCCAGTCCAGGCTCTGATCACCCTTTCCAGGAGGAAGGGCTTCCTAACACCCAACCTAACCCTCCCCTGGCAGCTCCAGGCCCTGGCCTCCCGTCCTGGCGCTGGTTGCCTGGGAGAAGAGCCCGACCCCCGTCTGACTACAACCTCCCTTCAGGGAGCTGGAGAGAGAGACAAGGTCCCCCCCACCCCTGAGTCTCCTCCAGGCTGAACACCCCCAGCTCCCTCAGCCTCTCCACATCAGCCTCTCCCTCCAGTCACTTCCCCAGCCTCATTGCTCCTCTGCACCTGGTCCAGCCCCTCCATCTCTTTCTTGACGTGAGGGGCCCAGCACTGCCCCCAGTACCCGAGGGGAGGCCTCTCCAGTGCCCACCCTGTACAGGGGGTGAAAGCCGTGCCCAGTGCTGCTGGCCACACTGCTGCTGATCCAAGCCAGGATGTCACTGGCTTTCTGGGCCACCTGGGCACCCTGCTGGCCCCTGTTCAGGTGGTTGTCTCAGGTCTGGCTCCTGGAGATGAACGCCAATGTAGCCCTGCACACTGACTGCAAAGCCCTGAGGGACCTCATTCCGCCCATGGTCCGTGAGAGCCTTGGTGAGCAAACCAGCAGTAGATAAGCTCTTCCACCCCTCATTTTCTGTAAAGTCCCTGTATGTGGGATGAGAAGTAAACGTCTGTGTGAAGGCTATCAGCAAGAATCTACTCATCCCTTGGCAGATCTGTGGCTTTGGGTGCAGCCACGTCCTGTAAAAACTCTTGTACAAGATTTTTCCCGCCATTTCCCAAAAATCCGTCACTGGAGAGGCCAGTCTGTTGAGTGGAGAGGCCACAGGTCACAGGCTGGAAACCACTTGCCGCTCACCCTTCCCACACACAGGCACCTGGGGTGAATTTGAGCATCAGAGCCCTCAGACCATCTCACATCTGCCTCTTCCAGATTTGGTTCTGGAGGTCTTCAAGTCCCTCCAAGGCCAGAGGATTCTGCCTTTGAAGAATCTGCCTTCGGCACTTTGTGCTCCTCTACCACGAGGACCTTGGCCGGGAACAAGACTGGAAGCTCGGGAGGAGCTGGTGCTCGGGCTGGTACCTGTGGCCACACACAGGCAGCACCAGCTCTGCCAAGGTGCTGAGCAACCCCAAGAAGCCTTGTTGCTCTAGGAAAAAGGTTGCCTTGTTGTCCAGTCACACCTGACCACAGCCTGCTTGTCAACCATCATGGCTCTGAAGCATCACAGGGCCAGAGAGTGTTCACAAGGCCAGAAGACATGAAAAGAAAACAAAATGGTGAAGCTGTGGGTGCCATGAGTGTCCATTTTCACCCTGAATGAGCAAACTGGTGTCAACCTCAACTGGAAACCCAGTACCTACTGCCATAAACAGCTCTTCTTCCCGCTTCAATTTCATGTCTCATAATACTACATCCGGCCCCAAAATCATATGAAACTTATAGAATATAAAATCATAGAATTAGAGGGTTGGAAGGGACCTCTAAAGGGCAACCAGTCCAATCCTGCTACAGCAAGCAGGGCTAGCACTCACCAGACCAGCTTGCCCAGAGCCCCAGCCAGCCTGACCTTGAATGGCTCCAGAGATGGGGCCTCCAACCCTTCCTTGGTCAACCTGTTCCAGGGATCCCCCATCCTCAGATTCCAGACCTTTTTCCTCATGTCCAGCCTCAGTCTGCCCTCGTTTATCATCTGGTTGAGGTGACAGTCAAGCAGCAGCACTCATCGACCATGTTACCCCTCAGAGGACCCTGCAACCACAGTAGAAACAGCTGTGAGTGTGAAAGCAGAGATTTACACAGAGAACCAAGGACGAAACCACGGGTCTCTCTACCGCACCCCCACAGCGCTATCCCAACACCGCATCCCACTACAGCAGTGTCCCAGGGGCTGCGAGGAGCCCTTTGTTTTGGAGGCCATAAGCCAACAGATCTCCCTGATCTGAGGCCCAGGTGTAGGCTTTCAGCTTCAGCTGGGCAAATTCACAGCAAGAGATGTCTGTCACCACAAGCCAGGTTGGAGTTTTACTGAGGTCGTGTTTAATCACTGCAGTGGAGACACTGGTCAGCAACAGGAGGGAAGTGATTTATGCAGATAATTCAGACAAACCATCAACACCAGTCAGGGCTGCACAACCCCCCCTCTTCTCTCTTTTAGCTGGAGTTGAAAGTAACTTCTGGCTCTCACTTCACAGAATCATGGAACGTTATGGATTGGAAGGGGCCTTAAAAGATCATCCACTCCAATCCCCCACCACAGCAGGATCCCTAGACCAGTTGCATGGGAACATGGCTGCATGGGTTTTACATATCTCCAGAGGAGGAGACTCCACAACCCCCCTGGGCAGCCCCTTCCAGGGCTCTGTCACCCTCACTGGGAAGAAGGTCCTTCTCATATTGATGTGGAACCTCTTCTGTTCCAGCTGACACCCGTTGCCCCTTGTCCTATCACTGGATCATAGAATCATTAGGGATTGGCAAGGACCTCGAGGGATCATCCAGTCCAATCCCCCTGACACAGCAGACCTAGTCACACAAGACCTAGACCAAGTCACACAAGAACACATCCAGGCAGGTCTTAAACCTCTCCAGTGAAGGAGACTCCACAGCTCCCTTGGGCAGCCTGTTCCAGGGCTCTGTCACCCTCACTGGGAAGAAGTCCCTTCTCATATTTATGTGAAACCTGCTGTGTTCCAGCTGACACCCATTGCCCTTCGTCCTATTAGTAGATGACACTGAGCGGAGCCTGGCTCCATCCTCCTGACACCTGCCTTTTCCATGTTTGCCAACATTAATGGGGTCACCCCTCAGTGTCCTTTTTCCAAGCTCAAGAGACCCAGCTCCTTTGTTCCACCTTTGACTGCCTTGCTCTGTGGGGTTACTGTTGGCGTCTGTGCCAGGGCTGCGACCAACACACTGGAAAAATAATCCCATTTCCTTGTAGTTACAACAGGCTTCCTCTTCGCTACAGGCTGCCAGCCAGCCCTGCAGGATCCACAAAGGGCACCAGATGGCAGGACCACACTGCCTCTGCTCAGTCCACACCGAGTCCTCCCAGAGCATTTGCCAGAGTCTCCTGTGCTGGACATCTCCCCAGAACTCGAGGGCAAACGGCTACCAACGGTCCTACAGGACAAACGGCCTTTTTCCAACACTAAAAGGTACCTTTTGAGCTTCACCTCCACACAGAGTAAGACTCAACGTTGCCACCTCAGAGCTCTTTGCTATCGCTGCTCTTGGTTTTTCACTGATCACCACGAATTGCATTCTGTTTGCTCCCAGAAGGAGCCTTACTTTGCTCCTGTGTTTTCTGAGCCTGAATTTTCTAAGCTTGAATCTTCTAAATTAGAATTTTCTAAACTCAAATTGTCTAAATTCTAACGTGATGCTTCTAAATTTTCTCTAGAACCTTGGGGATGCTCTCCAGGGATATTTGATTTTCTCCTCTGCAGTTCAAGCGAACACAAAAAATGCTGTTGGAGACATTTAACAGATGGAAGTGATCTGAGGGAGAAGCTGTTTAGAAAATACACCCTATATTCAGATTGAGCTGAATTTGAGCTCAGAGCTTGAAAAACCCTGTGAGGTCTGGGATTTGGGCTGAGCACCCAGCCCCACTGTGATTCAGACGTTGCCGTGATTGCACACACTGATAACCCAGCGCCAGGGCTCTTTCTGAACGGAAACCACCACCGTGTTTCCTGAGCAGCTCCTCCTCAAGAGCTTTCATTTTCGTTGATGAAAAGCTCTGAAATTGTCCAGGGCTCAAATGATTCATGCAACGGGATTTTCCCCCTCAACTGGAGCTCTAAGAAGTCAGGAAACAGGTTGCTTTTCCCAACACGGGGCGGGTGGTGGGGTGAGCAGCGAGTGGAAACATCCAGGCAGCCCTGGAGAAACCCTACTGGGCCCGTCAGGACTCTGCTCAGCACCTTCCACTATGACCTGGCAGCACTCACAGCCCAGGGAGCTAGGGCACCTTCCCCAAGGGCACAGACCTCCCATAGACACTCCAATCCTTCCCCAAACCAGTCACCTCTGTTGAATATTTTAAATTTTTTAATTTGCTTTTATTTTGCCCAGAATGCTGCTGCTTCTCTGTCACCATCAGGGGTGGAACATAGTGGTTTCCTGCTGTTTCGTAGCAGGGAGGTGAGCAGGAGGGTCAGGCAGCAGCCAGAAAACACTGCTTAAACCTGAATAAAAAGAGTCATAGAATCATAAGGGATTGGAAGGGACCTCAAAAGATCAGTCATATCCAGGTAGTTTTATATGTCTCCAGAGAAGGAGATTCCACAATCCCCTGCCCCAGGCAAAGATGAAAAAGGAGAAAGTGATAATTTTTCTAGGTTTGTAGAATCTAGGGAAAAGGGGAAAATCTAGAAATTAAAAAGAGAATCAATCTAGAATTTGCTGCCAGCAGAATTAGGCTGGAAGTTTCTGTGAGAGAGGAGAGAAGAGCTGGGTATACGCATTAGTGTGCAAAGAATGCTGTGATAACCTAACAGTTAAAACTCTACACAAAGGATAAAACACTATACAGGAAGGATAAAACGCTAGACCTAAAGGATAAAACCATACCTAAGGCATGAAAACCCTACCCTAAAGGATAAAACCCTACCTAAAGAATAAAACTCTACCCCTAAAGGATAAAACCCTACCTAAAGAATAAAAACCCTACCCTAAAAGATAAAACTCTACCTCTAAAGGATAAAACCCTATCTAAAAAATAAAAACTCTACCCCAAAGGATAAAACTCTACTCCTAAAGGATAAAACCCTACACCTAAAGAATAAAAACCCTACACCTAAAGAATAAAACCCTTCTGAAAGGATAAAACCCTTCTGAAAGGATAAAACCCTTCTGAAAGGATAAAACCCTTCCTAAAGGATAAAACCCTTCCTAAAGGATAAAACACTTCCTAAAGGACAAACCCCCCTTCCTAAAGTTTAAAAACTCTACTCCTAAAAGATAAAACCCTATACCTAAAGGATAAAACCCTATAGGCCTTTCCAACAGGGTTAGTAACACCACAGAGGCACTTCCTTCAGTTTTCAGGGTTATCTCACCTTTACAAAAGGTCTCAACCAGAAGCCTCACTGAAAACATTAAAACAGCCTCAGAAGGGTCAATGCAGAGCCCAGAACAAACACGGCCATCAGAGCCGGAGCCGGGGGGGGTTGTCTTACCAGGCAGTGTTTGGATTTCTGGGGATACTAACTCCCACGGGCAGCCAGTCCTATACTTTAAGAAGTGATCCTGTTGAATCCAACCCAACCCTTCCCTCTGTTGACCTGGCTGACCTCAAGAACCTGCACATTTTTCAAAAGCAATGTGGGAGAACTTGTGTCTTGAAGCGAACTTTGCATGGGATGCCTGCGGGGTGCGATGAGTTACACTCGGAGCAACAGTGAGCGGCTCAGGTACGGGCAAAGACGCACTGAGAACGCTACCTGCACCTCACCACGTCCTTTTAGGGCTGAGAAGTCCCACTGCTCCCGCTCTACACGCAGGGGAAGCTGCAGAGCAGGGGTGTTGCAGGAGCAAGGGAAAGAGGTGAGGGCTAGGCAGGGACATGTTAGGGTGAATCAGGACAACCGTCTGCACTTCAGCTTCCCTGACCCTAACGATTTCACCCCGTTACAAGGCTCTACAAAGCACAGACAGACAAACAAACCTTAAAAAGGTGAAAACCAGACAGGGTAGCTCCTCTTGCAATGATCACAGCAACAAAACACCCTCTGTGAAGCCCAAGATGAATCCTCCTGCTCCATTCCAGCTTGCCAGGTCCTTCTCCAGAGAAGGCATCGAGAAAGCCCAGCAGGAAAGAGCTCAGAGCCTAGAAACCACAACCTAGGGGGCAGGGTAAGAGCCTAGAGAAACCAAGGTTGGACGGTTCCTGAAGGTTTAAAAAGACACTGAAGAGTCTATTTTACAAATCTTTACAAATTTTAACTGATAAAGTGTCTCTCCACTGAGTCCCCTGCTGGGGAAGTCCCAGAGTCACCTCAGTGAAAGTCTGCCAGGCTGTGACTGTTTAGCTGTGACCAGCTGGGCACAGGAGTAACCTGCCCTACTTATCAGGAGTCTCTAAGTGCGTGACACCTGTCTGTGGAGGCTTTATCCTCTAGTCTGCAGCTTCCTCGTGTCCCTACTGCACCAGCATCTCCTGCAGCCCTGGGATAATCCCCCAAGGGCTCAGTAAGGTGATTAACAGAAATGTCATCCCTGTTAGGATTTGTTGAGACACTCTCGCTGTTGATGGGGTCTACTGCAACTGGGAGGTTATTTAGACCCTTCCACACGAAGGCTCAGGCAGGACTCAGTTTTGTCTGGAGCTGATTCAGTCATAAGAGAGCTGACCCCAAGCAACTCTCACGAGGACACCAAACCAGGAGGTATCCAGAGCCTCAAACTGTGTTTTCAGTCAACACAAAAACACTTGGACTGAAAAGACAGGAGAGTTTTAGCCAGAGTCTGAACTAAAATAGTGTCTGTCCACAGGGAGCAGCCACCTCTGGCTGAATCCCTGCCCTCTAAATTCACCCGAGAGCTCCATGAAGCTGGGAGGAGCATTAACACAACAGTAAGAAAACCAATACAGCTGCTCTGTGGTGCAATGGGACCCTCTCTCAGGGGATACTCAGGTCACTGGAGCAATGCTGGAATACATCAGCACAGACACCAGTGACCTCTCTGTGCGTCTCAGCTCATGGTTAGCACCACAGAGATGTGCAAAGGAGATGCAGAAAGGGCTCTTGGTCCCAAACAGTGTTGAGAAGAGCATCAATGGAAAACAACCAGCCAACAGCAACCCAGGGAATTGCAGGGGAACTGAATGTCAGCCTGACTCCACAGTCCTTTGTTTCCAGGTTTGCCGAGAAGAGGCACAGCAGCACTCCCCCCCAAGCCCTCACTGCAGTGGCCATGGGCTCAGGCCTCCACTCTCATGGCACGCAGTGATTCCTCCTCTCACTGGAGGCTCTGAGGGTCCAAATAGAAGAACTTTTCTTCTGCTGTTTTGTCTCCACGTTCTTCTTCGGGAAACTGGCAGCTGTACGTCTCTTCTCTGTGGTTAAGGGGTTGCGGGGCCAGCAGTGGCCCGGGGAAGGTGTATTCCACATCTGCATGAGAACAAGCAAACGCGCTGCACATCCAAGAGGCCTTGGATCGGCCAAATGAGCAGCAACCCCTTCACCAGCATCCCTCTGCACAGCATCTCCCCGAACCCCACCCAGAATCAGAGCCCATCCAGCTTTGTTTAGTCACAGAATAGAATCATAGGGTTGTTTAGGTTGGAAAAGACCTTCAAGGCTACCTAGTCCAACCGTTAACCCAACTCACTCTACCAAGCCCATCACTGAGCTCTTTGAGCACCAACCAATCTCCACTCATCTATTAAACAGCCTAGGGACGGTGATTCAACACCCTTCCCCAGCAGCCTGTTGAAGACTCTTTCACTGCAGAAGCAGTCTGACTTGAACTTCTCACTCTATTCATTCCCTTCCCTTATCCCACAACTTTATTTATCCAGCTGTGGATCCACGGGCAAAGCTCCAGAAGGTCTTCCAAGGTGCCCTTACCCTCAGCCATGTAGTCTTTATCTCTCTTCAGCGACCAAATGCAGAAATGCAGGAGGAAGGTCAGCAAGATGAGGACAAACAGAGCCACAGCAGTGAGGATGGCCAGGACCATGGTGTAGAGAGACCTGTTCTCAACAGGAACTGCAGTGGAAGACATTTAATAAAGGTTAAGAAATCAGTTGCTCAGCCTTATGTTACGGGAAAGGCAGATCTTTCAAGGAGATTTGAGATTAAGTTCAGGTGTTAACAGTACAGCTGAGATGCTCTGAGTCAAGGGTGCAGCAGACCACGGTCTGTGGTGAGAAGCCTTCGCGCAGAAAAACCACAGACCTGATGTCTTCCGTCTCTCTATCATCACTATTGCTTGCTCTAGCTACTCTGGTTTGGGTTTTGCTTTTTGAGGGGTGGCCACCGGGCTTCCGTGCTTCCCTGAAAGGCACCCCAGACAGCCAGATGTCCTCGCTGGTGGCTGCCTCACCACAGGTCAAGCTGCACCTTTGTGCATTTTGCCTCTGAGCTGAGCCTTTTGCTGGAGAGCAGGGACAAGGAAGGGGACAAAGGCAGCTTTTACCTCTACCAATACTGCAGGGAACCATTCCCAAAGCAAAATCTCATGGCAGCAAGCTCTGCAGCAAGTCAGCAGCTGAAGAAGCAGGGAGAAGAGCGACAGGCTCAGTGCAGCGAGAAGGTACCTTGCTCCACACCATTGACTGGGACACCACACAGGGCATTGTGTGTGCTGTTGCCTGGTTTGATTGTGAGAAACCCAGAACCTTCACAGCTGAAAGAAGGACAAAGAGTCATGTTGAGAATGTTCCTGCTCTTCCCTTCCCTCCTCACCAGCCTGTCCTGGCTGCCTTTTGTATTCCCCTGCATGCTTTGCACAACTTGCTCCCCATTTTCCCCTCTTCCTAGCAGCATGGGTGAAGTTACTGCTGCTCCCCAACAGCTGTCTATGTGCAGCTATTTCTAGTCTATTTGTTTCAGGCAGTGTCCATGTTCAGAGCAATTTTGCATCAGCTTGAGCTGATCAGTCTTTAATTCTGCTTTGAGACCATTTAGAAAGAGAGAGGTTAGGGTTGACCATCGTACTTGACGATCTCAGGGGGCTTTTCCAGCCTGAATGACTCTGTGGTTCTGTGATCTACTGCTGAATTTTTAAAAGCTCATCACAGAGTCTCACTGGTGTTCTGGTCTTTGATTCAGCTTCATTTTCTAATGTAAATGTTAACCACTCAAGGATGTGACCCTGTGCATTGCCAGAGGAGGAAACGTGCGGTGGATACTCAACTCAGTCCAGTAGCGGCACCAGCCGTTCTTGACATTGGAGTATGTCCCCTCCTCACAGGGTTTGCACTCAAACGTGAAGTCTACAGCACCTATGAGAAAAGAGAACAGGGATTGCTAGAGGTCAGTGCCTTTGCTGGAGGGTGGGGACGATGCAAAGCACCACCTCCCAGCTTGTTCTCCATAGCCATCACCCACCAGACAACCACAGCAGCGGTTCTGGCCACCTCTGCCTTTGGGAAATGCTTGGGCAGATCCCTCACGGAACAGGCAGCAGACCGTGTGGGGTTAAGAGGCAAAAACTGAGTCAAAGAGACTTTTACTGATGGTTCTAGCACCTTCAGGGAGCAGTAATACTGAAAGTGAGAGCATGAAAGAGAAAGTCTCAAAGCGAGGAAGAGTTAGAAGAGAGCAGCCGGGGCGTTAGTCAGAGAGCGCAGGCTGCAGATGCCAGTGTTCCCAGCCTGCCTGTTACCACGGGTCAGAACACGCGATGGAAACTGCTGCTCAGCCAGAGCTGCTGTGGAGCTCTGCCTGTGGCGGCTCCCAAGTTACCCAGTGTCACCAGCTCCTCGCCCTCTGCACACTCGGGCAGCTTCTCGCAGTAGAGACAAGCGCTGTCGACGCAGCTGAAGCCCTGCAGGCACCGGCAGTCACGGTCCGTGATGTTTTTGCACATGTTTCTGCCTCCTGCCAACAAGAAAGGGCTTAGATTGCCTTTGTCAGAAGGGCTGGGAAGTCACTGCCCCGTCGGTGCGACGCGGGTGAAACCACAGGACGGGTGAGGCTGGAGGAGACCTACGGGATCATCGAGTCTGTCCTAGTTTTGCTGCTTTCGCCCGGGTTTGAAAGCAAAATCCAAGGGCTTGTTACAAAGATAAGGAGCCTATTAACAGCAAAAGCACGGAAAGGGTTTTGAAAGAGGGAAAAACCCTCATCCAAAGCCCCCACCTGGCCCCTTGCCTCCTGCCATGACAAAGTCCAGCTGCCAACCCAATGCCAGCAGAAACAGCTCCCTGCGAGCTGTGGTGACATTCTCACTCTGTGCTTATCCGAGCACTCTAATGCTGCTCTCTCCTGGCTGGAGCATCAGCGCAGGATGCGGCCGGCACAAGGAAGGCGGTGGGTTTGCTTTCCTGTGCTGTGAAGGTTTAGACACGGTGGGGTGAGGAGGGCACTGCTGGTGCCCCAAAGCAGCAGCAGCAGCACACCAACCAGCCACCCTGGCAGCCCCCGAGACACTGCCAGCACAGTTCGGCTGAGCCAAGTGAGAGGAGGGCTCCCCAGGAGATCCCGGTGACACCAGAGCTCCTCTTCCCTGCCCTAACGGCAGCAGCTGTTGTCTACCTTCTGATGGCACTAGTGGGTCTAAATCCAGGCCAGAACAGTTGCACTCTTCTGTTTCCAGAGGTTCTACTGCAAACACTGCTTTAACTGAATGTTTGATCCTATGACCTGTACGGTCCCCTTGCTGGTAGACCTGTGCTGAGGGAGGTCCCCAGCTGCAGCACGGAGAGAGCAGCAGATTTGAAAGTCTCCTCTCAGATTTCCCAACAGTTAATGAAACCCCTGACCGAGATGAGATTACAATTGCTCTAAGAAGTCTTGTGATCTCAAATGTAGCTGATTAAACCCTTCCCCCAGTAGGATATTGCACCACAACCTCGATGGTTGGACTCTATGATCTTGGCTGTCTCTTCCAACCTTAATGATTCCATGATTCTGTGATTGCTTGCACTCAAAAAAACATCATCTCTAATTGTGAGAGGCTCCTGGGTCCACAAGAGCCAAGGGTTGGTCATCTGATCCCATCAGTGAACAGAATCAGGTACTTGGAGACCACTTAGAGGACTCTTCCAGTTCAAAAACCAGCTGCACAACCCTGAAGAAAACCGACATAGAGAGGGAAGAGCTGGCTAGTCCAGTCATTGTCTCAGAACCCCATGGGGAGTGGTGAAGATCAAGCAAAGATGGTTTCCTGAGGTTGGTGTTGGAATGACCGAACATTAGTGATTGGAAGGGACCTTGAAAGATTATCCAGTCCAATCCCCCTGCCACAGCAGGATCACCTAGACCAAGCTGCACAGGAGCATATCCAGGCAGGTTTTAAATGTCTCCAGAGGAGAAGACTCCACAACCCCCCTGGACAGCCTGTTCCAGGGCCACCAGGGAACTGCCCATGTCTTCCTCTGACCATCTGCTTCCTTTTTCTGGCCTTCAAGTCTGAGTGAGGTCTGGCAGTAAGGAAGCAGCTTGTGGCTGCTGCTACCTGGGTGTTACTAGAGGATGATTCTGGAGTTGATCCCACCAACTGAAGGCTCTCTTGTCTCACACTGAAAGCCTTTATCTTTTGGGTGGGAAGGGAACACCCTAGGGTCTCCAAAAAATCCCAAACACACCATGGGGTCCCACAAATCCCACATGTCCTCTCTATCCTTCCTCAGGGAATTCCGTGTCCCTGCTGCTGGTTGAGGCAAGTGGATTAATGTCTTTAAATATGTGAAGGGTGGGTGTCAGGAGGATGTAGCCGGGCTCTTCTCAGTGTCTTCTAGTGATAGGATGAGGGGCAGTGGGTGTCAGCTGGAACATAGGAGGTTCCATATAAATATGAGAAGGAACTTCCTCACAGTGAGGGTGACAGAGCCCTGGAACAGGCTGCCCAGGGAGGTTGTGGAGTCTCCTTTACTGGAGAGGTTTAAGACCCACCTGGATGTGTTCCTGTGTGACTTGGGTCTAGGTGATCCTGCTGTATCAGGGGGATTGGACTGGATGATCTTTCGAGGTCCCTTCCAATCCCTAATCATTCTATGACTGCTGGGACTGGACTAGGTCCCTTCCAGTCCCTAATGTTCTATGATTCTATGATTTGCCTGGGAACGTTTGTCACCCAGTAAGTCCTGCAGCTACCCAGTCCCACCTCTGGTGCCTTAACTGGACTTCAAATTCCTCATTAGGATCTGAGCACCACCCTAGGATCAGGCAAGAGCAAAGTTTCAACCGGCTGCTGGCACCAAGGGGTCATCCCAGTCCTTGTCCATGCGTTTGCTTCTGGGACAAGCACAGGCCAGTGGGATGGAGGGAGTGGAGCAGGATTCCTTCTCTTTAGCTGCAGCCTCACAGAGAACATCACGCTCTGCATTACCTCCAAGGTGTGAATGGCACTGACAAACTTCAAAGCCACCTCTGACTGCAGCAAGGGCTCAGCACCCCCTTCCCCTGTGAGCAGGGGCAGCCCACAGAGCTGGCTCTCCCTTTCCCACCACAGAGGAACAAGTATGAGGAAGTCACAAACCAGAGAGACGAGCTCATGTGAAAGTTCAAGCCCGGGCTCGTTGCTCGGGGCCAGGAGGGAAGTCTTGGTGTTTCCTTACACACAACAGAGTTGCACAAGACACACAGACACCACTTGGTCACCCTGGTTGACACAAACCGCTGACAGGCAGAAAGAGGAGCGGCTCATCCTTCCCTTACCTGGGTCTGGGATGCACTTGGGGCAGCACTTCTTCTCGTCCTTGCCGACTGTCCGCAGCTCCCCATCCTTGCACGGCATGGCCAGCGCGGGCTGTGCCCACTGCCAGGTTGCCAGCAGCAGGCAGGCTGGCATCGCGAGGAGGGCAACTTTGCTCATCACGCCTTGAGCTCTACAGCCCGAAGGCACAGCTGGGTGGGCTAGCACCAAGACTTTCCTGCTGCAGGGCTCTTCCGCCGGTGCTGTGGGAAGGCATTGAGCTTTTTGTGGCTGAACTCTTCCTGTTTTTGAGGGGCGGGGAGAAGATTTGGGTTTGTGTCATCACCAGAAAAAAGCAGGGCTAAGCAATCACAGTGACTTCATTAAAGAGCTTAGCGGGGTTATCAAAGGATTCTACAAGTTGACATGTGATTGGAAATTAATTTGCATTCAGTTAGGTGGGGACTTCACTCGCAGACTGTTTCAACCCGATTTGGAGGTCCTAATGGATTTTGAGACCTCTGAGGACTTAGTTGTCGAATTAAGTCCAGTAGGTTCATCCATCCACTCAGATTTTCCAATTCTGTTGATTGTTTTCAACTTCCTTCATTCTGAATCAGGAGACTTTGTGGTTCAGAGCTGACAGGGCTCCACATGACACCATGAAACTATAGGGGGAGTACTGTCCTCCCCACAGGCTGCAAGATCAGCCCTGGACAAAACCTGCAAACGTCTGCGACAGGGTCTCCAGGGACACTTGGAACTCCTCTGACCCCCGTCCCCTGGGACCTGGGCACGTGACTCTTGCCCTGTTGATTCCTCAGGTCAGTACATAGCCAACAAAGTCCATAACTTCCCACACTGACGCCACAGAACCGTTTAAGTTGGAAAAGTCTTTTCAAGATCGAGTCCAACCATGAACCCAACTGTACCCAGCCCACCACCACTCTTCCTTCTGGCTCTTCTCTACTTTCTTCCTCAAGACTCAGCCGTGGATCTGAAAGAGTAGTGCAGTCACACACACTTCTCTTGGTCTCAGGTCTGCTCAGGGGTCTCCCTGGGCTGGAAGCAGGTATCTCTGGTGTGTGACAGACCCTTTTAAGTTTTTAAACCCCCTGCTGCAAAGCTGCTGGCAGTCCAGATGTGCTAGGTGAGGCCCTTCTGCCCAGCGATGACACCCAAGCCATCTCCAAGCAGGCAAAGGGACGGACAGGGCTCTGCCACCAGCTTTTCCCACATAAGGCCTCTGGAAGGCCAACTTTTACAGTTTGGAGACTAAAAGCCTCCTACTTAGTTCTTCTACCACCCAGGACATCCCCCTTCTTCTCCTCACACTTGTCACAGCCTGTCCCATTTACATTACACTGGAGACCAACTGCTGCAGGAGAGCCTGATCTGCCGTGGGGAGCCCTGGGCACCAGACCCCAAGAGCAGAAACCGTAAAGTGAAGCCACACTCATTGAAATCAGGGTTTCTTCATGGCCAGGGCAGCAGAAACTGTGGGAGATGTCACAGCCTGGTGAAGGGTTCAGGCAGGCGGATGCTCGGTGGGACATCTGATGGTTTCTGGTGTTTTATTGGAATAGGAACCAATAATCAATTCCCTTCTATCTTCTTTGACTCTTGTTTCTCTCTAAATCGCTATCAACGTGTTTACTCTCTTTCTGCAGCACTTACAGTCGTCACACACAGATAGCGCCCGGGCAGAAGAACATTTCCAGTCAGACCACAAATGTGCCTGAACCTGCGATGCTGAATCTCTAGAGTCAGCAGTGACCTTTCTGAGCCAACATGGCTATCTGGCATTAGAATCTTTGGGGTTTTTCTACAGCTAACAGTACCTGTCTCTGATGTCAGGTAGTGGCATTTCATCCGCCAGTTCTCTTCTTGCTCCATGCTGTACGCAGTGGACGTCACCGCTGCCAGATCCGCCTGGGTTTTGGGTCTCTCTGCACCTGCTGCTAGAACAAATGTCTGTTTCACTCATCAACAGCAACAGTCGTCACCTCCTCATCACCCAGTTTGAGCCAAAGAGTCTCTCGAGCACCAGGATCCGTTCCATACTCTTGGATGGAAGGGGTCTTAAGCCTTTATGATCATCCCCAGGACATGAACCTCAGCTCTGAGTGTGGGGCCTCACTACGTCAGGAGACCTGGGGAAGGTGGGGTCCTTCTCCGTCTTTCAGCAAAGGAAACATTTGGGGCACAAGAGTCCAAACACAGCAGCTCATGTCCCACCCAAACCCCCGCAGAGGGATGGAGGGCGAGATGGAAGAACCAGTGAAGCGCACACATGCAGCAACTGGCACTTGTGTCTCCAGGACACTCCTTCACAGAATCACAGAACTACTGAGGCTGGAAAGGACCTCTAAGATCATCGAGTCCAGTTCATGCTCCTAACAGTGCTTACACAACTGGCTGCATATTGCCCTTCTGCCCACATTAGGGCTACCCAGCCCCGTGCTGGACATCCTACACACTGCCAGGTCCCTCTCTGAAGCTTCTTGGAAAAACTTCTCCAGCAGAGAGGGACCCAGCAGTACTGTTTGACAACCGGCTAAACAGAAGCCAGCAGTGTGCCCAGGTGGCCCGGAAGCCAAGTGGCATCCTGGCTTGGATCAGCAATACTGTGGCCAGCAGGACAGGGATCTCATTCTCCCCCTGTACTGGGCACTGAGGAGGCCTCTCCTCAAGTACTGGGGGCAGTGCTGGGCCCCTCCCTTCAAGAAAGAGATTGGAGGGGCTGGAGCAGGTCCAGGGGCTTCCTGAGCGAGTCATTGTGCTGATTAGCCACATCTGGGCTGACCAGAGGCCAAGTGCTTCTCCTACCAGCAAGGGTTTTTCCCATGAAAACAACATCATTTCCCAATGACTAACAAGAGCTGTCAGGTCCATCTCACCAGAGGTTTCCATCTCCCTGGAGGGAACCCCAGGTTCACGCTCTGCTGTGCAGAGCTCCTCTGCTCTTGGGAAGCAGCTGCCAGGCTGTAAAGAGCCACCACCCAGAGGTTCCTCATCCGGAGTGGACCCATGGTGGCACTAGAATTCAGACAGGCTGTGGAAGCCCAGAAGAACAGTCAGTACCATGCTAAGTGCACGGTGAGGTTGGCACCAGAGGGTACATCAGCTGCCCAGAAGGAAACCACGGGAGCAGCCTGTAGAACGGTCCAAAGATAAAAAACGCACCAAAACACCAGCCCCTGCAGGACAAATCACTGAAACCCAAAGCCAGAACCTCTGGGCTCCTTCTGAACACGAGGCCAGCTGGACACCAAGATGTGACGCACTGAAGACAACCCCGCAGCTGGCACCAGCTGGGGTGACATTTCCTACGCCTCGTGGCAAGCCTGAGTCACTCTGATGCTGCTCTAAGTCACAGGAGAACATGAAGAGAAAAATGCAGGAGATAACAGATCTGGGGTAGCCATGGCAACAGAAGCTTGACAGAGGGGTTGAGGGGAAAACCAAAGGAAAGAAAAAAAAGGCAGTGGAGGAAGTGAACAGAAGAGGCTTCAATCCACAGAGCCAGGGGGGACTTTCTCAAAATTGTGACAACTGCTGAAACCCAAACCACACGAGAGCTGCCAGACGGGCTGTCTGAGAGCTCCAGCACTGCAAACCCCTCCACAGCACCGTGGAAACATCAGGTGGCAAAAGGCCCTTGAGAGCATCAAATCCAGCCGTCAGCCAGCTCTGCCAAGCTCACCACTAAACCATGCATTTGTTTTTCCAACGTGGCTCTCGAACACCTTCGGCTCCCCTGTCCTGGGAGAGGCTACTGTAGGTAGGAACCCCAAAGGCAGCAGTGGTTGGGCTGGCTGCTTTTCCTAGCACCTTACAAACAACGTGAGGGGCTGCCCAAGAGGCAACTCATGGTGAGGGCAGCTGAGAAGGACCTAGGCTACTTATTCTCACTCAGCAAATTATAGGCTGTATAAGTCAGTCTTACAGATGGTTCTCAATCAAGAGATCAGATTCATAGAGTGTTATGTGAGCTGAAGAGATCTCCTGGATCAGGGCTCTGTGGCCACCAAACACACTGAATCAACACTGGGCAAAGGGTTAGTGTCAATCACAGAATCAGCATGGTTGGAAAACACCTTGAAGACTATCAAGCCCAACCATCAAAGACCTAAATGGCAGCCCTGCTCACCCTAAAACCAGAGCGGTCACTGGTTTGCAGAACAAAAGACCTGGCAGCCCAGTTTACTGCAGCAGACTGGGAAAAGATCTCCAGTGCAGCACAAACTCCAGCAGCTCAGCTGCACGATTCCAGCCGACTGCCTGCAGGAGGGGAAACGTTGGCAGCTGAAAAACAAGAACCTGGTGCGCGGCACAGCCCCATCCCCTCGAGGAGGGCGAGCTTCATCGCTGGCACACAGAAGGATGAGCGTGGGCAGGAGGCAGCAGCACCTTGTTCAAGGTTCTCTGTCTATTTTTAATCACCTACTGTGTTCGGTGGGACCAGAACGAGAAACTCAAGCGGGTTTTCAGCTGAAAAGGGAAAGATTGAACAAAGCAACTGAGAAGAACCGCTGCTCCTTTGTTTGGAGTGAAACATCTGCATTAGGTCGTTTATTTCAACCAACAGCCAAATCCCCCAAACAATCGAATCAGAAAGGTCTCCAATCCTATCAAACGCCACCGGGGTTTAACTCTTCTGGCAGGATTATCTGCCTCAGCCCCGGATAGTCCGGAGCAGCACAGGCTGGCTGGTGGGTCCATAATAGCACAAAAGGCAGCAACTCCAGCCTCCCAGGGCTGCTACAGCCCTTCCGCCACTACCTGCTGTCGGTTTTGCTGATGTGGGCGAGGAAATCATTTTGCAGCAACACTGGGAGCCAGGAAGGCGCTGGGCTGCATCAACAAGGGCATCACCAGCAGAGATCAAGGGCCACGAGGGTGATCAGAAGGCTGGAAGCCCTGTCGTGTGGAGGAAGACAGAGAGCTGGGTTTGTTCAGCCTGGAGAAGAGAAGGCTCAGACGGGACTTTATCCCCAGGTCCCAGCACCGACAGGGTGGCTGCCGAGAAGATGGAGACTCCCTTCTCACAAGGAGCCCCATGGAAAAGACATGGGGGGATGGGTCTGAGTTACTGCTGGGGAGATTCCCATTGGAGTCCAGCAGGAAATCCTTCCCCATCAGAACAATTAACTCCTGGAATCACCTCCCAAAGGAAGGGTCAGCTGCCCTACAGTGGGCAGTCTTCAGACTCAGCTCAATTCAAGAGAGCTGAGGCCAGTCTCAATTCCTTCTTCAGCCAGAGGGAACCCTGCCCTTGGGTCTGCAGGACGTCTCTAACCACAGGGCTGTAGGGAGGCACAAGACCACAGCACAAACGCATTTTCCGTGCAGAGGGAGGAAAAGAAGTCAGATTCGTGGAACCAGCTGCTAAGCCCAACCACAGAGGAGCCGAAGCCAACTGCTCATCTGCCCCTGTGGGCTGCTCTCACTGCATCACCCACCACCTCCGAGAACTCAGCAGTTATCTGCACCTTGCTCAGTTACAGGGAAACGCAGGACATGCCCCACTGCCTCCAGCGCAGCCCACAGGGTTGACGATGAGTCGTGTCAGAGAACCCGTGGCCTGTTCCCTGGAATGCATCTCTCTGGTTCACCCACCACACCACTGGTTCAAGATGACAGCATTTAGGGCACAGCCCAGTCACACCAAGGGCTCTCTGGTCTGGGAGGGGTTAAGCCTTATCATCTCCAACATCCCAGCAGCTCCCAGAGGAAAGACTACGGCTAACTTGGAGTTGGGCAGAAACCAAGGGCAAGGCAACAACATCTCGTCAGCTGGAGGAGATTGAGAGGTGACCACATGAATGTTGATAACTGCTGGAAGGATGAGGGTCAGGAGGATGGAGCCAGGGTCTGCTCAAGGGGGTCCAGGGACAGGACAAGGGGCAACGGGGACAGGCTGGAGCAGAGGAGGTTCCATGGAAACAGGAAAACGTTTTCTCTGTGACGGTGACGGAGCCCTGGCAAAGGCTGCCCAGAGGGGGTGTGGAGTCTCCTGCTTTGGAGACTTTCCAACCCCCCTGGATGTCTCTGTGTGACCTGGTCTAGGGGATCCTGCTCTGGCAGCTGGGGTTGGACTGGATGATCTCCAGAGGTCGCTTCCAATCCCCAATACTCTGCAACTCTGCAGCAACCCCATGTCAGTGGAGCCATAGGGTCACCAACTGGCCAATCCTACTTCCAGAGGGGATGACTCACAGGGGAACCCCGTTCTCACCCAGCACGCTGCCATCGAGCTGTGACCACCATTTATTCCAGCGCGTCACCATCTTCACACTTCGTATACAATACAAAGGATTCTATACACAGTATATGCACTGGGGAGCGGGGAACCGCGGGGAACCCTCGCTGAGGACACCATATGTATAACATACACAAAACTTGACATCTAAGAACACGTTCCTAGGCACCACTTGCACTCTGGGATACACTTCCTGCTGCATATTCAGGCAGATGCTCTGGCACCACGCGGCTACAATCCCTCGAATGAGTTCCTTACCCAGAAGCTCTGTTTGAAGCTGAAGGTGCTCCTGAATTGAATCACTTCTGTGAGTTCACTCCTCCTTGATCCCTTACACCAAAGTACTTCCACCCCATCCAGAGCTATTCACAGCAACACTGTGGGTTCCTCCCCAACACTTCAGACTTTGCATTTGTAGCTGATCACTCTTCAAAACCACGGAACTGTGAGTTGGTGGAGAACATTCCAGAAGGAGAATTCATCTCATACAGTGCACAAACACTTAACCAGGTGTATTAACTGCATGGACACCAAACCAGAGCATACCTGCAAGTTCCACTGACACCAGGGCACCAGATGATCACCCAGAGGGACAGTCAGATCTGCCCAGTGTGATGTGGCCTTTGCACAGCTCTGCTCAAGCACAACTATCACAGTGCTGAGTTCAGCTTTTCCCTCTCATCAGCAGAGAGCATCCAAGGAGTTGCACTCTTTAAACCACCCCAAAATCACCCTGCAAAGCTCTGGATGTCCACATTCATGCTCCTAAACCTAAGATATAAAAAAGGACTCCCCCCACCGATCCAGAGCACTGGCTGGAGTCCAACTCATTTGATTTCCCTGGTTTTCCGTCCGTCCAACGATCAGCTCCTGCAGCCCCACAAACACCGACTTCAGCCCAAAGGCAGCTGCTCACCAGTGCAAATACAAGTGGCTAGAAACGCAGAGAACTACAGCCCAGTCCTGGCAACAGGGACCTGCACACAGGTTCCAAGAGAAAGAATCGCATCACTCCTGCAACAACAGCTTCTCCCACAGGCCTAAGGCAAAGGGTCGCACCGAGACCCAGAGGAACCCAGTACAGGAACAGGTAGAGGCACCCGTGAAGCCTCAGAGCGCTCCATCACGCTGTGGGGTACAGCCCGTCGGCTCAGAGAAGCAGGGAACGGCAGCGTGACGCAGAGTCAGTTCTTGATGAGACTGGAATTGGAGTCAACTTGCTCTTCCTGGATGGGAATTCGACAGCTTCTAGCTCCTGGAAGACAGAAAACAACAGTGAGAAATGCTCTACAGAGTAGAAGAGGCAGGAAGAGGTGAGGCAGCAACTTTTTCATGGAGGAGGAGGCACGAGGGGCAATAGTGGGTCTGTGCTGGTGCTTCTGTTAACTGGAGTTACGTAGTCTAGAGAAGAGGCAGCTGAGAAGAGACCTGGCTCTCTACAGTCACCTAAAAGGAGGTTGTAGCAAGGCTGGTGCTGGTCTCTTCTCCCAAATGACTAATGATAGGACATGGGCAAATAGCCTCAAGTTGCATCATGGGAGGTTTAGATGGATCTTAGGAAGCAGCTCCTTCCTGAGAGAGTGGCTGAGCACTGGAACAGGCTGCCCGGGGAGGTGGTGGACTCCCCATCAATGGAGGTGTTTAAAAACTGATTATCTAGAGCACTCGAGGCCATGGTCTAGGGGTCAGGGAGCTGTTGGGCTGAGGGCTGGACTTGATGATCCTGGAGGTCTTTTCCAGCCAGGATGATTCTGTGATTCTGTGATTCCTAGCAGTGGCTGAACAGACAAAGCGTACAGAGCAGTGAAAATGCCCTTTCCCACTGCTCTGTGAAGGGAACACGAGGCAGCTGTGGGCCAGGCTGTTCTGAATTCTGAACATGGAGAGCTCGCCTCTTCTCAGTTAAACCTTTCCTGTGCTGCAGGAGACACTTCAAGACAGTTCATTTCAACGTAGGCAGGAAGTTCCCATTAAAGTCCCTACAAGACTGTTGATTCTGGATCTTCTCTGTGCTGAATGGAACTCCCTGAACATCACCACATCAGCTTTTCCCCATGAGCAACTCACCCTGGTGGTTGTTTCTACAAGACTTTCTCTTGGTCTCCCTCTTGGCTGCTTGGACAATCAGCAGGAGGATGGACATTCCACTCACCATGAGCAGGATCAGACAGATGAAGATAAGTGAGAGAGATCCTGAAGGAAAAACAGAAAAATACACCCAAAAAATGAGTAGTGGTTCCCGCTGGTGTTTCCGTGGCTGTCCAGCTTCCAGAGGAGGCATCTAGGGCTCCAGAAGTACCCCTGAACCACCAAGACTAACAGTCCCAGCTGTCAAATGGCCAGCAAGAAACTGAAATCCTGTGCAAGTCCCACTGAAAGACTCAAACACCAACGTGACTTTTGAGCCAGAGTGTGATTGCAGCTCTGGTGACACCAGCTCCAGGTGAAAATTCCTGACCAGCTCTAGCAAACAGAGAGACTAGACCTGGCTGTTCCCTCTCCTTACCCCAGTTGGTCTCTGTGGGGCTGCCGCTGGTGTCCGGGCAAACAAAAGGAGCCACAGTGGGTCTGGATGGCGAGAGCGCTGCAGCCAAGGTGTTCCTCTGCTCGACAGTGGTGGAAAGATTCAAAGCAGGTGTGGGACTCCAGGAGGCAGCTGGCTGTGCAGCGGGGTCACTGCAAACTGCATCGGCTGCCTCTGTCCCCGGCACAAGGGTTGTTTTCCCGAGGCTGCTACAGCTGGAGATGCAAAATAAATGGGGGCAGGTTTTCAAACAGTTGCAGGAACGATTTCACGGGTGATTTCCATGAAACAAGTGACTGACCACCTAGATCCAGTCACACAGGAACACATCCAGGTGGGTTTTAAATGTCTCCAGAGAAGGAGACTCCACAACCCCCCTGGACAGCCCCTTCCAGTGCTCTGGGAGTGTCACTGGGAAGAAGTTCCTTCTTCTGAAGTTCCTTCTCAGATTAATGTGGAACCTTCTCTGTTCTACCTTACACCATCTGCCCCTTCTTATATCATTTGATGCTCCTGAGCAGAGCCTGGCTCCATTCTCCTGACACCCACCCTTTCCATATTTACCAATATTCATGGGGTCACTCTTCAGTCTCCTTTTTTCCAAGCTAAGGAGACCCAGCTCCCTCAGCTTATCCTCAGCAGGGTGATGCTCCACTCCCTTACCCATCTTCATCGCTCTGTGCTGGACTCTCTCCAGCAGTTGTGTGTCCTTCTGGAACGGAGGGGGCCCAGAGCTGGACACAACACTCCAGATGCAGTCTCAGCAGGGCAGAGTAGAGGGGGAGGAGAACCTCTCTCGATCTGCTAACCACCCCACTTCTGATCCACCCCAGGATGCCATTGGCCTTCTTGGCCACAAGGGCCCATTGCTGGCTCCTGGCCATCCTGCTGGCCACCAGGACCCCGAGGTCCCTTTCTCCTACACTGCTCTCCAACAGGTCAGTCCCCAACCTATACTGGTACCTGGGGTTGCTCTCACCCAGACGCCAGACTCTACATTGCCCCATTATAATTCATTTAATGTCTCCCCACCCAACTCTCCAGCCTGTCCACGTCCCCCTGAATGGCAGCACAGCCTGCTGGGGTGTTGGCCACTCCTCTCAGCTTTGTGTCATCAGCCAACTTGCTGACAGTGCACTCTGTTCCCTCATCCAAGTCATTATATTCTAGAGCTTGTAAAAAAACAACCCAGCTAAGTGGAATTTGCCCCCTCCCTGGCAGTGTCCAAGGACAGGTTGGATGGAGCTCTGGGCAACCTGGTCTGGTGAGAGGTGTTGCTGCTCACGGCAGGGAGCTGGCACTAGGGGAGCTCTGAGCTCCCTTCCAACCCAGACCAGTCTGGAATCTGAAGCTACTACTGGGTAACACCCAACACTCTATCTCGCTTGTTCCCAAGAGGCGTGAGGAACGTGGTTTTACCGCACCTACTGCAGATCGTCCCTACCCACCAGGATCTGGGCATCACTGCTATAAAAGCAAACCCAAAACGTGGCTCTGAAGGTGTCTGGATCAGTGGCACTTACTTGGTCCAAGGCTGACAGTTCCCATTGTCCCCTGTGGAGTAGGAGCCTTCAGGACACGGTGAGCACACTGGAAAAACAGAGGCAGAATCTGAGTTCAGGTTAACAACAAACCCTTGTGCCAGCCACGCTGCAGCAACACGGTCCTGGCTTACAGGCTTACAGGCGAGCCAGAGAAATCCACACAACCCCCAAAACCCAGCCACGGGGGCAGAAGTGACACAACATGCTTCACGGTGCAGCCGGGCAAGGCTCTCTGTTTCCAGGAATCAAGGAGACATTGAGAGTTCTAACAGCTCAGGAGTCACAGAACTACAAGCCTGCTGTAGCCATCACGGGCAGGTGTCAACGAGACAAAGGTCAGTAGCTTTTACACCAGTAACAACCACCATCTCAGCTGAAGTGGAGGTAACAGTGTGGAGAGCCTGACACAGCACTAACTCACCACTTCCCAGTGGATATCCTGTGGGCACATAACCAGCACGGCACCTGCAAACCCTGTCGGAGGTCTTCTCACACTTCTTCACCTCCACGCTGCCCTTCCCTAGCAGCAGCAGGAGAAAGGGCCAGAGGGAGACAAGGAATAAGAAATAAATGAATTACTCTGCCTGTTGCTGTGTAGGAACTGCAGAGAACAGACATCGTGAGGAATTCACAAGACACCGACGTTCAAGTCATACAAGCCTGCGGCCCGTTGAAAAATCTATTGACCTGTTCAAAAGTTGCAGAGATCTGGAGCTTAGGAACAGGGTACTGGAGCTTTGGGATAGCTGGGCTCAGGGTCGGACTCTTGAAGGTCTTCTACAGCTTAAACGATTCCCTGGTTATACAATCAGCACCAAGCTGGGGACATCAGCTACTGAGATTGAGCCAATTGAGGCTGGACATGAGGAAAAAGTCCTTGAATCTGAGGATGGGGGATTCCTGGAACAGCTGCCTAGAAAGGGGGTAGAGACCCCATCCCTGACACCATTCAAAGTCAGTCTGGATGGGGCTCTGGGCAACCTGGTCTCATTAGCACTGGCCCTGTTTGGTGTCAGGTGGTTGGACTGGATGTCCGTTGGGGGCTTGGATTGGATGACCTCTGGAGGTCCCTTCCAACCCTGTGACTCTATGGGAACTCCCTCTTTGGACTTGACCCTCCCCTGTGACAGGAGTTACGACCCCAGGAGCAGGCAAAGAGAAGGGTGGCTGCCCCCGAGACCCCTCTCCAGGACTCACTGGTGTTGCAGACGGTACAGCTCTCGCAGAACCGGTGGCTGTGCTCGCTGCTGAAGTAGCCGTCCTGGCAGGGGGCACAGACAGTGTCTGTGCTGGCGGTGCAGCGGAATTTCATTCTCTCACCTAAAGCAACCAACAAACAGAGACCGCATGGATGGAGGAACCGACTGTCAGCAGCTGGAAACCCTCTTCACTTTCCTGCACAGCCCAGGCAGCGACAGCCCCACGGACACGTCTGGCTGGGAACACCCAGCAGAATTAGATAGAGCAGAATCCCCCCGAGTCTGGCCCCACAGCATCACTGTGAAATGGGCTGCAGGGGCCAGAGGACTTGCTGGGAGTGCTAGCAGTGTCCCAAGCAGTGTCACAAAGGATTCTTCACTTCTCCAACCCACCTTTTCTCGTGGTTTGGACAGCTCAGTTTGCAGCCAGTGTCAGTTAGGGGGTGAAAAAGCAGGTTTTGCAGCACAACCCTGCTTTCTCTCATGAGTTAAATCATGCAGTTCAACCTGAAAAGATCTTAACCCTAACCAGATACGAAAGCTGGCAATGGACTGCTCAGGTTTGCAGGAAACTCACTACAAACATTTCGACGTTGTTGGCCACGAAGATATCAGAAGGCTGGAAGCCCTGCTGCATGAGGAAAGGCTGAGAGAGCTGGGTTTGTTCAGCCTGGAGAGGAGAAAGCTGAGGGGTGACCTTATCCCCAGGTCCCAGCATCTGCAGGGTGTCTGCCAAGAAGGTGGAGACTCCCTTCTCACAAGGAGCCCCATGGAAAAGACAAGGAGGATGGGTCTGAGTTACTGCTGGGGAGATTCCCATTGGAGTCCAGCAGGAAATCCTTCCCCATCAGAACAATTAACCCCTGGAATCATCTCCCAAGGGAAGAGGTCAATTGCCTTACACTGGACAGTCTTCAGACTCAGCTGGACAGGCTGCTGGGACAGCCCATTTAAACTGGATTTTAGCTGGAGCGGTTGGACTGGACGTCCTCGAGGTCCCTTCCAACTTGGGACTCTGTGAACTGATTAATCAGGGCTGTATCTTGAGACAAACCTGTATCACCACTCAGCAACAAAGACGCTACTGGCTTCACTTCGCCAAGAGAGACCCCCAATCACAGAGTCACAGAACATTAGGGACCTTGAAAGATCATCCGGTCCAATCCCCCTGCCACAGCAGGATGCCCTAGATCCAGTCGCACAGGAACACATCCAGGTGGGTTTTAAATGCCTCCAGAGAAGGAGACTCCACAACCCCCCCAGGCAGCCCCTTCCAGTGCTCCATCAGCTTCACTGTGAAGAAGTTCCTTCTCGTATTTATAAGGAACCTCCTATGTTCCAGCCCACCCCTTATCCTAATACTAGATGAGATTGAGAAGAGTCATCTAGATGACATTGAGAATCGTTATGGCTGGAGAGGACCTCCAGGATCATCATCGAGTCCAGCCCTCATCCCAACAGCTCCCTAACCCCTAGACCATGGACTCAAGTTCTCCATCTTCCTGGCACCCACCCTTCACATATTTATCAACATTAATGAGGTCACCCCTCAGTGTCCTCCAGACTAAAGAGACCCAGCTCCGTCAGCCTTTCCTCATCAGGGAGGTGCTCCACTTCCTTCACCATCTTCATTGCTCTGCGCTAGACTCCCTCCAGTAGCTCCACATCCCTCTTGAACTGAGGGGCCCAGAACTGGACACAATATTCCAGGGTCATCTGTTCCTATTCCAAACAGTGTTCTCATTCTCAGGCTCTGCAGGTGAAGAATTGCTCACTCCAATTTCTCTGCAGTGCATTGAGTGCCATGTGTGGCCAAACACATGAGACAGAGCAACGCCGCCGTGTGCAGCAGGCCTGTGCACTGATACTGCCTACAGTCAGGAAGAGGAAATGAAGATGAGTTTCCCCAACATTAGATTTTGCTAACAAGGCAAGAAACATGAGAAAAGTTCTTGTGGTGTCAGGAGGAGCAAAACACCTTTGAGATGGAGGATTTTCTGCACGCAATTTCTTTGCCTAGAGCTCAGAGCCGCTCAGATTTCGACAGTTGTGAGAATACTTGTAGAATCATTATGGCTGGAGAGGACCTCCAGGATCATCATCAAGTCCAGCCCCCATCCCAACATCTCCCTAACCCTTAGACCATGGCCTCAACTGCTCTAGCTACTCACTTTTTAAACAGCTCCAGAGATGGGGACTCCACCACCTCCCTGGGCAGCCTGTGCCGGTGCCTAACCACTCTTTCTGGAAAGAGCTTCTTCCTAAGATCCAACCTAAACCTCCAAACGACTTGAGGCCATTTCCCCTTATCCTATCATTATGAATTTGGGAGAAAAGACCTGCTACAACCTCATTTTAGGTAGCTGTAGAGAGCAATAACCTGCCCCAAGTTTTAGGCTAAAAGGGTGAGTTTATTTTAACTAGCACTTGATTCTATGACTTCAGTCTGTATCCACTCCGTGTGTGGTGGACTCAGAGAACCTCAGGAAAGATGCCAGAAACCCACAGGGGTGACAGGATGTTTGAGAAGGCTTAGTGGTTGGGGGTTGTAGGGCAAGCAGTCGGACTTGATGGTCTTGAAGGTCTTTTCCAACCTGGATGATTCTAAGCTGTAACTGCATTTCCAGGCTTGATCTAGGCTCCCTCTAAGTGTGTGCAAACACCCTTCTTTTAGGGCCATCAGAACCGACTGTACTAAACAGAAATAACCCCTCCTGCTGAGGGGATTGTCCCTCAAGCAGCAAAGTTTGTCTTGTTTAGAGAAGAGGAGACCTCACTGCTCTCTACAGCTACCTAAAAGGAGGTTGTAGCGGGGCCGGTGCTGGTCTCTTCTCCCAAATTACTAATGATAGGACGAGGGAAAATGGTCTCAAGTTGCATCAAGGAAGAAGTTCTTTCCCAAGAGAGTGGCTGGCCATTGGAACAGGCTGCCCAGGGAGGTGGTGGATTTACCATGCCTGGAGGCATTTAGAAAGCAAGTAGCTAGAGCATTTGAGGCCATGGTCTACGGGTTAGGGAGCTGTTGAGATGAGGGCTGGACCTGATGATCCTGGAGGCCCTTTCCAGCAGTGATGATTCTGAGTTACCCGTTAACTGCTGTTACTCCCCATTAACTCATTTCTACAAAGAACTGTCAACTAGTAAAATACCTGAGGTCTGATATTTTGCACCTGTGCTCCTCAACTCCACATCTCCTGCAAAGGTACTCGGACAGCGGGGGAAAAAAAACCACCACCCATTTGCACGCAGAGCCCACAGTTCTGAGCCCTTTGGTTTCCACCTGAAGAACAGAGGAAGCAAACGCATTTCCTATCAGGTTATACTCTGCCAATCTCTACGAATCAAGACTCTTTTTTTCTTGAAGACCAACTTCAGCAGCACAAACTTTCCTGTAAAAGCTTTTAAAACTCTTCAAGCACAGAATTCAAGTCTTCTGCAAGAGTTCTGAGCGCCTTCACGCTGCAAAGGACAGCAGCAGGAACCATCCCTCCTCAGCTCATAACCCCACAGTGAAACTGCACCATTTGCACCCGAGTGGCTCAGCTTCCTTAAAGAAATTAAATGAGATGGAGGTGTCCGAAAAAGCTGATTTATCTAAGTTGAGTGTGTGGTACAAACAATTGTCAGTGGAGACAGACATACAAGTCTCCTCAACAGACCTTTTCTCCCCAGGTCCTGCCTCCAACACTTGAATACTTCCATCGAGGTGATTTTCAGGTCATTAATTGACAGCTATTACATGGAGCAAACAGAACTAACCTCCGGGGAAACCCACTCACCTGGGGCACAGTCCCTGCAGCACTTGGCACCGAATGCGTACTGATGCTCCCCACATCGCAACCCCAGCCCGTGGCCGACGGCCGCTGCCAGCAGCAAGAAAACCGGAGACCATCGCCACGCAAATCCTCCAGCCACCATCGTGTGGTCCCAGCAAAATCCTGACGGCGGCAAACTCTTGGGGAAGAGCTTCTCGACTGCTGGCACCCAGAACAAATTCATAAGTCAGTTGCTGGGAAATTCCCAGCGTGTGCTCCACGCCCCCATCCTTTTCCCCGCACCCCACAGACCTATTTATCTTCTGCTGCTCACAACTGAAATCTTCTCAGCAGTAAAGCCACTGCGGCGCTACGAAAGTAGCTTCTATTCTTAGCCTTGAGTTCTGTACCTGGCTGGAGGCAGCTGCCTGTCAGCAGAGCGCTGAAGCACAGGCCCTGCTCACCAGGAGAGCTGCCAGAGACCTTCGTGGTCGAGCTACAGGTGCAGTGAACCAGTCCACAGAGGTTTGCTCCTTCAAAGGCAAAGTACTCTCCCCTCGGCACCCTGTGACTTCTACTGCTGCATTAAGACCCTCAAACTGGTTAATGCATTTCTCAGGGGGGGGTGGGGGATCACAAACCATCTCAGCATTGCCCCAGGAGCTAGCAAACGTTGCAGATGAGACACGTTTGCAGTCTCCACGTTGACTGTAACGCCAGTCTCCTTGCACTGCCACTGAAGGACTGGAAGCTCCCAGTCCCAGACTAGAGACTCATTGATACCTCTATTTGCTCCCATGGCAATCCAAGCTCCCAGCAGAGTTGTGCTCTGTGACAGCAAGGGATGCAGGAAGCACCAACCAGCTGCTTCTGATGCCTCTTTTGTTCCACGGCAGCACTGGAACACAAACCCCCAGAAGGTTTCTCCATCCAACTGCTCAAACAAGCAAGGGAGGAGGCTGAATAAAGTTGCTGGCATCGTAGCCATGCCCTCAGCTGGCACAAGTGTGCAGAGAAAAAACACAGACTGAAAGCTCCTTTCAGCAAAAGCAGCTCGCCTCACACCCTCCTGAGAGCCCAGCTTCTCTCTACAGCATCCTTAGGGATTCCCAGGCTTCATACCACCAGCTCACCCACCCCTTGGCTGGATTTTCTCCAGAGTGAATTAACCTCTCCCACATGCTTCTGGCCATCACCACGGGATCACACTCACCCCAGGCTGCTGCTGAAAAAACAGCCTGGTGTGGCTGCTCTGGTTGTGGTAGAGAACTTCAGTGGGGCGAGTGGAATCAGAACCTACTCTGGTTTTGTTTTAGCCACAGGTTTCATTTTTGACTGTGGGTGCCTGTCCTAGACAGTCTGTGCAGAAGCACATCCATGAGACAGCAGCACTCAGACACCAAGCCCTAGCAACAGTGAGCAGATCACTTGTGGACACTGAAAACCCCACCAAACCTAACACTGAGATCATAATTAGTGCTTTACAAAAGGAAAAAAATCCCGTAAGGACTTCAAGGGAAAAATCACTAGATAAGATTTCTTAGGGACTACAGGCGAGTAAGGATTCACCTATGGCAGGGGTCCTCAAAACTTTTTAAACAGGGGGCCGGGTCCTGTCCCTCAGGACCCCCGACCTATGGAAAAAGACCTCGAAGACCCTGAGAAAGACTAAGTGCACATAAAACGCTGAAAGAACTTGTAAAGCTGCGCCTGTGGACAAAGTAGAAATTTGATTCTGCAGAATTCCAGAAGAGGGATAACCGCAGGTGCCTGCTGGTCTCACCGGGCAGCCTGCTCTGTCTGTGCAGCTCCTGCGTACCACGTGCTCCTGACTTCTGGCAGAGGGAAGCAGGACAAGCTGAGGCGCAGAACTGCACGCACACCTACGAAAAACGAAGACTTTGCAGATAATCCCCGAACTTCAGACCTACAACAGCTGTGATACAACGGAGGAACAGTCAGGACGTCCATGTAATTATCAATTAACGCTAATAAAACTCGACTGCGAACCACCACGCAGTCCAGTGGTGGGCAGCTCACAGTGCAGGTCACCGAATGCTTATGAAGCCTTAAAAACAACAGCAAGGCAAAACCTGGATGCTTTGCCCATCCATCTGAACCAGCCACAACTAGGACTCCTGCTAGGCGGCACATTTTTAGCCATGGATTTGGGCTGGAGCGTCTCCAGACTGCAATCCCACTACCCTGCAATCAAGCAAGGACAGGCAGGGTGTTGGTGCAGAGGTGGGAGTGGGGGCTGATATTGTGGCAGACGTCTGAAGCTCATTTTAGCATGAGCTAATCAACCAAACTTATCCCTCTCGCAGTCCTTGCCAAATCACATTTGAACTCCATCCTCTGGAAAGCTTCCTTCTTCCCCCACTCCCCGACAAACCTGAACCCAGCACCACTTCCAAAGCACGAAGGAAAACATTTAATGCAGAAAGAAGACAGGGGGATATTAAAAGCCTCCGATACAAGTGGTTTCACAAAACCATCCCAAACTCAACAAAAAGGAGACGGAACACCAAAAGAGAACCAGACTGCCGTAGTTGTATTTACATTATATTAAGAGAATAAATTTAATCAAATATAACATCTCACTCAGATTTTCAGGCAACCCTTTGGAAAGAGGGGTTGTTTACAGTAAAGATGGAACCAGAGTAAAAAGTCCGTGTTCTGTTTGGGACAGTAGTGGATATGACCCTTGTGCTGCAGGATGCTGGCAGATCACCCGAGCCCAGCCTGATTAAAAAGCTCCCCAAGGGCTGCCTGTACAGCGCTCTGGCAAAAGCAGTTCAAAAGCAAAGCCCCTGTACCCCACCCCCCAGCCTCGACATTCACAAGTTCTTCAGTATCTTTTAATTTGCACAGAAGCCAATAATTATCCTCGTTTTAACAATTATTTTTAGGTAAGTAGTATCCACACCCCTCAGTGAGTATCACTGCTCTGCCCAACACCTTTAATTCCACACAGAAACCTTGCAATGTTTCACTTTAGAATGAAAATCTGGGGTTTTTTTTTAAAGCAATCTCAAGTCTCCCACAGCCCCAGCACAGCTACAAACACAAAACCCAGGACCAGCCACATTAGAACCAGTTCTCTTTGTAAAGCAGGCACAGGAGAGACACTTCCTAACATTCAGTTAAGGTCCTCCCCACTCTTCCTGAAGACAGTTCAGTCACGGAGGGAGAACGTTTATTACATTCTCAGCGACACCTAAGGAGGCTGAAATGCACCAAGAAAATACTGGAGGATTGAGCCAATCAGTCTCCTGAGGTCACAGCCCACGGCTTTGAACCACAGTCCTCTTCACAAAAGCCAATGTCTTTTCGTGTTCTCTGTGATTTCCATGGATCAGCAGCTATGAGGGCAACAAGGGTCAAAGAGTTAAGAAGCCTCCACCAGAAATCATTAACCAGAGGCAGCTGTGAACTTCAGCTGCATTAAGTGTACAAACCAGGGCAAGCTGATCCGGTCCAGTAGGTGCCCTGTTAGCAGGAATCCGTTTCGTTCCTCACGTCCAAGGCAGGAGAGCTGCAGGTCTTACCAACGGACGGACGTTTTCTTTAAGTCTAGGACAAGACGCTCTAGGGGTGTAACACAGATAGCAGCAAAGTAACCTTCGGTCTGTTTGGGGGTCAGGGATATTTGTCTTCTTTTTCTTGAAAGCAAGAAAGTGCTTCAGAGCTCTGGAAAAGCGAGCGGGATCAGAACTCCTCGTGGACGTTGCGCGCGTAGTCCATAAGTTTGCTGCCTGTGAAGTATTCGCTGTACTTCAGGATCTCCTCCAGCTCTAAGTGATGGTTTTGGTTTTCATCTGCTACTGCTATCATCTGCTTCGCTTCGTTTAGGGCATTGTACTCGTTCATAGGATCCATGTATTCCTACAACAAGAGAAAACACACGTTTCCCATCACCAAGCACGTGTGCCCACTTCTACCCTACGTAAGCTTCAGCCATCAGGAGTCTGACAGGAGCCACCCCAAAGTGAACAGAAGCCACGGAAAGAGGTGCTGACACATCTCTAACTGCCTAAGGTCTATCTTCCAGCTCTTTCTTTCCCCATTCACTGCTTCCTTGGCTGTTTTAATAGCAACCCAGATTTTCCCAACTCACGCCAGTGCCTACAACATAAATACCAGACATTTTGGTTGCAAACCAAACTATCAAATCTGGAAGGTTCTGTGAAGAAATACCACCTCCGAATTAAAGGGCAGCACGAGATTCACCTGCCTGACTACACATGCACGCTGCCAGAGAGAATCTTTGTGGAACTGCTCCATTTAGAATGTTCTCCTTCCGTTTTAAACCACCAGGAAGACATCAGGAGGTCAGAAGTCTCTGAAACAAACTGTTTTGCTGCTTCACTTCACTTGAAATAGATGAAAATTTCAAGCAGTTCACTCGAGTTCACGATGCAGATGATCTCCTCCCAGCAGATGTGCCAGCCTTGAGTCTGTGTGTGCACAGCCACATGAAGGCTTCAGAGAGAGCTGCTCCTCTTCACAAACTCTCAGTAAAAAGGCAGCTAATGTTGTCTTGTGCCACCACAGTACTCTGCCTTCTGCTAGGTGACTGGGACCCCGGTCAGTGGGGCTGTCTGGTTTGTTTGTTCTGGGGTGCTTTAAGGACTGTAAGTCACCGGTTAACTCCTGTTGTAACTGAAAGGCTGACTCACTCAGTATCTAGGGCTCCCTCATGAAGCCTGGTACTTGATTTCATGCACTCCAAGCCCAGACCACACCTTGGGTGACAAAAAAAAACCCTAAGAGAGTACCTGTGTGTAACAGTTTTGCAAGGATTAGACAGTGGAATGGACTGCCCAGGGCAGTGGTGAAGGCCCCATCCCAGGAGGCATTGAAAGAGAGACTGGATGTGACACTTGGTGTCACGGTCTAGGTTGTGGTGATACCAGGTCATGGGCTGGGCTGGATGATCTTAGAGGTCTTTTCCAGCCTCAGTAATTCTGTGATTCTGTGAAAATTCTCCCTCCTCCTTCACAAAAAGCTTAACAGCAGTGCCTGCAAGAGCAACAGATCGATCCTACAACCCAGCTGTGTGAAGCAGGCACTCACAGGCTGTACTGTGCATTCAAATCAGTTTCCACCCTGTTGAAACAACCCAAATCCCAATTTTAAAAACACTAGAACTATCTGAGGCAGCCATACCTCCAGCTCTTCCATTGTGACGATGCCATCGTGGTTCGCATCAATGACCTCCTCAAATTCCTTCCTCCTGTCTTTCACCCAGTCATCATCGATATCCTGAGCCTGCTGGTTCTCTACGGTACCAACAGGTAACGAGATGAACTCTGAGAGAGTGAGCTTCTTGTCTCCATCTTGATCTGCAACAGAGAAGTACTGGCTTAAGTACCACTGAAACAGATAAATTCTCTCAGGACAGAGATATCCCTGGTAGTCTGCCTGGCTCTAGCAGCCCACAGCTCTGCCTCTAGCAGCCAGCAAGTGCCACCTCTTTCAGATTAGCTGAAAACTCTGCCTTATGGCACGCACACACACACACAGGCTGAGAAGGCCAAAACCCATCAACTCATCAAATCTGAACAAAAGCAATTTTTCTGGACCTGAAGGACCCAGCAGTTGCCAAGGTGGCCTTTTAACTGCTTATTTTATCAACAATCTACTGCCAGAGAAATTGTCTCACAGTTGCATCCAGTCTCCCCTCATGTCAGCATTCAGGTAAATTAACCCTCACAAGAGAGTGAAGTTCTGCCTGCGCACGTCACACGCTCGGCTGTCACTGGAAACTCTGCAGAGCTATGAAGCCAACTGCCAGCAACGTCAGAGATCTCTCTTTTTAAAAAAAATTCAGGTGTTCCAGCAGTTTGAACTCTGCATCACTCTTGGGTCAATGGAAAAACCCCCCCACACATGTGCCTGTACTCATGAATTTTAAAAAACCCTGTTATTTTCCTAGAAACCCCAACCCTTTCTCTCCACGTTCATGACCGTGTGTCACGGCTCTGACATGGCTGCTCTGCTGGGGAAGTACAGAGCGACTGATGGCCTCCTCATGGAACATTCACATCAGTATTTTGTATTTTATTATTCATCAAGCCACTCCTACTATTGCCACAGCGACCCCGCCACGCAGCAGCACTTCAGCGTGCAGCACTGTCAGCTGATCCGCTGCGCGTGGAGGACTAAAACTTTTCAACGTCTACGCAATGAACTCAGAGTGTCAGGGCTTGGACAGGACCTCTGAAGATCATTGAGTCCAACCCTCCTGCCAGAGCAGCACCAAAACTAGGGCAGATCACTCCGAAATGCATCCAGACAGGGCTAGAAAGGGTCCAGAGGAGGAGACTCCACACCCTCTCTGAACAGCCTGTCCCAGGGCTCTGTGACCCTCACATCAAAGAAGTTCTTCCTCATATTGAGGTGGAGCATCCTATGCTCCAGCTGGAATCCATTGCCCCTGGTCCTATCACAGGGCACAAGCAAAAAGAGGTTGTCCCCGCCTTCTTGACACTCAGTCCTCAGGATTTACAGATATTAATGAGATCCCCTCTCAGTCTTCCCCTCTCCAGGCTAAAAAGCCCCAGGGCTCTCAGCCTTTCCTTGTAAGTCACCCTCATAGCTCTCTATTGGACTCCCTCCAGTAGATCTCTGTCCCTGCTGAACTGGGGAGCCCAGAATTGGATGCAATACTCCAGGTGAGGTCTCACCAGGTGGGAGGAGAAGCTCCCTCGATCTGCTGGACATGCTCTCCTTAACACTTCCCAAGTTTTCCGATGACCTACCCAAATCCCGGATGATTTCCTTCACCATGAACTTCAGCATTCCCCTGCTATGCTCGGGATGCAGGAAGGACAGGAACTCTTCCTCATTCAACAGTAGATCAGGAGGTGGGTTGTCAGCTTGGTACCATCTATCCTTCAGGTTATCTAGAACTTCCTGTGCTAGAAAGTCAAGAAAAAGGTTTCAGCTGTGACGTTTGATCTATTGAAAGTCCTGGAAATACACTTCAGATCCATGCTGGGCATGGGAATGGCCAGCACGTTCCTCAAATCGAAGGTGTTTCTCGGACGCGCTCTCTCTCTGAATTCCAAACAGACCATTGCTCACCTGGCTAACAGCTACAAGAAGAAGATGTCAACCAAATCTTTTCCTACCCAAAAAACAGCGACGCGACGAACCTGTTAGCATTCCAGGTGTTTTTTGGCAAGGCCAAACCACAGGACAATCGTTCCATAGAGGAAGAAGCTTCTGATCTCTGCAGAGGCTTCCCTTGCTCTTCGGCTCTCATTACCGCTTCACAGGTACAAAACCATCCTTTGCCAACATGGTGGTTGACCAAAGGGCCAGGGTCTGTTGCTCTGCTGTTACAACACTCAACTTCTCTTGCCATGACGTTACCCACACCCGGATCTACAGAGCCACTTCCAGGTTATGTTCAAGTTTACAGGGTTCCAGAGGAATGACAAACCTGTGCTGTGACCATCACCAAGCAAGGCACCAGAACCTCCTGACATTCCACCCCATCCCACACACTTCTCAAGCCAAGTTTTACCCAAATGAAGCTGAGAACCACCACCTGTACCTGAGCTTCTGCTAGTACCATGGGTCTTGTCTGAAAGAACCACCTCACAGCAGCAGCTGCTGTGAATACTCTGTACACCAAGTGCTCCTGAACTTAACCAAACAGGAACAGAAATACCTGTCTAGACAATTTCTTCTGGTGTAGGCATTTTTCTAAATGACACCCTGCAGCACACTGCTCTCTACAGAACACACCAGCCACCACAGATCTGAAGCATTTGCTTTCCACAAGTCTTAAAAATACAGATTGGGGTATTTTTTTAAATTCAATTAAACAGCTCTTGCATGGTTTTTTGTTGTTAGGAGAGGAAAAAACCACCCCAACAGTCACATCTGCATTATTAAGCTGCTGGCTGCAGCTCAGTTCAGCCCTCAGTTAATGTTCTTCTGAAGAACAAAGAAACCCTTCATGAGTCTTAACCTGACTCTTAGGGCGAGTTTGTAAACGGCAGGCTGGAGTTGCATACAGGTAAATGCAGGATAATCACAGAGTTCACTTATGTGTTCCCAGTGTAACCAACCACAGGTGTTAGAAGGCTCAAGTCAACTCCCTTTGCCACCCCTTCCTAATCTCAAATGTCTCAGTTTGCTGCATTCAAAACACAGGCAGGTGTGCTTCAGGAGATGCTTTAGTGGTCAGGAGTTGCAGGGTGGACGGTTGGACTGGATTATCTTGAAGGTCTTTTCTGACCTCGATGACTCTGTGAGATTCTGCTGTCAGTCAGCAGCTGGAAACCATCATTACCTGTGAGTTAAACAATGTTGTGCCCCTAGCTGTTGCCTGGCACCCACACCCCAGCATGATTCTGCACGAGACTCAGAACAGACATTAGGATCCACACATCTAGTTATTTCTGACTGAGAACGAGCACTTTTAGTTTTGCCTGTCACCCCCGGGAAGCAGCAGATCACTCGTCTGGTTTTCCCAGACAGGGCTGGTTACCTTGGTAGAAAAACAACCGTGTCCACACTTGCCCTGAGTCAGCAGATCTGTTATTTGATGAGCATTCCCGTAAACTGCAGCTACCCACGGGCGCTGCCAGACCACACGCTGCACAGGTGCTTTCCCTGCCCTAAAACTCAAAGGCCCATTTGCATTTTAGTTGCTTTTTTGACAAATGGAAAATACAACCCACTTTTAAATGACTAATTCCTGCAAGGAAAGGCTAAGACTCTGCCTTTGACTTAACAGTAAGTTTAAACACCTTTAGCTGGAGAGGGAGAGCCAGGAGATGACTGTCAGAAGTTGTCAGGTTTATATCAAATCAGACTCAGATCAAAGTTTCTGAAGTAATAAGGAAAAAGGATCAATGTCACTAACCTGAAGGATCAACCACTCCAGAGAGCTGAGATTAAACGTGAAAGAAGCCTTAAATGACCTTATGCTTTTACCTTCCAGGTGCCTGACGGTACCTGAGCACATGCTGATTTAAACATAGCACTCTTGGAGCACAAACACCCCTCCTCTGCTCTACAGCAGAATCATGTGGAGCAGCTCTCTTCCCCTCAGAGCAAGGAGGGACCTGGATTTTTACACCGACGTCACAACATTCCACAGACAGCACAGGATTGACAAACCTTGTCAGTCAGACACATCAGGAACTGAAAACTGTTCACTCGGGCACTAACAAATTAGCAACCAACACCATTCAGTGTTCAATACTCACATCACCAGTGTGGGGAAGGCAGACTGGGGTCAGAAAGAATCATAGAATCGTGATGGCTGGAAAGGACCTCCAGGATTGTCAAGTCCAGCCCTCATCCCAACAGCTCCCTAACCCCTAGACCACGGCCTCAAGAGCTCTAGCTACTCACTTTGAAACACCTCTAGGCACGGTGACTCCACCACCTCCCTGGACAGCCTGTTTACAGTGCCCAACCACTCAGCAAAGAACTTCTTCCTAAGACCCATCTAAACCTCCCCTGAAGTCTGGTACCTGTGCCTCACGACAGACAACAGTGCACAAAAAGAATTAAACTAACCCATGCAAAGAACAGTTTTGACTTCTGGGTTTTAGGAAAAGCACAAGACAACCCGGCACACCCCAGCGGTCCGCACTTACTTTCTTCATCTATTTTCAGCTCTTCATTGTTTTTGATCTTCTCCGCAATCTCTTTCTCATTAAAGCCCTTACTTGCCAAGAATTTGACTTTGTATTCATCCCAGGAGACGTGGCCTGTAAGAAAGAGCCAGATCTCAGCCAGCACACTCCAACACAACCCGCTGGTCCCGTGAGTACAGCACATGCCCAGCCCTTCTGGTTCAGCACTGTAACCATCACACCGAGACTTATCAACGGCACCGTGAAAAGTATCACCACAGTCACTGTTACTTAAGCCAGTCAGGCCTGATGAAATAACCTGCTGGTGTCACCATCCTCACCGCTTCCCTGGCAGAGCCACTTGCTGCCATTTCAGACGACCACAAGTGAAATAGCAGCTGTCACCACAGAACTACAAAGCTGACTGGAGCATGTTACAGCTTTGTTCTGCTATCTTCTTTGAGCAGCAAATCTGCTGAGACCCCAAGCAGTCCACGGGAACTTCAACTTCTGCCACAGCTCACCTGAAGAGAGCCAGTAGGTTTGGCTACTGGCAACTGGCTTCAGATGTCACCAAGAGGTGGAGGAATCGTTCATCTTACCATCACCATCAGGGTCCACAGCTCGGAAATGCATTTTATTCTCTTCCACAGCTTCCTGGAAATGTTCATCTGTCTTTTCCATGATCCAGCGTTGCATCTCTTTTGCACTTATCTTTTTGTCGTTGTTTATATCTACCCTGGGGATCAAAAGTAAACAGGACTTGGGTTTGGGCACTGAGGGGGGAGGTGCAGAGGTATTTTCAGATTCAGAATTACCTGCCTCAACAGCAACAAGCAGAGGCTGCCGCAGAGAAGTGCACAACTCTGCCTGAACATTCCTTAACTACAGATTCATCAGGTCAGCCACTTTATTCACAATTAACTAACTACAACACCTAGGCTGCTACTCGGTGAAACACACTCAGCCACCCCTGACTTTGCTCTAAGTGAATATATGTCAGTGTTATGGGTTTGGAGTGAATTTTTCAAGCAGAGGAAACCACAAATAACATTGCTCCTGGCACTGCAGCTCAGTCCCCACTGGCTCTGAACTGCCAGCTGGTGCAGAATTTCACTCACAGAATGATTGAGGCTGGAAGAGCCCTCTGAGCTCATCCCCAGCTCTGCTCATCAGACTTTCCCTCCAGTCCCTTCCCCAGCCATGTTGCTCCTCTGGACCTGCTCCAGTCCCTCCATCTCTTTCTTGAAGTGAGGGGCCCAGCACTGCCCCCACTACTCACGGGGAGGCTTCCCCAATGCCCAGTACAGGGGGAGAAGGACATTCCTAGTCCTGCTGGCCACACTATTGCTCATACAAGCCAGGATGCCATTGGCTTTCTGGGACACCTGGGCACCCTGCTGGCTCCTGTTTAGCCAGTTACCAACCAGTACGGCCAGGTCCCTCTCTGCCAGGCCACTCTCCTCTCACTCATCCCCCAGTCTGTAGCCGCAGGGGGTTATTGTAGCCGAAGTGTAGGACCCTGCCCTTGGCCCTATTAAACCTCATCCCATTGACCCAGCCTGTACATATCTCTCTGCAGCATCTTCCTCCTCTCCATTCTCCAAGTAGTCACAGACCTAGACAGACTCTGGCATCACAGTCCTGGTCCTGGATCCCTTCTAAATAAAGTCTATGGGAGAGAAGATCTGTCTGTACAAACCTGGGTCCTCTTGGACTCCCTCCTTCCCATTCAGGGCCTGGAGGACAGGTCTGATCAGGAGCAGCTGAGGCTGGTTAGTCTGGAGAGAACAGGGTTGAAGGGAGACCTTTGTTGGTCTTTACAGCTACCTGAAGAGAGGCTGGGAGAGGTGGGGGTTGGTCTCTTCTCCCAAGTCACCAGAGATAGGACAAGAGGAAATGGCCTCAAGTGGTGCCAGGGGAGGGTTCAGTTGGACATCAGGAGAAATCTCTTCCCTGGCAGAGCGGTCAGGGGTTGGAACAGGCTGCCCATGGATAGGGGGGAGAAGGGAAAGCAAAGCATTTCCCCTGGACATTTCACATTCTATTTCCTCAGATCAAAGCGATCACACCGGGTACTTCCAGTACCGCTGTGCTTTCAGCCTAAATCACAATGTAAGTTGTGAGAATGGCAACAAACAGCCCAATCTCTGCTCCTCTGGCTGATCTTTCATCTACCACAGGCCACAAGAAGCCTCCAGTGACTCGGTGTCAGAAGCAAACAGGTACCCACTGTGTCAGGTGAGCTACATCCTTCCAGTGTCCTGCTGCTGCAGATAGGAAGGGTTTTATGTAAGGTGGAGGAGGTCCAGAGAAGGGGAACAGAGCTGGGGAAGGAGCTGGAGAACCAGTGCTCTGAGGAGTAGCTGAGGGAACTGGCGCACTGAACTGGAGAAAAGGATACTCAGGAGAGATGTTCTCACTCTCCACAGCTCCCTGAACTTCAAGAAGTTGGAGTCAAGTGGGGGTCAATCACTCCTCCCCAAGAACAAGTGACAGAACAAAAGGAAATGGCCTCAGGTTGTGCCAAGGGAGGTTTAGGCTGGCTCTAAGGAACAATTTCTTCCCCAAAACATCGTTAAGACATTGGCCCAGGCTGCCAAGGGCAGTGAGGGAGTCACCATCCCTGGAGAGGTTGAAAATATGTGAAGATAGTGCTCAGGGACACGGGTTAGTGGGGACCTGGCAGTGCTGGAGGAGCGGTCGGACTTGATCTCAAAGGTCTGTTCCAACCAAACAGACTCAGTGATTTACAACTCCCAAACACAAGCTGTGGCCCAGCTGCGAGGTTCCCATCCAAGGCAACACAAACACCGATAACAATCTCGTTCAGGGCGGACCAACGAAAATAATAGAGAGTGAAATCAGAAACTGAAATGCACAACTGTCACACGCCACTTGCTCCTTCAGTCACGTAGAGCTCCCCTGCCTCGAAAAACACAAGGTTTGGGGAGCTCTTTTCACACGTTTCTATCGATGATCTGGATAAGGAGATGAAGCACACCCTTAGTAAATTCACAGATGACACCAAGATGAGGGGAGGAAGATGCTGCAGAGAGATATGTACAGGTTGGGTCAATGGGATGAAGCTAATGGGATGAGACTTAAGAGGGCCAAAGGCAGGGTCCTACACTTCGGCCACAATAAACCCCTCTGGATACAGACTGGGGGGATGAGTGGCTGCAGAGCAGCCTGGCAGAGAGGGCCCAGGCAACACTGGTTGGCAACTGACTGAACAGGAGCCAGCAGGGTGCCCAGGTGTCCTGGAAAGCAAATGGCATCCTGGCTTGTATGAGCAATAGTGTGGCCAGCAGGACTAGGAGTGTCCTTCTCCCCCTGTACTGGGCATTGGGGAGGCCTCCCCTTGAGTAGTGGGGGCAGTGCTGGGCCCCTCACTTCAAGAAAGAGATGGAGGGGCTGGAGCAGGTCCAGAGGAGCAACATGGCTGGGGAAGGGACTGGAGGGAATGCCTGATGAGCAGAACAGAGGCTGAGGGAGCTGGGGTTGTTTAGCCTGGAGGAGAAGCGACTCAAGGGGGACCCTCTCCCTTCTCTCCAGCTCCCTGAAGAGAAGCTGTAGTCAGGTGGGGATTTGGCCCTTCTCCTAGGCAACCAGCACCAGGACCAGAGGGCAGGGCCTGAAGCTGCCAGAGGAGGGGTTATGTTGGATGTTAGGAAGCCCTTCCTCAGGTAAAGGGGTGATCAGAGCCTGGAATGGACTGCCCAGGGCAGTGGGGAAGTCCCCATCCCTGGAAGTGTTGAAGGACAGACTGGCTGGGACCCTTAGTGCCCTTGTCTGGCAGATGGGGTGATGTTAGGCCCAGGGCTAGGCTGGGCTGGGCGAACTCCGAGGGTTTTTCCAGCCCAAATAATTCAATGATTCTGTTTCACCTTGGTTTCCAGGAACCTTGTAAGAGAACCATGTCTGCTTTGCAGTGGATTCCCTCACGTGGGCTGCCATTAATGACAAGCGTAGTGCGTGTTTTCTTTATGTCTTCAAATAAGTCTTTCCAAACCATCTGGAAGCCAGTGCTGTACCAGCACTTCCCAGCAGGTCCTTTCAGAGCCTGTCTAGAAAGCAAACCCATTCCTCTTGAGTGCTTTTCTACATTTCTGATCTGATCATCTGGCAGAATGTAATTTCTAATATCCAAGTGAAGATGAGCTGAATCCAATTGCTTTAAGCTGCCTAAAAGAAGCTCTTTCATAACAGACAGACAGAAATGAAGGGATCAGGCAGCTCTGGTATCACAGAATCACAGAACATTAGGGATTGGAAAGACCTCGAAAGATCATCCACTCTAGTCTCCTCCACCACAGCAAGATCACCTAGATCCAGTTCCACAGGAACATGGCCAGGTGGGTTTGAAACATCTCCAAAGAAGGAGACTCCACAACACCCCTGGGCAGCCCCTTTCAGTGCTCTGTCACCCTCACTGGGAAGAAGGTCCTTCTCACAATATGGAACCTCCAGTGTTCCAATTCAAACCTGCTGCCCCTTGTCCTATCCTTGGGTGCCCCTGAGCAGAGCCGGGCTCCATCCTCCTGACACCTACCCTTTCCACAATTATCAACATTCAAGGGGTCACCCCTCAGTCTGCTTTTTTCCAACCTAATGTAACCCAGCTCCCTTGGCCTTTCCTCATCAGGGAGATGGCTCCACTCCTTTCACCATCTTTGTGGCTCTGCACTGGACTCTCTCCAGCAGCTCTGCATCCTTCTGGAACTGAGAAGCCAACACTGACTACACACCAGTTGGAACAAACATTCAGCAATAAAGAACATGAAAGGTTCTACACACAACCTTAATATTTGGATATAACCTACTGATGCAGTGAGTGGCCCGAGTGCCCGATGGAGTAATAAAGGGTTTAGTCTAGACAAAAACAGCCCTCTGCTTTCCTTTAGCTGCCTTTGCTCAGGAGAACAAGGACAAAACTAATCCAACACTGGTATTGGGATTTCCCCCCATTAATGAAGTTTGCGGAAAGTTTGCTCGGCCTTCTCAGTTTATCTCAAGTCTGTATGTTGCCTCACCTCAGCACCAGCACCGAGGCCAATGTAATTCAGGCTGTTTTAACAAAAATTAATCCTCCAGAGGAAAGCAGCAAATCAAGGCAACTCTGCCACCTTCTGTCTACCAGCACCCACAGACTTGGACTGCCTGTTCGTTTGAAACACTCCAACTTCAGACACTTGGTAACTGCTAGGCGGTCATACGAACATGATCAAAAAACTCGGCCTCACCCCACTCTCTTCCTGTCCCTTCTCCTCTTTTATTCTTGTCTATAAACACTTTTCTTCTGCAGTTATTAGTGTGAGGGCCAACTGTGTCCCGGGCTGCAGCAAAGGCAGCAGTGACAGTCAAAGGAGGTAATCCCCCCATCCACTCTGCACTGGCAAGACCCTACGTGGAGTACTGCATCCATTTCTGGAGTCCTCAACACAACAAGGACAGAATGCTCCTGGAAGATGTCCAGGGGAGAGCACCTCCCCTGTGAGGACAGGCTGAGAAAGATGGGGTTGCTCAGCCTGGAGAAGGGGAGGCTCCCAGCCTCTAGCAGCTTTCCAGTCTCTGAAGGGGGCAACAAGAAAGCTGCAAGAGGGCTTTTGAAACAGGTGGTAGTGAGAGGACAAGGGGAAAGGGTTACAGACTTGAAGACAGGAGACTGAGGTTGGACACGAGGAACAAATTCTTTCCTGTGAGGGTGGCAAGATGCTAGAACAGATGCTAGAGCAGGTAGTCTAAGGACACTGTGGCTACTCCCATCCCTGGCAGTGCTCAAGGCCAGGTTGGATGGGGCCCTGTGTAACCTGATCTAGTGAAGGTGTTACAAGGTGTCCCTGCCTGCGCAGGGGGGTTGGAACTGGATGATCTTTAAGATCCCTTCCAACCTTCTATGATTCTATGAGGCACAACAGAAACGAACTCAGAGTCCCTACAGAACACAAGGCCAAAGAAGAAGCCTGGCACGGTATGAGGCCCTCCCCTCTCCTCATTGCAATTTTTAAAATATTAAAGATAAATCTGCCACTTTCACTCTGCATTTCAGGGAGAGGCCACACCGTCCCTGGTGATGCACACAACTTACTTTGAAAAGATGGCCATGAGCTTCTTCCTATTTTTCCTGGGTTCTGAGTCTTCCTCAAACTCTTCCATCTCTTTTCCTAGAAAAACTTCTTGATGAAATTCTTTGTTGAGGTGTCCATCCATCTCCATTTTGACCCCGTTCAAGTGATCTGGGGGCAAGATCTCGTTCTCATCTTTACTGTCTGCTGGTTTTCCTTTGAGGGCTGAATTGTTTGCAGGCCGGGCATAAACATCCATTAGAAGGAATACGAACAGAAGGGACAAATAGAGGGATCCCAAACCGCAGAGGAAGGCCTGTCTGGACATCATTTTTTTTTCACTTTTTATTCAAAGTATTGGCTGGTTAAACTACTGTGAATTAACTTAAATATCTGAAAAGAAAAACACACAAAATTATTGTTATTTAGGCTGAAAAAGCCCTCTGACATACAGCCCCGGACCTAACACTACCACAGCATCCAGACCAGGGCACTAAGGGCCACAGCCAGGTTGTCCTTCAGCACCTCCAGGGATGGGGACTCCACCACTGTGCTGGGCAGTCCACTGCAGGGACTGATCACCTTTTCCTTGAGGAAGGGCTTCCTAACATCCAACCTAACCCTCCCATAGCAGCCTTAGGACTTGCATGCAAATTAAAACTACAGAGGATCATGTCACTAATAAAGCGTATCCTAAAATTCAGAGGAACCTCTACACAAACAAACATTTCCTGTGAAACAATGAAGAAGTCTGTGTAAATAATAAACACGAGACAAGAAAATAATATGTGTCAGCTCTCCGTCTGTGTAACTCTAACCTCTGCCAGAGGACTCTGTAAAACAACAGTCTTTACATGCCTTGTCCCACTCTGGAAACTGCCTGCAGCTCACCAGACAATTAAACCCACCTTTTAGTGAAGGAAGCAGATCATGGCAACATATAAAGCAGAGCTGGAAACATAGCGGGAGCAGCCAGCAAGAACAGTAATCCCAGAAGCAGACACAGAATCACACAATCATTTCAGCTGGAAAAAGCCTTTAAGCTCATCCAATCCAAACCCAGCTGTCCCAACCCACCCTAAATCCTGTCCCTGAGCTCCAGATTTCCCCAACTATGAAACATGGCCAGGGCAGCCTGTTCCAAGGCCTGAGGGCCCTTTCCATGAAGGAGTTTCTCCTCATGGCCAACCTAACCTTCCCCTGGGGCAGCTTGAGGCCATTTACTCTTGTCCTGTCCCTTCTGAGAGAAGACCAATGCCCCACCTCCCCACACCCTTCTGTCAAGTAGCTACAGACAGCAATAAAGTCTCCCTTCCTTTTCTCCAAACTACCGACCCCAGGCTCCCCAAGCCGTTCCCCACAAAGTCTGTTCCCCAGACCCTTCCCCAGTCCTGCTGCCCTGCTCTGGACCCGCTCCAGGCTCTGCAGCTGCCACTAACCCGGGCAGGAGTCCCAGCCCGAGCTGGGGAGGGGAGCGGAGCGGAGCCGAGCCGAGCCGAGCCGAGCCGAGCCGAGCCGAGCCGAGCCGAGCCCAGCGGAGCCCAGCCGCAGGAGGGTCGCCCACACTCACCGGGCCCGGCCCAACCCAGCCCAAACAGACCCCGCCAACCGTCCTCGCTCGCTCCCGGCGGCGCCTCACGGAACCGCGTCAGCGCCTCCTGACCCCCGTGCGTGTGCGCTACGTCACGACGCCGTGCGTGAGGTTATGACGGCCATCTTGGACTCGGGCAAGAAGCATAGCAGCCCCTGCTCAGCTTGTAGCAACCATTTTCCCCTCACAGTGAGGCGGGAGACGCCGAGGCTTTGCGCTGACCCGAAGCAGAGAGGGCAAAGCTCCCGAGTGTTAAAAGTACGAGCGATCTTCCACGTGCTCTTACTTCAATTAATGACAAAGCAGACCTCCTCGCAACGTGAAGGAGACCAGTTTGCTCCCTGCAGGGCCCTGGCTAGCGCGCACGTCTACACTCTTGTGGTTATCGGTCATAGATTTCACTCGGGAGGCTTTAAAGTGCCGCTAAAGAACCTCGTGAAATCACAGCAGCTCACTAGCACAGCGATAGTTTCACAGGCCTGCGGGCTCAAAGCTCCAGCTAGCGCGGCAAACACCCGAAATTCCCACGGCGGTGGAGTCCCCTTTCATGACCCCCCCCAGCCCTCAGCCAAGATGGTGCTTCCTGGCCTCATCCGCCCGGCTTCAAGATGGCTGCCGCCGTTCGTTGACGTGGAGCGCGATCCCGCCTCCTCCGTTCTCCAGGCCGCGGCGGGCGGAGCAGCAGCGGAAGGCACCGATACCGCACTGGAGGCCCTACAGGAACGGAGCCGCTTCTCGCCCTTCCACATCCTGGAGTCGGCGCTGCCCAAGAAGGCGAGGAAAAGGCCGTGAGGAGACATGAAACCACCCTTGCGGGACGGCGAAACGCGGTGAGGGGGTCCCACAGAAAGATTGGCCCCTGTCGACGCCCGTAAGACCTTCCATCACACACACCCCCACCGGGGCGGGGCCCGCGCCCTTCCCGCCTAAACCTTGCCGGGTGAGGAGGCCGTAGCCGGGGCCCTCTCACCCCGTCGAGGCCTTTCGTGGCCATGAAGGTGCTGCGGCTGCTCTGCCGCCACAAGACGGCTCTGGGCCTGGGCAGTCTCTCCCTCTTTGCCGCTGTCCTACTTTACCTGGCCAAATGCACCTCTGAGGGGCTGCGGCCACTGCCAGCCCCACGTGGGCTCCCCCACAGTCAACCTGCAGCCCCTCCACCACCTCTACGGGGTGTGAGGGGCCCACAGCCACCTGATCTGCCTCCTTCCCCACGGGACAGCGTGTTCCTGGCCGTGCTGGTCACCAGTGGCCCCAAGTACAGTGAGCGCCGCAGCATCATCCGCAGCACGTGGCTCTCGGCCACTGGACGCCCTCCTCATGACGACATCTGGAGCCGCTTCGTGATTGGCACTGCGGGGCTCGGGCCAGAGGAGCTGCGGAGCCTGGAGGTAGAGCAGAGCCGGCACAGAGACCTCTTGCTGCTGCCAGAACTGCGGGATTCCTATGAGAACCTGACAGCCAAAGTCCTGGCCAGCTATGTGTGGCTGGATCTGCACCTGGAGTTCCAGTTTGCCCTGAAGGCTGACGATGATACCTTTGTACGCTTGGATGTGCTTGTGGAAGAGCTGAGAGCCAAGGAGCCACGTCGCCTCTACTGGGGCTTCTTTTCCGGCCGTGGCCGAGTGAAATCGGGCGGCAAATGGAAAGAGAGTGCCTGGGTGCTCTGTGACTACTATTTACCCTATGCTTTGGGGGGTGGGTATGTGATTTCCGCAGATCTAGTGCATTACTTGCACCTTAGTAAGGACTACCTGAACATGTGGCAGAGTGAAGATGTGTCACTGGGGGTGTGGCTGGCCCCCATAGACGTGAAGAGAGTGCATGACCCTCGCTTTGACACTGAATACAAGTCCCGAGGCTGCAACAACAAATACTTGGTAACTCACAAGCAGAGCATCGAGGACATGCTGGAGAAGCACCAGACCCTGGCTAAAGAAGGAAAGCTCTGTAAGGAGGAGGTTAAGCTCAGGCTCTCCTACATGTATGACTGGGGAGTGCCCCCCTCGCAGTGCTGCCAAAGGAAAGACGGCATCCCCTGAAAGCCTGAGGAAGGAGAAGGACTGAGGAGTGTTGATGGACTCTCTTATTCGGGGAGAATCCTGGTAACTAGGGCTTAAAAATGACTCAAAAGGTCTTGCACGATTCATTAAGTCACAATCAATGAAATCCTGGACTTCCTGAGAGCTGCTGCTATGGCAGGATGTAGAGAGGATTGAAACAAACTAGATGACAGAAGGCATGGAGAGGCTCTTGAGAGGATTGAAGGCTATTCATAGGCTGCAGAATAATGGGTAGCACAGAAAATTTGGGGGAGATGAATGAAAAGCTGCTGGGATGTTTTGATCAGAGTCTGAGATGTGTTTGCTAAGGTCACAACAGGCCTCTCTGTGATCTGTGAGACTGGGACTAGCAGCTGCTGCTTTCTTTCTCAACTGGGAAGCAGTGGCAGTCGTGTGAGGTTTGAGGATTCAAATGGGACTGCAAATGAGCTGCTGTTGCCAGCGGAGCAGGCAGCTGTTTGCAGACTCAAGCAGCCAAGGGAACCATTTTTACCTGAGGTAGTTGTGTGAGAGGAGGGAGAGAGTCTGTGAGCAAGCTTGCAAGTCTGGGGTTGTTGGACCCTGCGTGTGAGTTGTCTGTGAGCTCTTTCTTGTTTAAAGACGTGGTGGTCATCATTTACTTGGCAGCTACAGAGTGAGTCTGTAGTTAGGAAGGTGTTTGGCAGATAAGAGGATACAGTTTCTTATTTGGAAGGACAACTAGTTACGCTACAAGGGTGGCCTTCAGTTGTGGGCTGATGTGTTGTGCTTGACTTATCCTCCAAACACACTGTATGAAGAGACATTTCCCCTCCCGGCAGTAAGTAAATCTCACTGACTACTGTGAGGTCAGATGCTGCAGCCTGCAGGTTTATATTGCTCTGCGTTACTTCTGTAAAACCTGAGCAGGGGTAGATCAGTGGAAGCTGTAGAGATACCAGAAAATGACTACAACTGAGTACTTGAGTAAAGGAAACCCTGAGTATCGTCACCTTGCAGGGGTTGGACTGGATGATCCCAGAGGTCCCCTCCAACCCCTCATGATACATGTAGTCAAGAGGAAAAAGCTTCCCCACCCTGCAAATTCCTGTTTGAGGAGAAGCTAATCTCCCTTTTCAGGAGGTACAGCAGCTACATCTGCCCAGAGCTGTACTCTGAATTACCTCCTGTCCAACAGCACCTTTTAGTGGGACTAAGCATCATTTTCCAGGCACTGAAGCTAGTTGCACGAGTGCTGTAGTAATTAGTGCAGTAATTGCCTCAGTCCTGTCTGCCCCAGAGATCATTCTGGTGTGGCCAGAGAAGCAGCGTTGAGCAGCAGCTGCAGACAGGATGCTCTGGACTGTGCCAAGTGGCTCCCTGTATTGTTTGTCCCCAAATCCTGTAGGTAAATCTGTGATTCAGACCCTTTGGACAGGCAGGTGTTCTGATACTCAGAAACCCTGTTTTTTTCCCAGTGTTAGAGCAGAGCTACCACATTCCCATAACCTTGATCAGCTGCAGCTTTCGCAGCATAAGCAGAGGTTTTGCTGTAACAACTGAAGGGCCTTAAGGAACCCCTTTGGTTGGCTGCTGCACTTCCACACCCATTCATTTCCTTCTCTCCCTAGGTCAGTGGCTGCTTCCACCTGCAGGAAGAGACCAATTGCAAAGGATTAAATTTTAAAAAGCCACTAATCCGGGGTTTTTTTTTTGCATTAAATTAGCATCTCAGACCAAAGGAATGAAGGATAGGCTCTTCTTTTTTAATTCTTATTTAAGTTATTGAGGATTCGAAGGCTTCTGCAGAGGATGATCCTTCCAATTTGAACAGATCTTTGACTTCCTTCTCAAACAAAGTGAAGACAAACCCCAGAATCCGTTCTGTTACAGCTCTGTGCATTGGCAGCTGGGATTTTCAGCAAGAGGTCCTACTACAAACCCAGGATTTCATGAGATTACAGGGAGTTTTTGTTCATTTTAGCATTTTATTTGGTATCTCATAGCCATTTGGGCTTTGCTACTGCCGTGCGTGTGTGTGTGTGATTAACTGCTTGTGAGTATTTATTTTTAATTACTGAAAACCTATCATTATAGGGAAAAATAAGCTAATTGACTGTCAGTTTGAATTTCAGGAGGTGCTGTAACATCTGTGTGAGTTAGGGATCAAGCAGGCCTTGGATTTACTGGTGTTGGAGCCTCCACTTGAACTGTGGATCCAGAATCTCAGGCTGGGGAGAAGGTACCCTTCACGACTACATTAACGAAAGTCGTTTACAGTGTTGACTTTGACCCTGCAGCTCCCAACACAAGCGTTTTTCATTGTTAACAGAATTAACGGCTGAGAAAATGGCTGGATCTGCTACCCAACCCCCTGGCAAGCATTGTGTGTACAGCCACCTCACAGTCAGGAAACTCTCTGGAAGAGCTTTAAAAGCAAACAGGATTGTTTGGGAGAGTGCTGAGATGTTGTGTGAAAAACCTCAGGGAAAGACCCTGTTAACTAGAGCAGGATTATTATTTTCATTGTTTTACCAGCAGGAATTTAAATGTGAAAGGCTGACCGAGGTGACCCAGAAGGCTCTGTGTGCTACACCAGTGACTCACTGAAGTTTTTAAACCTAGAGTTTCTGTCCAGAATTCCTTTCTGAGCCAGTTTTACCCCTAAAGGAAATAGTGAACATCGCAGGGAATGTTTGAAAAGCAACGACTGCAATGCTTAGGCCTAGGTTCTGTGTTTCCTGACACCATCTCAACAGTACGTGGGGGTTTTATACCTGAAAACCACAATGTGATGCTGGATTCTTTACAAAACCAGGGGGAAGCCTGACTTTCAGCTGGTCTAAATTCAGGGGGATGTTTTAGTCTTCAGTGGGTCCAGAATTATCCAGGAACAGTCACCTTTATCTTAGCCATTTGTTGTGGCTGTAGGTGACGTGTTTGGCTTCTTATTTATTTTTTAATAGTGTTTCTGCTTGTTTCCAAGTTTTTTCTTCATACTTTGCATTTTAATGTAAATTATTAACAGTATTGCTTATTCCTCACACGTTATTACCTGTTACATACTACAATTTGCTCCCATTGAGTTGATCTGTAGCCCTGTTGAGCTGTTTAGTATTTTTTTTGTACGTATTTACTTTTTAAGTTATATTTTAAATCAGGCATTTAGCATCCAGAGCTGATGGATACAGCAGGAAATTAATCGTTCACAAGGCCTCTCTGTGATCACATCCCAGGCTTGATGCTGAGCTATGTAAATCTGTCTGGCATAAACTCAGCTGGAAAGTTGATTGGATTTTCCAGTGATTTAAAAATTATCATCAATGTGACTGACTTAGTATGTAAAGATAAACTGCTCAGGCTTCCAATAATTCCTATGGCCTGTTCAGGATTTAATAAATAAACCCGACTCCAACACAGAAATCACTGTTCTGCAGCCAAACTCATCCCTCAGTGTCTGCTCTTTACAGAATGATTGAGGCTGGAAAAGCCCTCTGACCTCATCCAGCCCAGTCTGGGACCTAAAGTCACCCCATCTGCCAGACCAGGGCACTAAGGGCCACAGCCAGGCTGCCCTTCAACACCTCCAGGGATGGGGACTCCACCACTGCCCTGGGCAGTCCATTCCAGGCTCGGATCACCCTTTCCAGGAGGAAGTGCTTCTAACATCCAACATAACCCTCCCCTGGCAGCTTCAGGCTCTGCCCTCTTGTCCTGGTGCAGGTTGCCTGGGAGAGGAGCCAGAACCCCACCTGACTACAGCTTCCTTTCAGGGAGCTGGAGAGAGTGCCCTCTGAGTCTCCAAACTAAACACCCCCCAGTGACCTCAGCCTCAGCTCATCAGACTTTCCCTCCAGTCCCTTCCCCAGCCTTGTTGCTCTCCTCATTGCCCTTGTTCACATTTACTTGGTCACAGCATCTCTGAACCACCCTCCCAACCCACCGTTACCGCTTCTGTCATTAAACACCTCATTCTGATTTGTATTTCCTGTCTGTTCCCACAGAGCTTTGGGGGCCAAGGTGCAGGGTTGGTTCCAAGCACAGCAGTGCGAGGAGGGCATTCAGAGCTTCATTTCTGTTGGTTTCTTTACCCTTCACTGCTCATCGGACTCAGATCTGTTGCTGCAGATACTTGCATCTGACAGACCTTCCCCAGGGAACTGAAACTGCTTCATGCCAACCTAATGCACCAGTTACTCCCTCCCAGTACAGACCCTAGGTAACATCTTTTAGACCCTGGAAGCATGTCAGTCTTACTTGAAGCCGGGAGATCCTACATCGTGTGCCTTTATTACCCAGAGTGAGCAGGGAGGAGGCTGTCCAAAGGGTGCTCTAAGGAACTGAATGAAATTGCACAGTTTTTGTTGTTTTTGCAGCTGCAGGACTCACCTGGGTGGGGCTGAGTGTGGGTACCCACGGAAGGCTGAGCATAGGGTACAGGTGTGATTCACTCAGCATTTCTGTAGGAACTGAACTGCTCGAAGCCTGGAGCTGTGTGTGATGCTCAAGACTCCTAGTAGCTGTGTCTGCGTGTTGTGTGTGTACTGGTGTCCTGTGTCTGCCTGTATTGGCCAAGGTGTGCTGTGTTTTTAATAAAGGACTTTTGCTGTACAGGTGATGGTGTTCTCTGCAAGGAAAAGGTGTGAGCATGCCTGGCTGCATTTATTGTTCCCCAAGAGGCTCAGGGGATCGGCTCTGGCTTCAGGTAACTTCAGCAATGACCACTGATCAGCTGCCAGAAGGCTGAAGCAGCCCCTAGCCCTGGGGGAGCAGCCCTGGGTCACATATCTATGGATACAGATGGACCTGCTCATCCTAACATCACAACAGCAGCAGTACAGGGTCTGATTCAGACTGTCACACAGTCAGAAAAAGGGTTTCTCTGCCCGAAGTGCACTGAATCTGAGGGATCTGAGGCAGTCAGAACTCATTAAACCCCGCTGTCTCTAGTCCTGTTTTCTGTCAAAACCCCACAGCTCCAGCAATGCTTTAACCAAGAACATTACCAGTGGAACAGCTGCTCACACCATTTCAGTGCTCCCAGCAGCAAAAACAGCACGAACCTTCTGCTGATTAGGTAGGTCAGCCAGTCCCTGAAACCAGTAAGTTCTCATCCGCTGCTCCTGCCAAAACCTCGGCGACACATTTTGGGCTCCAGCCCACACAAACACCTCTGGGTTTCGCTAAATCCATCAATCTGCCTGACCCCAGAGGCACAAAGTGACTGAGTGAGAGCTGGGCACTCCCTTTGATCAGCCCTGTCCTGGTTCCCATTAGCAGCTCTCCAGTTACCTCTGCACCTCTTTCCTGAAGGTGTTTATTGTGATGAAGTGCCCTCCAGCAGCAAACCAGCAGCCCTTTTCCATTTCAGTACCACAATCTCAGAGCATCGTATTCCCCCTGACACACACAGACCTTCAGCAGGGTTCATCTCTCTCCTCAAGCAGAGAGCAAACGGTTCCGGTCCCGCAGCGGGCACTGAGCTCCTCTGCTCCATAACTTCTGTGTTACTTTATCACTGGGTTTGGTGAGGTAGAAGCAGAACTATCAATAGCCCCGTTCTCCAGTGCATTAGTAGCTTAAACATTCTCTAAAGTCTGACGGAGATCTGTTTAATCCAAAATTTGTGGTGGCAACAGAATGGGATTTCACTCCACTTAGGAATTGGCTACCTACCCTTTAAATCATTGTCTCTGGGCCTCAACGAGTTCTCACTGCATAAACCCTCTGATCTGAGTCCAAAGGCAACTGGGTCCCAGATTATTCCAAGGCCAAGCAATCTAAAGCAAACAAAGGCACAAGGCGAAACCCTTGCAGCTCAGAGGGTTGTTTTGCTACAGGGTGTTGGAGGGTTTGGGTCCAACACAAACGATCAGGTTGCTGTTGAAGTGAGAACAGCAACAGCTAACGCAAGTCTGGGGGGCCAGATTAAACAGGCCACCCACAGCAGCAACTACAGAGCTGATAGGATCAGAGGTCTGCCAGTAAGTCGGCTAAATAGAACTTGGGGGTTATAGACAGACACAGAGGGACAGGTAACTGTTTATTGCTCTGAGGTGAAGGAACTTGATGGCTGGAAGCCCTGCCATGAGGAAAGGCTGAGACAGCTGGGTTTGTTCAGCCTAGAGAAGAGAAGGCTGAAGGGAACTTTATCCCCAGGTGCTAGCACCGACAGGGTGGCTGCCAAGAAGATGGAGACTCCCTTCTCAAGAGGAGCCCCATGGAAAAGACAAGGGAGGATGGGTCTGGGGAGATTCCCATTGAAGTCCAGCAGGAAATCCTTCCCCATCAGAACAATTAACCCCTGGAATCATCTCCCAAAGGAAGGGGTCAGTTGCCCTACAGCTGGCAGTCTTCAGACCCAGCTGGACAGGCTGCTGGGACAGCCAGTTTAAACTGGATTGTAGCTGGAAAGGTTGGACTGCATGATACTTGAGGTCCTTTCCAACCTGGGATTGTATAGGTCTATTAATCTAGTAAGTAACTAACTGGAGCTCATCACTGGTGCCATTACTGCTGATGCCCTCCTGCTCCTGAAGAGGAAGCTGGTGGCAGTATTCTGCATGGGACACACCTGAACCTCACAGATCCGAGAGATTTCCATCCTGTTTGTCACCATGGAGCTGCCCCTGGGGTTTAAGTCAGTGCAGTTCCCTTCTGTGACTGCCCTGGCCATGGGTGCAAAGAAGCTCTTAGCAACACTCAGAGTTAATTTCTATTTTATTCAGATATTATCTATTGAATTTTGTACGTTGTTATTTTATGGTAAAGTTTTAGTTTATTTAGATATTTTCTGTTATATTTTATGTATTGTTATTGTATGGGAAATTTTTCATTTATTTGGATATTTCCTTATGCATTTTATTGTATATTAAATTTTTATTTTACTGAGATCTATTCATTTTTATAGATTATTATGTTATTTGATGTGAATTTTAATTTTTTTAAGAAATTTTATATTCAATCACAACATCACAGAACATTAGGGATTGGAAGGGACCTCGAAAGATCATCTAGTCCAATCTCCCTGCCACAGCAGGATCAACAAGTCACACAGGAACAGCCCAGGTGGGTTTTAAACAGCTCCAGAGAAGGGGACTCCACAACCCCCCTGGGCAGCCCCTTCCAGGGCTCTGTCACCCTCACTGGGAAGAAGTTCCTTCTCCCATTGATCTGGCACCTCATCTGTGCCAGCTCACACCCGTTGCCCCTTGTCCTATCATGGGGTGCCCTTGAGCAGAGCCTGGCTCCATCCTCCTGACACCCACCCTTTCCATATTTATCAACATGAATGGGGTCACCCTCAGTCTCCTTTTTTCCCAGCTCAAGAGCCCCAGCTCCCTCAGCCTTTCCTCACCAGGGAGATGCTCCCCTCCCTTCATCATCTCTGTGGCTCTGTATTTTATGTTAAATCTTGTCTATTATTTTCTATTGAAGTTTAATTTTATTCAGATAAATATTAAATCTTTGGATTTATGTTACATTTTTATGATGTTATATTGTTTATTTTTTTCAGATATTTTATATTTCATTGTTTCATATTTCTTATTTTTCATTTCATGTTCATTGTTTCATATTTTCATTTCATTTGTATATTATTTCATATTGTTTTATGCTAAATTTTCATTTTATTCAAATATTTTATATTAAGTTTTCATTTTATTCAGCTATTTTATACTGTTTTCATTTTATTCGGATATTTTATCGTAAATTTTCATTTTATTTGGAACTTTTCTATTAAATTTTCATGTTATTCAGATCTTTTATGCTAAATTTTCACTCTATTCGGATATTTTCTATTACGTTTTCTATGCTGTGAAGTGGTTGTAAATCAAGTTTTTATTTTTGAATAGATTTTCTACTACATTTTAGCCATTATTGGTTATTTTTATCAAAACAGCTTTCGCATTGGTTGTTGAAGCAGGACTCGGAGCAAAGTGATGCTTGCAGACCTCTCCATCAGTTCCCTGCTGGCTGGCCCTGTGCGGCTCAGTCACTAGATGTCCCCAGGTGCCTTCAAAACCCCAAAGGGGCTGGGTTCCTGGGCAAAACCACCCGGAGCAGTGGCCAGGGCCAGGGGTTTCCCACTGGGCTCCAGCGGTGCTGCCCCACAGCTACCTGCTGCTCGAACCCCAGGGGATGATCGGGGTGAAAAGGAGGGGGGAAACCCCAATTTTTACAAGTCAGGAATGGAATTCTGCAGGAATTCCCGAGGATGGAGCCAACCAGCTGCTCCCTGGGATCCCCAGCCGATGATGCTAAGGGGGGTTTTACAGTCCAACCTTCGCAGGAGCCCAGAGAGCCCCCCAAACCAGAGGAAAGAGCTGAGCTGAGAGCTTTAGGCAGAGCAGAGGGGAAGTTCTGACACCGGTTGGGAGCTGCAGTGACTGAGGATCCTGCAGAGATAACGAGGTCTGGTCTGGGGAAGAAAAGCAACCAGCGTTTCTGGGTGACAGTTCTCTCTCTGTTTGAGGTTCAAGCGGCCAAAGGATCTGACATCAAAGGGCTCTGGAGGTGGTGGGCAGGTGGTAGGGAAATAACTTTTCAGTGAAGTGGACTTTTTGTAGAGAAGCAGCCACAACAAAACAACCCCCCTACCCCCCATCCCTGTTCTCCCTCCCCATCAGTCCAGTTTTTCTCTGAGAATCCAATGGATTGCGTCAAATTTCATTTCCTTAAGGGAAACCCTTCCTTCCCCAAAGTATTCAGGGAACAATTAAATCCCTAACACTGTCTGTGACTGCTCCTTCAACATAGGGTTGATTAATCCTGCTCTGGCAGGGGAGTTGGACTAGATGATCTTTTGAGGTCCCTTCCAATCTCTGACTTTCTGTGATTCTGTGATTAAAGAGGAAATGGGGAGTAAATCTATTAAAATGATAAAATCAAGAGGCTTCTCAAGGGATAGGGACCATGAGCCAGCAATGTGCTCTTGTGGCCAAGAGGGCCAATAGCATCCTGGGGTGGATCAGAACGGGGGTGCTTACCAGATCGAGAGAGGTTCTTCTCCCCCTCTACTCTGCCCTGGTGAGACCTCATCTGGAGTGTTCTGTCCAGTTCTGGGCCCCTCAGTTCAAGAAGGATGTGCAGCTGCTGGAGGGAGTCCAGCGTAGGGCAACGAGGATGATGAAGGAAGTGGAGCACCTCCCTTATGAGGAGAGGCTGAGGGAGCTGGGGCTCTTTAGCTTGGAGGAGACTGAGGGGTGATCTCATTCTATAAATATGTGAAGGGTGGGTGCCAGGAGGGTGGGGCCAGGCTCTTCTCAGTGTCATCTAGTGATAGGACGCGGGGCAGTGGGTGTCCGCTGGAACAGAGGTGGTTCCACATCAATATGAGAAGGAACTTCTTCCCAGTGAGAGTGACAGAGCCCTGGAACAGGCTGCCCAGGGAGGATGTGGAGTCTCCTTCACTGGAGACGTTTCAGACCCCCCTGGACATGTTCCTGAGTGACTTGGTCTAGGTGATCCTGCTGTGTCAGGGGGATTGGACTGGATGATCTTTCGAGGTCCCTTCCAGTCCCTAATGATTCTATGATTCTATGATTCTATGAAATCACTTGTTATCTTTAATAAAATCTTTTATCTGCCATCTGATGCTGAAATTTATGGAGCCTGACAGGAATTTTGTGTGGGGAGGGTTAAGGAACAAGTTACTGATCCTTGTGTAGGGAGATGGTGGGATGAATTTTGGACTTGATTGTCCTGGAGGTGCTTTCCAGCCGTGATGATTCCATGTGCTATGGCAGGGGAAAGAAAAAGTTGTTCTTAATCAGATGTCAAAAGCCCCATTAATTCTGAGCAGCATCAAGGCCGCAAACATTCCGTAACCCCCAAACTTCAGCCAGTCTCCACATCCTCTACTCTTCCTCTCTCTTTTTGATTTTATTTTGTTTATTGTCGGTTTCAGTGAAAACATGGGGAAAAATGCAGAAAAACCTACAGACTGATTCATGTTTTGATAAAAAACCCAAAAAGCCACCAGCCTTCCCGTCCCCCCGCTGCTGCCCAGGGTTTGGTGCTGGTTCTGACCCCAGTGCCTGGCAATGGCAGGATCATCTCTGCAGCTGCTGCAGCAGGGAGGCTGGAGGATGTTTGGGTGTTTACGGCCACAAACTCCAAATTCTAGTGGTCCATGCTCTTCCCTGCTTTGCTTGACAGCCAAGATTCAGGGAACGTGGGTCCTGCAGCAGCATCTGTTTGTGTTCCAGGGCTGAAATCTGCGGGGCGAGCAGAGAAGTTCCACGCAGGAGCTGCTGGAGCAGAGTGCGGCCAGCGCTGGAAAATGAACAGCCTCCACATTTTTAAATAAAGGGAAAGCTTGTTGTTGTTGCCTGTGATCAATTGATTTGGGGTGATGCCAAACAGCTCCGCTTGGCTTTGAAGCATCGTAGCACAAGACACTGCAAAAACATTTATCCAGAGCAGATCCCAGCCACAAGAGCTCCAAATATTTATTCTCTGTATTTACTTTAGCGGAGGGCTCTGGCCAGAGATAGCAGAGCTTGATTGCAAACACACCAGCAACTGAGGTGCTAAGAACCCTACTTCGGGGTCTAATCTTCTTGATCTTATCTTGTCTAATGTATTTGTCTGTCCTTCCATGCCCTGACCCCAATTAAACAAGTGATCTGGAAATCCACCCCTAGCAACAACCCGTGCTGAGCTCCTCACCTCCGTCCACAGCTCTTGGGGAGGCCAGAGCTAACCCAGGCTTCAGTTAACCTGGGTGTCTTCTGTAGGTCCTCAGCTCTCAGGAAGCACTGGCAACAGGGACAAGAGCTGCTGGTGGTTTGGCGTGGCCAGGGTGTGCTCTGCACACCTTCAGCCTGAGGGTCACCTCAGCCGGCACCTGCATCACAAAGTCTCAGAGTGTGAGGGGTTGGACAGGACCTCAAAAGCTCATCCAGTCCAACCCCCCTGCCAGAGCAGGACCCTCTAGATCAGGACACAAACTGACCTTAACCGCTGCTGGAGGATGCAGTGGGTGTCCACGATTCCATTACTCCCTGGCCCAATTTCTCCCTCCATACATGGATACCAATCCTTTTGCTGCTTTGTGGCGCATCACGGAGGAAAACCACCAGAGCTCTGTGGGATCCGGGCATGGCCAGAGCTGAGGAAGCTCCTGGTGATCCTACACTTTGTAAAGGTCCACCCTGGCTCCTGAAAAGCTTCATCAAAGCAAAACCCATCACTGGAAGGTTTATGGGGACAGGTAGATGGGTAAGAAAACAATAACTGAGATCTAGTTTCTTAGGAGTAACAGACAGTCCCAGGAGGGGATGAGGCAAGTCTCTAAGAGCTACAGGTGAGATCAGATCCAGTTACTATTTCCTGCTGGTCTCAGACAGAAGCACTGGAGTCACCAAAATATATTCTAAAAGCTGAGAAGGATGAAGTGCAGTGATGGGGCAGCTGCAGGGTCTCAGACGCGAGGGACACGCAGAAATACGTGAACACTGAGGTGGGACTCCTGCCCTTGTTGTCCCATGCACTGGGGTCACTCAGGAAGAGACAGAAGCTGGTTTGGGGAAGGGCTGAGATGAAAAGGAAGAGCTTGAAGGGGTAAAAGTGACCTTGATTTGGTTTTCAGCTTGGACACAAGGAACTTCTTTGCACTGCAGCAGCACCAGCTCTCTGCTCCGCTGGCTGTTAGCAATGAGCAGAGTGCAGTCACCAAAGCCCCCTCGGGAGCCATGGTCAGGGGGTTGTTCCTCCAGCTGCCTCCTTGTAGTCCATCTCCTGGGATCAGTGTGGTCAGGAGCCCAGGGATTTGGGTTATCTAGCCTGAAGAAGAAAATGCAGGGAGAGGGAACAGAACCAAGCTTATGGTACCTGTGAGAAGCCATCAAAAAGCCAGGTCCAGCCTCTTCCCAGTACTGTATGGCAGGAGGATGGAAGACAATAGGAGTGTTGACACAGGAGAGGTCCAAACTGGATTAAAAGGGGTTTTTCCATTGTGGGAACAGTTGGTTATTGCAATAGCTTGTCCAGGGAGGCTGTGGAGTCTCCAGCTACAGAGAGTTTCAAACCCCAACTGGATAAAAGCCCTGCCTAACCTGGGCTGCCCCCAAAGCTGGCCCCACTTTGAGCAGTAGGTTGGACTGAAGACCCTCCAGAGGTCTCTCCCAACGTTCATCACCCTGGGACTGACAGTAAGGTTGGCTTGCGTGGAGCTCAGCTCTAGCCAGGGCTCATGACAAATGAGAGACTACACCAACGGGCAGGGAGACGCTTGAGAAACATCCCATCGCTTCCCCCAGAGCAGTCCCACGCGGGCTCGTGCACACAGCACCCCACCCAGCCCATGTGGAGCCTCTCCTTCCTCTGACAGCCTGTTTATTCAAATGCCTTTGGCTCTCAGCGCCTTCCAAATGAAAGAAGAGATCAAAGGCCCTAATTTCCTTTCCTCCCACTGCATTCCCCTTCCATGTTCAGGCCTGGGTTTGGACTGACCAGGGATTCCTTCACGGAATGGGAAGGGCAGCTCTGAAAACACCCAGCAAAGGCACCAGCATGGGCTAGTAGCAGGTTGGAAGTGACTGCAGATTCCCTGACTGAGGAGTTCTAAGAGGTTGGGTTGGAAGCGGTTGGGAGCAAGAAAGAGGACTGGTTTGGAGGTGTCAGGTAGGATCTTAGAAAAAACTCCTTCCCCGAAGGAGCGGGGAGGCCTTGGAGCAGGCTGCCCAGGGAGGGAGTGGAGACACCGTCCCTGCGGGGGTTCAACAACCGGCAGCCAGGATGTTTGAGGAGAGGGGGTAGTGGTTGGGGATTGTAGGCTGGACAGTTTGACTTGATAATCTCCCAGGGCTTTTCCAACCTTGATGGGTCAAAGATTCTGTTACTGAACAGGTAGGAAGCCAGTTGGAAGGTCCTGTCCTTGCAGACTGAGTTAGAAGCGCTGAGCCAGGTCTTCTATGAGCACCAAGAGCTGAAGGGTGCTGCTTCCATGTGGCTCAGATACTCCTTGGGGCTCCCATCCCCAGAGAACTTTCCAGACCCCACGTAGCCTCCCAGGATCTCTGGACACCATCCCTCAGATCCAGGCTGAGCCTCCTGCTCCACAAGTGGACTCAGGCCAGCTGCCTCAGCAAGGAATGAGGGTCACAGCAGTGAGGTGCTGAGCTGCAGCTCATCAACTCAGCCCCAGAAGTCACCAGGCCACAAGGAAGTTGCCAATATTGATGGCCAGGAGCAAAACCAGAGAGCTGAGCCCTGGTTTAATGGCCCTGCCTGGGTGCCCGTGATGCTGCGGCAGCACCAAGCTCTTGCAGTGCCTCAGTGTCCCCATCCCTTGAATTATCCCAAACGTGTTCCCTGTCCTCCCAAGTGGAACCAACCTGGATTCACTGATTTGTCCCTGAGCAAACCCGCAGCCTCCCCCACGCAATCAGGTTGTTTATTTCTCTGCTTCCCCTCTCATGTGAGTCCTGTGGTTTTTTCCAGCTCTGCTCAGCCATCAGACGCCCATTTCCCTTGGCTTTTGTCAGAGAAATGGGCTGGAACAGAGACTCATAAACAACTGCCTCAGCAGCCTGGAGTTTATTGAACAGGCACCGGGATTTAGTCTGGATTAATATCCTTCCTTAACTCTTCAAAACCATCACCTTTCTGCAGCTTGTTTTCCCTCTCTGGCTCTACAAGACAAGAACCAAAGGGGAGAGAAAATAACCGAAGCAACCCAACCAAAGAGAGAAATTGGGGTTAAATCATCAATAATCACTGATCATTTGGATCAGCCCTGAAGAAATCCATCCTGCACTTCCCTGGAAGTTGCCTCTGGGAACAGCTGCCTCTATAGGGCAAGAAGAAATGGCCGCAAGTTGCATCAGGGGAGGTTTAGATTGGATCTCAGAAAGAAATTCTTTCCTGAGAGAGTGGCTGGGCACTGGAACAGGCTGCCCAGGGAGGTGATGGAGTCCCCATCCATGGTGGTGTTTAAAAAGTGAGTGGCTAGAGCACTTGAGGCCATGGTCTAGGGGTTAGGGAGCTGTTGGGATGAGGACTGGACTTGACGATGATCCTGCCATCATGACTCTATGATTCCATGTGGAATATTCTAACTGGAATATTGTGTCCAGTTCTGGGCTCCCCAGTTCAAGAGGGACAGAGATCTGATTGAGAGAGTCCATCAGAGTGCCACAAGGATGATTAGGGGACTGGAGTATCTTGCTTCTGAGGAGAGATTGAAGGAAGTGGGACTTTTCAGCTTGGAGAGGAGAAGGTTACAAGGGGACTTAATTACTGTCTATAAATCCATGAGGGCTGGGTGTCAAGAGGAAAGTGTCTTTTCACTTGCGCCTTGTGTTAGGACAAGGGGCAAGGGGTGCCAGTTGGAGCACAGGAAGTTCCATCTCCATATGAGGGAAAACTTCTTTACTGTGAGGGTGACAGAGCACTGTAATGGGCTGCCCAGGAAAGTTGTGGAGTCTCCTTCTCTAGAGACTTTCAAGACCCCTCTGGATGTGTTTCTCTGTAACCTGCCTTGGGTTCTGTGGTCCTGCTCAAGCAGGGGAGTTGAACTCAATGACCCCAGGAGGTCTCCTCCAACCTCTAAAGATGCGTGTGTGTCTGATGCTCCACTCCATCATCTTTGTGGCTCTGTGTTGGACTCACTCAAGCGGTTCTGTGTCCTTATGGAACTGAGGGGCTCAGAACTGGACACAACATTCCAGATGTAGTCTCAGCAGGGCAGAGCACAGAGGGAGAAGAATCTCTCTCAATGGACTAACCACTCGCCCTTCTAACCCGCTCCAGGATGCCTTTGACCTTCTTGGCCTTTAGTACTGTTCTATATAAGAACTGAATCATTCCCTTACTTATGAGTTACTGACTTAAAATCACACATGTTATTACTTATATTACTACTTAAATAAGTAATATTAGTAATTATTTCAACAATTAATATAAGTAATTCTATTATTAACGTGTTGAGAGGGGTAGATGTTGTGTTGGGGGACAGGGTTCAGTGGTGATGAGTGGGCTAGGAAAAGGCTGGACTTGATGATCTTGAAGGTTTCTTCCAGCCAGAACTGTTCTATGATTCTGTGAGTCTCTGCCCAGCCCCAGATGGGCTCTGCAGATCCCCACAGCCCCATCCTCCTGGTGATCTCCTCCGTTGCCCAGAGCTCTCAGATCCACACAGACCGTTTGCCTGTCCTCGGGGAATGTTGGAAGGAAAGCCGTGCTGTCGATAGCTGTGAATCGCACTAATTGGGATATTTAATACTTGGTGGCGATTGCGCCAGTGCTGAAACCATCATCCCCCAGTATAAAAGACCCCAGTGTCAGAAATACAGTAGAGGTTTTCATGCCAGCTGCTGTTGTGGGCTATGGCTCCAGTCTGGCTGCATTGCTGGGTGAAATATGTTATTAGAAAATTAAACCAACAAAGACAACATTACAGCAATGTTCGGGCTGAGCCCAACCCGCAGAGGGCTGGGACATCCATCACTGGGCTGGGACGCAGCTCCCAGCCCACACTCTACACACTGTCCTGGGCCTGATGCTGCAGGGAGCTCAGCACTCTCCAGCCTTACAGGCTTCAGGGAACACAATGGGCTCAGGACCTCGCTCTGCTCCCTGCAAGATGGACCCTCCTCAGGCACCATGTCCTGCTGGCTCAGGGCACAGCTCAGCAAGGAAGAGGCCCTTTGCTTTCTCCCCTCTGTCTGTTTTCTCAGCAACTTGCTGAGCCACAGCATCCCATCACAAAGCTCTGCCTGCGCACCCAGTCCTCTGTGCAGAGTTAGGAGGGACCCCAACATCACCCACCGCTGAGAGCCTGATGGAATCCAGCAACTCTGCCAGGGCCACCAGCAAGAAACCCAAAATCTGCCCTTTACTGGCTGGGTTGAACTCACTCACTCCTTTCCCAGAGGCTGCCCAGTGCTCCTGTACTGGTCCTGCATGGATCTGACCTACAACTTAGTGGTGTGAGAGACTTCCTAGTCCACGGTGGTTAATGGAACTCATGCCATGCCCACCCCACTCACCACTGACAAGCTGACACTTGGGTCTTCCTCAGCTGGGCAAAAGGCTGCAGGAGGTGCATAAAAATCCACAACCAGGAGCAAACAAAGAGGAATTTCTGTTACTCCATGTGCTGGGCAAAGATTGATTTTGCTCAGCCCAGGGGGCTGCCTCAGATAAGGCAGAATTTGATAGCAAAACCAGTTTGGGTGCTGAGGGAACAGATGACTATTTGATTCTGTATTTCCTCTGCCAGAAGCAGGAGGGATTGACCTGCCTCACAGCCTGGTTGATGTTTGTTGAGCAGCTCCATTATGTTAAGTGAAACTAATTGGTTTTATTTTTCCTTTTGCAAGAGCTAAAAAACAACCGAGAGCTCGACTGAAGATCATCGTGCAGCCAGCAAGCCCAGTGGATGCTTTTCCATTTCAGATCCTACAGATCCTCTCCTCAGATCTCAGATCCTCTACTTCTGCAGAGGCCAAGCCTGAGAACCTTCCAGCAGGAGCCCAAACCTCTTCCAGTGGGATTTGTGGGTGAGACCCAGCGTTACAGTCAAAGGGACACGGTCGCCTCCGCCCATCCACAGCAAAGCAAGGCGAGCCCATGGCTGCTGCTGAAGGGTTTCCCACAGTGAAACCATAAAGCATCCAGCTCCATTTTGTTTGAATTAATCTCTGCAGAAATAAACTCTTCTCTTTTCAAAATATAATTTTTAAAAAAGGGCTGGAAGGGGCAGAAATTTGAGAACTGAACAACCCAGCCATGCTGAGAGAAGGAGAAGCCCTGGCAGGAGAGATTCAGCTCTTGCGGGATGATGCCCCGTGCAGCCAGCAGTGCACAGTTCTCACGTAGGAGGGCACCAGTGTGTTTTTAATTGGGAACAGCTTTCTTCTCCATCCCAGCTCTGAGCAGCTCACAGGATCGCTGAATATCAGGGGCTGGAAAGGACCTTGAAAGTTCATCTAGTCCAACCCACCATGAGAGGGGAATAAAGAATAGAGAGGTTTCAATCCAGCCCTGGTACAAAACCCTGTTTGCAAGGGCATCCCTTAATGGGCTCCCACTAGGAGCAAGCAGAAGGACTTTGCAGAAAGGAAGGACTGGGGTTAAACACTGAGGAGGAGTGAAATCAGAATCAGGTTTGAGCCTCTGGAGCCAGACCTGCAGAGCCAGTGGTACTGCTGCAGAGCAGAACTGAGTGTAGGGAATTCCCCCCAAAATGTGGTCCTATCAGATTCTGAGATCATTTTCAGGGGTTGAGGTTGCATTGAAATGTGCTTCAGAGTCCAAGTCCAGTGGTACAGAATTCTTAGAGGTTTTATGTCAGAGAATGTCCAGCAGTGTCCTCAGATAGTGACCCTGCTGCCATACAGAGTGGGCTAAAGCAGAACATCTCAGTACCCCCAGGTCTGGCTGCCCATGTCCAATAGAATGAAACCTCCAGATCTGCTGCATTTCTCTCCGTCCCCATAATTACCTCCCTGGGTTCCTAGTGCAGGACCAGTCCCAGCAGTGGCCATAAAGAGGTTAACAAAGTATAGAGAGAGGCCACCGTGTGCATCTCCCCACAAATCCCTGCTCATACCATCGGGTTACTCTTCCTGTGTAAATAAAGCAGAGTGGATGCTCAGTTCCCACTCTGTCTGCCATAAAGCATTGGTCTCCCAAGCCTGGAAAACCTGTGGCCATGTTGGCCTGAGCCAAGAACAGACCACAGTGCAACAAACATGGAACTGCCTCCACCAGTGCTGCCTTCAACAGGCACCAAGGTTTTCTCTTTGATTGATTGGCACCTGATCCAGTGGAATCAATTGTTGCTTGATTCCTCTTCACACAGCTGCTCAGCATCTTCCGTTCCTACCCCAACCTTGACTGTCCCTGGCCAGTGCTCTTTCTGCTTCAGCTGCTTAACAAAGCAAAGTCCTTTGCTCCTCAACTCAGAGCTTTCCCAATGTTCTCTTGCTCAAGAGCTTGATGTGTTCATCACTTCTCAAAGCTCGAGCTGAAGAAAACTGGAAAGGAAAAGATGTTGGGATCAAGCCTAGTCTGATGCATTGTAGGTTGGAAAAGACCCCCGACATCATCCAGTCCAACCAATAACCCAACTCTGCCAAGGTCACTACCAGACCAGACCTCTCAGCATCTCACCTAAAAGATCTTTAAACACCTGTGGGGATGGGGACTCAACACCCTCCCCGGACAGCCTGTTCCAAGCCCTGATGACCCTTTCTAGGAAGAAGATTTTCCTACTGTCCAGACTAACCCTCCCCTGGAGCATCTTGAGGCCAATCCTTCTTGTTCTGTCACTAGTGACCTGTGAGAAGAGACCAGCCCCCACCCCTCTACAGTCTCCCTTCAGGAGGTTGTCAGGAACAGGGTTAGATGGTACCAGCAAGCCCACGTCCTGCGTCTCTCCTCTCTTTGCACCGCGCTGTAACTACCACCATGATGATGAGATGTTAGAGGGAACAATATGCTGGGCTACCTTCTACAGAACCCTCTGTTCCCCTCAGGTTGGTTTCCATCTCACTAAGACCAAGTCTACTCACCGTGGGCGATGTTGCAGCCATTCATGGGGATTTACAGCAGACCTTGCAGAGCACCAGGCTGTGAGATTGTGCTTTAACCACCAGCAGCAGAACAGATCTTGGTTTCCTGAGTTGTTTTCTGCCATCTGGTGTCCAGAGACTACAGGCAGATGTTACCACTAATCAGAGTCTTCCAGATGGTCACCAGCCTCAGGATGTTTGTCTTACACCGCTCCGCAGCCAAGAGCCAGAGCGCTCTCGTAGCCAAAACGCAGTGATAGGACCAAGGGAAACACCATCTGCTTGCTCTCATGGGGCTTGAGCTGGACCTAACTCATCTGGAAAGAGCACACTTGGCATTTGAGAAGCTGCTGATGCTATCAGAGATCTCCCAGCACTTTGATAACATTAATCAAGGCTCACTGAGCTTCACAGGCACATCTGTAAGGCAGGGAAGGATTTCTTCTGCCTCAGTTACAAAGGGAAAGACTGAGGCACTGGGGAGCAAAAGAACAAAGGGCAACAGCTTCGAATGAGAGAAGGGAAGATTTAAACTGGTTGTTAGGAGGAACAGGTTGCCCAGGGAAGGAGCTGAGGCCCCATCCCTGGAGATATTCAAGGGGATGCTGGACAAGGCTCTGGGCAACCTGATCTGGTTGAGGATGTCCCTGCTCATTGCAGGGCAGTTGGACTAGATGCTCTTTGGAGGTCTCTTCCAAGCCTAGATTCGATGATGCTGTGCTGCTGTGACTGGCTCCGGGCAGGGTGTTGAGCCCTGTGGTATTGGCCTGAGCACTGTGATCGATCCTTTATGCATTTTCATTCATCTGGGGTCTCAAGTTTTAATTGTTGAGGTGTTAGAGCAGACAAGGAGGCAAGTCCAGCATCAGGCCAGGAAAACAGTCCAGGCGCTCCGACGCTGATGGCTCTACTTAAAGGAAATCCATTCTAATGTCAGTTTAAAGCCCTGACTGGAGCATTTTAACGTGTGACAGGCTGCGCTTTCTCCAGCATCCTCAGTCCTCCCCTGCCTGCCTGTTCTCTGGTGCTGGCCTATCTGCTAGTCGAGGAAAACCAGCTTTCACAGAACAAGTACAAGCTTGACACAGATTCCTGAGGGATTGTCCCAAGGAAATCACTAGGGTACAATCCATCTGCAGCTCCTTTCCAGCCTGGTGAAGCTGCTTCCCTGGGGAGGGTGTCCTTGCTGAGAGATGTCGACACCACCCTCACAGGAAGGACATTGGGACCTCTTGGTTTTGAATCAACTTTATCCATCCCAGTTATTTTCATTGTAAATCCAATGATCCAAAAGCTGCCCAGGCCCCCAGTGTTTACGTTGAGACAACAGGAGACGACTGGCTCTCGCTCACATGCACCCACAGACTTTTTTTTCTGCAACGTAATTAGAGTTCTTTCCACGGCTAATTAAATTCTCCAGTGAATGAAAACAAATTTCCTGGAATGAAAATCATCTTGATTCACTTTGGGCAAAGCCAGGCTTACGTGCTTCTCCCACTCTGTTCTCCGAGGGTGTTGGCTCTGTCTCCGAAATCTTCTTGTCAACACATGGCAATGCAGGGAAATCGTCTGGAGCTGGGCTCCATCCTCTCCTTTGCCACAGAGCACAGGGAATGGTGTCTACCTTCATGCTCCTCTCTGCTTGATGGGATTGTACAGACAGTTATTGTCACCATTAATCTTTCCAAGCACAGCAGCCTGAGCCTGTTCAACCTCAAAGGCTGTTTAACCTCCCTGTGGTTTTACCCTGCTGGTTGTGGCTCTTAGTCTTTGCTGGGCCTTTTATATTTCATAGAATCATAGAATCATTATGGATTGGAAGGGACCTCAAAAGATCATCCTGTCCAATCCCCCTGACACAGCAGAATCACCTAGACCAAATCACACAGGAACACATCCAGGCAGGCCTTGAACATCTCCAGTGAAGGAGACTCCACAATCCCCTGGGCAGCCTGTTCCAGTGCTCCGTCACCCTCACTGGGAAGAAGTTCCTTCTGATATTGATGTGGAACCTCCTATGTTCCGGCTTACACACATATCCCCTTGTCCTATCACTAGATGACATTGAGAAGAGCCTGGCTCCATCCTCTGAAGACCCACCCTTCACAAATTTATAGACATGAATGAGGTCACCCCTCAGCCTATACTAGTACTTGGGGTTGTTCTTGCCCAGATGCAAGACTCTACACTTGCCCTTGTTATACTTCATTATATGAAGCTCTCCAGCCTGTCCAGGTCCCACTGAATGGCAGCACAGTTTGACGAGGTGTCAGCGACACGATCCAGCTTTGTGTCATCAGCACACTTGCTGACAGTGCACCCTAATCCCTCATCCAAGTAATTAATGAATAGACTGAACAGGACTGGGGGACTTCTACCCATATTTTTGGGCATTCTGGTTTTCTTCACAGAATCACAGGAAGTTAGGGGTTGGACAGGACCTCAAAAGATTGTCTAGTTCAACCTCGATTTTTACAGACTATAAATTAACTGTAATGCTTAAATTTTAAGCATTCTAATTAAGCACTCGAAGGTCAAATCTTCTACATTTAAGCATCCTATTGTTATTTCTACTATAGTTTTAAGCATGAGATGCTGGTTGACTATTGCAGTTATCAGACTGCATGAGGATATGGGCAGTAGATCCATGAATCCTTCTTTACCAAGAGCATGGCAGTTGATTTTTTGATAGGTAAGAAATTTCTAGAACTTGCACATTAGTTCCAGCAATTAAATCAATGAAGTCTCTTGAGTACCCCAATCCCCCATAATAACTCCTTAAGGAAATGGTACTGGTTTCCCTTCCCAGTGATGGTGACGGAGCACTGGAATGTCTTGCCCTGGGGGGTTGTGGAGTCTCCTTCTCTGGAGATGTTTAAAACCTGCCTGGATGTGTTCCTGTGTGACTTGGTCTAGGTGATCCTGCTGTGGCAGGGGCATTGGACTGGAAGATCTTTCAAGGTCCCTTCTAATCCCTAATGTTTTGTGATTCTGTGGTTCCCTTTGAATGTGATTTAGGTTCCCAAAGATGGGGTGGATGCAGCTTTTTGCACAATCCCACTCATTTGATTTCCAGAGCAATTTGCTCCCAACCTGCTGGAAGCCACTGAGCTGACCAGCTCTTCCAGTGCAAAGTGGAGGAGATTCTTCCCAAGGGAGACAGAGCTCCAGCCCTGGCAAACTTCACTCTTTGCCTCCACTCATTCCCTGTTGTCATCTTCTCAGAGCTGCTGTGCCCTGGGGCAAGGCAGGTCCCTGCTTTGCATTTGGCAGTCAGGCGAGGTTACAGTCAGCCCAACAGAGACAATAAATCACTATCATGGTTTGACTGGGAGCAGATGGCTTTGGAGACCTTCCATTCTGAAGGCAAATTCCTTCCCTCGATGACATTAGTTTTTCTATTTGTGCCTTCCAAAGGCTCCCTAAATGTTGCTCAGTTCTCCATCATGTTCCTGTGTGACTTGGTCTAGGTGATCCTGCTGTGGCAGGGGGATTGGACTGGATAATCTTTCAAGGTCCCTTCCAATCCCTAATGTTCTGTGATTTCAACACCAACCTCAGGAAACCATCTTTGCTTGATCTTCACTACTCCCCATGGGGTTCTGAGTCAATGACTGGACTAGCCAGCTCTTCCCTCTCTATGTTGTTTTTCTTCAGGGTTGTGCAGCTGGTTTTTGAACTGGAAAAGTCCTCTAAGTGGTCTCCAAGTACCTGAAGGACTCTGATTCTGTTCACTGATGGGATCAGGTGACCAACCCTTGGCTCTTGTGAACCCAGGAGCCTCTCACAATTAGAGATGATATTTTTCTGAGTGCAAGCAATCACAGAATCATGGAATCATTAAGGTTGGAAGAGACAGCCAAGATCATAGAGTCCAACCATCAGAACAACTTGTTGGAGGCCCATTCCCTCTGGGACTCCATTCCATTCCCTCATGGGCTGGAAAACGTCATTCTCCAGACAAACTTCCAGTTTACAACTTTATCACCCAGATTCCATGGTGCTGTCAAGGGGAGATCTGGGCCATGGACTCAGCACCAAGGTGCCACTTCCCAGACGAACGGATCCAAGTTTCTCTAGGCTGCGGCCTCAGAGCTCCCACTTTTCAAAGACAAAACAGTTTCCTAGGTCTTTTCAAAGACAAGAGCTTCCCAGGTCTGCTGCACAGTGTGAGCCTGTTGCGGATGGTTCCACATGTGCTGCCTGGGTCTGTGGTTTAAGTTTTAGAACTCTCTTGTCTCTGTCTGTTGGGAACACTGAAGTCACGAACTGAGCAGAGCTTATCGCCAGCCCTTTGCCCAAGAGGTGTAGAACAAGTAGAGAGTTTTCACCCCTGTGCCAGGCCAAGACAGAACAGGAGCCCTGTGTGGGGATGGAAGGACCATGAGCTCATTCTGTAGGAATTGCAGTTCCTGAATGACTGGTGTTTGCTTAGTACCCTGTGAGTCGTTAAGTGCAAAACTGCAAGGCTGCGGTGTCAATTAACCACGTTATGCCATCAAATCCTGGCGAAAGGGACAGTAAAAGGCTGAGTTAATACATGGCCTTAGGTTGCCAGGACGTTAACTCAAGCGCCTGCTCGAGTGCAGGAAGCAGAAGGGCTGAGGAGATGGCCACTCCGTGGCAGCCAGGGCTTGACCCTCTCAATGGTTTCAGCGCATCGTGCAAATCCGTCTTATCAGGGGCTGTCTCCTGATAAGAGAGGGGAAAGCCCTTTCCCTCCTTTCCCTGTCTTCCCTTCCACCAAATCTGGCACCTCTACAGCACCAGCTCCGGCTGGAGCAGAAAGAAATCCAACTTCAGGAATTTTCCAAACACACAAATAAACACATTAGCCACCTTCTCCTCAGCAACCGCAAAACACCCTCCCAAAAGCAACACAGCAAGTCACTTATTAGGGCCTTAACAAGCTGTGGAAAAAGAATACTATTCATTCTCAGCTACTTCTTCTCCATCCTCTCTGAAGTCATAACTCAGCCCTCCGCAGAACCACCCAGGCAGCGTGAAAACCCGTGGGCAAAGGCACGAGCTCCAGACAGCGCTTGTTGGCCTCTAGCTTTGGCTCTGACCTGGTTTGACTCCAGCCTCGGCTGCATTAGCCCTAAATCCAGATTGGACTGAGCTTGTGGAAGCTGGAAATGACTGCCAGAAGAAGGGTAGGATGAATTATCCCTTCTAGCAGCAGGGTTAGCTCTACACTTCAGATTTATAGGAACTGCAGATGCTTCTGTGGTACCTTTTCCCCCCAGGATCTCAAAGCACATCCTGACGTGAGCCCTATTTGGAATTCCGAAAGCCAGGTCAAGGAAATAATGTGACTTGACCAGTTAAGACAGAGGAAGGGCAGAAGCTGTGTCTGATGTGCTCTTAGCCCAGGATGCTCAAGCACAGTGCCTCCTCCAGCAGGCTTCTCGCACTAGGAAGGGATGGTTTCAGCCATCCTGCTGTGGCTGGTGCTGCCTTCAACACCAGCAGTGGTGGAGCAGGTTTGTCTGTTCTTATCTCACACTGGCAATCTGAGATGTTCCCTCAGAGAACAAGCTTGTAACTCCTCCAACAGTCACCAGTGTCTGCACCGCTAGTCCCAACCCCAAATTCACACTGGAACAAAACAGGAGACAGACAGACACATACTGGTGTCTGCAGAATGATCTCCAAAAAAGTCTACAGCTTTTCTTTTACCAGTTTCAAATGTTCCCTGAGCACTCCTTTCTCCCCATTTATTTCCCATTTCACAGGTTTGGGGTTGTTTTTTTCTAGGTCCCAGACTAAAAGCTGATGGTGACCGACTGCAGAAGGGTTATTTAATCAGATTTCCTTTTCCTCACAATTTAACTCATGAGCTCCAGAAAGAGACTCAAGATTTCCTGCTTCTTATGCAAAGCAGACCTGGAACTGGTGGGGAGGAGTGGTCTGAGGTCCCACTGAGGACTCACTCCCTTCACCTTGTTCGGATGATGNCTCTGATCATCCTCATGGCCCTCCTCTGCACTCGCTCCAGAACATCCACATCCCTCCTGTAATAAGGGCTCCAGAACTGGACTCAGGGCTCCAGGTGGGGTCTCACCAGAGCAGAGCAGAGGGGGAGAATCTCCTCCCTTGACCTGCTGGCCACACTTCTCCTGATGCAGCCCAGGATCCAAACCTGAGCATGGGTTGCTCCCCAACCTGCTTCTTCCACAGAGCAGCAGCGATCTGGCACGAATATCAACTATTTCTTTGCTACACGACTCTGCCAAAGAAAACTTTCACAAAACCACAAGTTTATTCAAAATTTGGTCGTTTTCCATCTGTTCTCTGCAAAGCTGAGAGCACCTGTAGGCCAGTAAAGGGCTAGCAGAGCTATAGGATTAATTTGGAGCTGCTGAGGACACTTCTTCTTCCTCATGAAAGCACCAGGGCTGCCCATCAGGATCCCTAAGAGCCCCAAAACACCGGCAAGGAGTGAGAGACCAGGACTTCAGCAGATAATCCACTAAATCCATTTGGGAAGCCCAGCATAACCTGGGTGCATGTGAAGCAGGGGGGTGTTTCCTAGGTTTGCCGGGCTGACTCGTAACCCCCAGACAAACCTGTAAGGAGATACTTATTTCAGAGCACATTCCAGACTGTCGTATTTCTGGCAGTGTGACTGCAGCAAACTGGAATCGGGAGCCACGGGGCAAATATGACCGTATCTCCCGCTTGTAATCTGTCTTCACTGGGAACTGGGGCTGTCCCCAGGCATGCTCCAAGGCATCGACTTCTTTTCACGGCACCCCGAAGGTGCAGGACACCCCAGGTGACATTTTCACAGAAACCCAGAGTGCTGGAAAAGCTCATCCAGCCCAGGACCTAACGTCACCCCAGCGGCCACACCAGGACACTAAGGGCCACAGCCAGGCTGGCCTCCAACACCTCCAGGGATGGGGAATCCATCACTGGCCTGGGCAGTCCAGTCCAGGCTCTGATCACCCTCACTGTGAGGAAGGGCTTCCTGACACTCAACCTAATCCTCCCCTGGCAGCTCCAGGCCCTGTCCTCTCATCCTGGCGCTGGCTGCCTGGGAGAAGGGCCCGACCCCCACCTGACTACAGCCTCCCTTCAGGGGGCTGGAGAGAGGGAGAAGGTCCCCTGAGGCTCCTCAGCCTCTCCCCATCAGCCTTCCCCATCCCTATTGCTCCCCTGGACCCGCTCCAGCCCCTCAATCTCTTTGCTGAAGTGAGGGGCCCGGCACTGCCCCCAGTACTGGAGGGGAGGCCTCCCCAGAGCCACCGGGTGATGCCCACCCAGACGCCTCTGGTGTGACTTTGCAGCTGGGTTTGTGTGGGCCGTGGGAGGGACGGGGATGTTCTGGAGCGTGTGAGCTTCGCGCAGCGACGGGCTCGCAGTGAGGGATTTGCTTTCACTTCTGTTTATCCCGACTTCAGCCTGACAAACGCACGAGGGCTTCTCGGCAGGACTGAGCGGCAGAAGCCAAACAGACGTGAGGGCTTCCAGTGGAGCAAGAAGGATGAAACAAGACTCCTTGGGACATTCTCTGTGATTTTTTTTTTTTTCATAGACTTTTTTTCCCCTATTAGGATTTTTTTTTAAATCGTTGGCCTATTTTAGACCCTCTCTGCTCTGAGGGCCTTCCAGCCACAGGGTTTGTCCACTGCGGAGGCCTGAGCTCTGCAAATGTCCCTCCTAAGGTAATTCGTGGATGAAATGAAAGAGGAAGCACTGGGCATGTAGCAAGGAACCTTCTAGAGCTTTCACAGACTCTCTGGTTTGTTTTGGCAAACCCAGCACAGGCTAGAAGTCTCTGGACTGGGGGGAACTTCTGCAGACCCCAAGCCCTGAATTCACGGCAGTCCTCCTGCAGAGCTGCACTCAAATAGTCTGAGAACAAGAACTGCCCTTCAAACCTGTGTTTGGGGAGATAGCAGACAAGCAAGTGATAAAAGCAGATAGTCCTGGACCTCACAGGGACTAGTTTTCCTTTATAGAGGTGCCAGCGCTGGCACGAGCAGCTCATTTCACCAGCAGAGTGTTGGCCAGTACCACACAGACCTCCGCAGAGGATTTACTCCCGCGTCTCCATGGGCAGACAGGCTTTGGACAGGTGCTAATGGCTGAGCAAGGCTAATTCAATCCACCCTTACAAAAACCAATCAAATAATTCATGACTGTCCCTCTGGAGCCCTGGCAGAACCTCTGGATGGTTCTTCCCAGGACCCATATGCTGGAGGCTGGGGAATCATAGAATCACAGAATCATTAGGGACTGGAAGGGACCTTAAATGATCATCCAAGCCAACCCCACTGCCACAGCAGGATCGGCTAGACCAAGTCACACAGGAACACATCCAGGCAGGTCTTAAACCTCTCCAGTGAAGGAGACTCCACAGAAGTTCCTTCTGATATCGATGTGGAACCTCCTATGTTTCAGCTCGCACCCATTGCCCCTCGTCCTATCATTAGGTGACATTGAGAAGAGCCTGGCCCCACCCTCCTGACACCCACCCTTCACGTAGGTGACATTAATGAGGTCACCCCTCAGTCTCCTCTTCTCCAAGCTAAAGAGACCCAGCTCCCTCAGGCTCTCTTCATAAGGGAGGTGCTCCACTTCCTTCATCATCCCCTTTGCCCTACGCTGGATTCCGTCCAGCAGTTGCACATCCCTGTTGAACTGATTGGCCCAGAACTGGACAGAACACTCCAGGTGTGGTCTCACCAGTGCACCAGAAGAACCTCTCTTGATCTGCTAACCACCCCCGTTCTGATCCACCCAAGAATCCTGTTGGCCCTCTTAGCCACAAGGGCTAATGTGGCTCATGGTCATCCTTTTGTGCTCCCCATGCCCTGAGGAAAGATGACCTGGCAGGAGGGGTACCAGGCTCCCTGGGATGATCTTACTTTCTTCTCTTTTTCACCCTCAGTGAAGCTAGAGACATCACCCACTTAATCTCCAAGGATAGACCCTGCCTGCTGGAACAAACTGGGGAGAAAGGATGTGCAGGAACTGAGCACGGGTTGCTTCAGGGAACAGGAATAAGTTTGGGCAGAAGTCAGGTTCTGGTTTCCTGACATGTCCTGAGTGGGACTAAAGTGGTGCTGTAGAGCTCCATATGTGATCAGACTCCTCCTTCAGACTAGGAGGTTTTTTGAGGAAAAGACTCTCCAGCCTAAAGGCTTCAGTTGAGGATGCTCAGGTAAGATGAAGAATGAAGAGCAGCAGCTACAGACACCTGTTTGTCCTGGATGAAGAACAAAGTAGATACCCTGAAGGCTGACCCACAAAGACCCAGAGTCAAAACCAACCTAAAGAACTATAGAATCACAGAATCACAGGGTTAGAAGGACCTCCAAGGTCATTCTGTCCAAACCCCCTACAATAAGCAGGGTCAGCACTCACCAGACCAGCCTGCCCAGAGCCCCAGCCAGTTTGACCTTGACTCCAGGGATGGGGCTTCCACTCCCAATCTGGGCAGCCTGTTCCAGGGATCCCCCACCCTCAGATTCAGGACCTTTTTCCTCCTGTCCAGCCTCAGTGTGCCCTTTTCCAGCTTCAAACCCTGTCCCCTCATCCTATCGTCCCCTGCCCTTGGGAACAGCTTTCTGACAGCCCCTTTCAGGGATTGGAAGGTCACTATAAGGTCGCTAAAGAGTTTGGGACCTTGCTCTCCTCAGCTCCAAACACACGCACCCCGCTGCACAGTGACATAGAAGAGAAAATGCTTCAGAGCCCTGCTCAGGACTGGCTTGTCCCACAGGCTCTGACAATGGCTAGTGACTCCTCCCTGCTCTGCCCGACCCTAACACCATCTGATAGCTCCTGCTTAGGGTTGCCAGAAGGAAGTCAGTTAACTCCAACAATCCAGCACCCATCATCTGGATGCAAGTTAGATGGGGAGAGAAAGACACCCTGGAAGGAATCAGATCCAACTCAGAAAGATCCTCTTGGCCTGTAGGAACACACCAGCTGTATTCAAAAGGGTTTCTTAGGCTCACAGCAAGGTAGGATATGACAGCAAGGGATCGTCTGTATCACCACATTGCCAGGGCAGGATAGAGCCAACAGAGGTACCCAGACCCTTCAGGAGCTCAGGGCCACCTGCGAAGCACTGAAGCCTCCCAGTGACCTTCATCAGTCCTACTTGATCCTGGACTATCACAGTCCCCGGTCGCAATCCTTGGTTTAGTCCAGGGATTTCTCTCAAAAGCTTTAAACAGGAGAGGAACGCGGGCAAAGCGATAAAAGCCGAAGGAGGTTGTGTTTGTTTCTCCAGTAAGTTAAGCAGAGGGTAGGGAGGCACTGCCAGACCACACAGTTCTGTTATTCAGGTATTTTTTTCTAATATAGAAAAGGAGACAACTTAGTTTTTGTTTCTTTGCTTCATAAATACTGCACGTGGGTGGCCTCTGGAGAAACGCCCCAGCCTGGGCTTTCCTACCCTTCGTCCTTCCCAAGCGTTTGAAGCCACTGCTAATACCTGGTGCTAATGTCATCACAGTCGCTGTGTGGGCACGGAAAATACTCCTCATGGAACGACACCGGAGCCTCTCTCCTGTGGGGACAGCTGCCCAGCATCTCTCTTTTCTTCCAGTACACCTCTTGGTGGCTGAAGGTGCAGGCGGCAGTGCTCCTCGTGGAAGGTCCGGCTCCCTGGCTGGGCAGATGCACAGAGCACTGGTCTGGGGTAACACCAGCAGTTAGTCATAGAATAGAATCACAGAATCATTCAGGTTGGAAAATACCTTCAAGATCATTAAGTCCAGCTGTATATCCTTCTCTGCCAAGTCCACTGTCAGACCCACCACTAAACTCTGTTCCCCAACATCACATCTCTGCGGCTTTTGAACACCTCCAGGGACGGCAACGCAACCCCCTCCCTGGGCAGCCTGTTCTGGGGCCTCATGGACCTTTTGATAAAAATTTTTATTCCTAATATCCAACCTAACCTTCCCCTGGTGCAGCCTGAGGCTGGGCCCTCTTGTTCTGTCAGCAGTCACTTGTGAGAAGAGACCAACACCTGCCTCTCTACAACATTCTTTCAGGTAGTTGCAGAGAGCAGTGAGATCTCCCCTCAGCCTCCTCTTTTCTAGGCTAAACAGCCGCCGGTCCCTCAGTCACTCCTCATAGGACCTGTGCTCCAGACCATTCACCAGTCCAGTTCCCCTTCTCTGACCCCAGCACCTCCATGTCCCTCTTGTGCTAAGGTGCCTACACTGACCCCAGTAGTCAAGGTGGAGCCTCGCCAACACCAAGTACAGACAGATAATCACCTCCCTGGTCCTGCTGGCCACACTATTGGTGCTACAGGCCACGATACCATTGGCCTCACAGCTTCCTCCCAGCCTACAAAGAGGCTCAGAACTTCCACAGATGAGGTACACACGAGTCTCATGCCGGGCTGCCTCTCGGTAGCTGGTGCTTGTTCAATCCTGGTGTCCGTTGGGGCTCGACAGGAAGGGCCAAGGGTGGAACTTCAGGCTCTCTGCTGGATCTCCTGCCTTTGCCTGGAACAAAACGATAGCCGCGTCATTCAGCACGTGGGGATTTCCTCTCCTGGGTTATTGAAATGTCGCTTGAAGGGGTACTGAGTGGATTTCTAAACATGCTTTCACTTTGGGAAGGAATGTTTGCTATTGAGTAACTCAAAGCATTGATCTTACTGGGTTGAAGAAGTTTGTCTCTGAATCCCTATAATTCAAAATCTCATTTCATGGAGCATTACTGCACTGGCAGCTCTGTGGTTCCACCACCTCTGGGTGCTGATAGCCAGGTCAGTGCCTCCCTAACCTGGGGGAAAACCTGCCTGGAGTCAAGAGCTACAGGGAGACCCTGCACCTTTCAGTCCCTGCTCCTTTATTTTTCTGTGATGACCTTCACAGAATGGCAGAATTATTCAGGTTGCAAAAGACCCTTGAGACCTGAAAGGGGCTGTCGAAAGGCTGTGCCCATGGGCAGAGAACGATAGGATGAGGGGACAGGGTTTGAAGCTGGAAAAGGGCAGATTGAGGCTGGACAGAAGGAAAAATATCTTGAATCTTAGTGTGGGGGATCCCTGGAACAGGCTGCCCAGAGAGGGGGTGGAGACATCATCCCTGGAGCCATTCATGGTCAGGTTGGCTTGGGCTCTGGGCAAGCTGGTCTGGTGAGTGCTGACCCTGCTTGTTGTAGGTGGGTTGGACTGGATGACCTTTGGAGAATCCTTCCAGCCCTGTGGTTCTATGATTCTTTGAGTTCACTGTGGGTGCTCTGCATGTTACATGTGCTCAGATCTCCCCTCAGACCCCCAGCAGCTCACACAGTTTACCTGATCTGTGCTGTGACCCTCCACCACAGACCAACCTGCTGGCTTCGCTACCAACACTTCTCTTTTACCTACTCGCCAGCATGAAACCTTCCTGTGTTTGTAAACTGAACCTAAAACCACAAAGTTGTTTCAATGCCAAATCCCCACAGACCCCAGGGGCATTTAGAGCCCCAAATACCTTCGTGAACCTACAAGTGGCCCAAACACCAGCAAGCAGCGACAGCTACAGGGTGGGGGGAAATCAATGAGCAAAAACCTGCAGCCTCGCAGTCAGACTAAACGAAGGCAGCGTCTTCCCCCTGCTCGTACAACAGTGAGTGCTGGGGAGTAATCACCTAGATCCAGTTCCCCCTCCCAAGCCCTCCCCCACCCCACTCAGCTTTGACACCAAGAGCACGCACAGCCCATTTTAACATTTTCCAGCCCGAGTGCTCCAGTCCAACCAGGGTGGGCAAACAAACGTCTTGTCAGCGCCAAGTATGGCCCAACGTTGGCTCCAGTGAGAAATTTCCAGCCACGATGGAGCCAGACACATTTACATTCCTCTATTTGAAGTAAAACCCTAATCCTTTGGAAGATTTGCAGTCTGAGCAAGAGCTGTGCTCTCACCCATGCCTGGAAGGGTTCTGTCTGTCTGTCTTGCAGCAAGGGGTGGCAGCAGCCTTCTGAAGGCAGAAAGGGCTACGAAAGGAGCTGGGCTGGATGGCCATGAAGGGGGCTTCACTTTCATTTCAGTTAGTTGAGGGTGTGAAGATTTTTCACCAATTTACCTTTAAAAATTCATTTATTCTAGAAAATGACTGAATTTTTTTGCCCCCTCCTTATTTACCAGCAGCGAAACAAAAATGTGCAGAAGGCAGATGGTTGATGCAGCCCAGAAAGTAAAGGTTTCACAGCAGACCCAGTATGGGAGACTGGGCTCCAGTAAACCCATAGATGACTGCTGGTGGGCTCATCCTTGGATCAGTGATGACCACAGGTCCAAAACACAAGTTTGTCACAGCCCTGATACCTCGAAAGGGTCAGCAGCAGCTTTGGCTGCCCCCAGTTGTGCTCAGAGCTGGCCCTTTCTCATCAGAGGGCTGCATCAGTTTTTACTTCGTGGGACAAGGGGCAATGGGTGTAAGCTGGATCAGAAGAGGTTCCGCATCAATGTGAGAAGGAGCTTCTTCCCAGTGAGGGTGACAGAGCACTGGAAGGGGCTGCCCAGGGGGGTTGTGGAGTCTCCTTCTCTGGAGATGTTTAAAATCCACGTGGATGTGTTCCTGTGTGACTGGATCTAGGGGATCCTGCTGCGGCAGGGGGATGGGACTGGATGGTCTTTCGAGATCCCTTCCAATCCCTGATGATTCTATGATGCTGTGATTGTGTTTTGCTGCAGTGGCTCAAATTCTCCTACAAACGCATCTGCTTGGAAGTCAGAAGGAAGATGGTTCCATCCTAGGAAGTGCCCTAATACATCCAACGCTGTGAAGCAATGAATCATGTGCATGAGCTTCACTAGCCAGCAGCTCACACGAGACCCTGCCTCTTGTGTAGTGGAGCCATCCAGACTCAGAAACCCCTTTCACAGAGTCACAGAATGTGTGGGGTTGGAATGGGGACCTCCAAAGGGCATCCAGCCCAAGCCCCCATCACTTACCAGACCAGATTGCCCAGGGCACTATCCAGCCCACTATCAGGTGAATGTGCTGATGCAGATGAGCACACAGGGAATTCCTCCTGGAAGTGCTGGAAACAGCCGACACCCTGCCCACCCCTCTACAGACTGGCAACTGAGGGTCATTACGATGTGAAAGGAAGAACAAAAGGATGCAGAGGAAGGGGAAAGGCAGGCTGAGCTTATCCCACAGTGCTGAGGCACCTGCTGCTGGACAATTCCAGCACTAGAGCAGCTGCCATGCCATCTGCAGCCTCCCAGCTCCCACACAGGCCCTTCCCAGCTCCATGCCTTTGCAACCCTCCTGAGGCGATGAGCTATGCTTATTCCTGGCTAATACTATTCCCAGTTGTTTCCTTACTCTTTACTTACTACAGCCCATAAATCACACCCAAAAAAACTAATCCAACTCAAATGGTCTCAGTTTCCTGAACAAAGGCAACCTCTCCCCACCTGAGGGAGCCAAAGGTGTTAGCGACAAAGTGTCTCCTCACAACCCGGCCAGAAATGATCCCATTACTCAGTTCTAATCAGCCCGTGGCAGAGCCAAGACCACTGTGGGATAACCCCCAACACCCAGCTCTGGTGAGGTCATCATTCCTTACAACAAAGGATCTGGTTGCCAATCAGAAGTAAACACCAGATCCCATTTGCCGGCAGGAAAAAGGCCCCAGCTCTCCACAGAAGGGAGCTTCTGCCCGTGTGACCACATCAGGAACCTTCCCGTGGCTCTGTGACTGTCTCCAGGGTCCCTCGGAGCAGATCTGAGAGAGCACCGTGGGTTCTGCCTGGGTGGAGCAGGTGCAAGCAGGAGATGGGTTGGGAAGCATCAGCTCTTCTTGGTGCTTTATGTTCCTTTAGGCTGAGGCTCAGAAGGTGGCACAAGCACAGTTCTAACAGATCTTCGTGGCATTTTCCAGAAGCCTGTAATGGGATTCAAGTGTCAAACCTCTAAATTCCTATGAAGTTCCTCTGGATGCCGTGGTGAATCAGGAATTTGCTGTCCAAACCACATACATTGAACTGGCCCCGATCCTGCTGCCCTGACATCCTGATGTGTTTTCCTTTCCCTCCATCTCACCCCCTTTAGCCAACTACGGTCATTACATGGCTGTGAATCACAACCTCCTCATCGCCAGGGCTGACCCCCGCAACAGCAGCACTAGCTGAGTGACACTCAGCTCATTTGGGGAGACATCATGCAAAATTCTGGAAAACGAGAGCCTTTGCCTCAGAATCATCAATAGAACTGGATGTGGCTGTAGAACATCTCCCTGATGAGGAAAGACTGAGGGAGCTGGGTCTCTTTAGCTTGGAGGAGACTGAGGGGTGACCTCATTAATGTCTATAAATATGTGAGGTGTGGGTGTAAGGAGGATGGAGCCAGGCTCTTCTCATCTTCCATCTAGTGATAGGACGACAGGTAATGGGTGTCAGCTGGAACATGGGAGGTTCCATATAAATATCAGAAGGAACTTCTTCACAGTGAGGGTGATGGAGCACTGGAAGGGGCTGCCCAGGGGGGTTGTGGAGTCTCCTTCACTGGAGATGTTTAAAATCCACCCGTATGTGTTCCTGTGTGACTTGGTCTAGGTGACCAAGGTGACCTGCTGTGTCAGGGGGATTGGACCAGATGACCTTTTGAGGTGCCTTCCAATCCCTAATGATTCTATGATTCCCACACAGAGAGCTGGGAGGTCCCTGGATTCAGCTCTGTGTTTGTTCAGCATTTGTGCTAAACTGCTACCTTGCTGGACCGAGCTCTGGTCAATCTGGTCCCTGCCTAATGGCAGGGGGTTCACATTGGGCAAGCTCTAAGCTCCCTTCCAACCCACACCAGTCTGGCGTTAGTGCTCCTGATTCAGTTACAGGCTCCCAGGTATTTACTGCCCATAGTTATCAGCTGAAAGTGTTTTGGAACAAAGAACAAGGGGAGAGGGAAGGAAACGTTCGCAGCTATTGGCTCAAGGGGATGTGAACTGTGGGATGTGAATTCCAGGATATGCTCTCCAGGCGAATCACAGAACCTCTTTGGTTGGAAGAGATCTTTAAGATCATCAAGTCCAACCCTCTACCCAGCACTGCCAGGTCCCCACTAAACCCCGTCCCTCAGCACCGCATCTACAGGAGCTTTACACCCCTCCAGGGGTGGGGACTCCGCCACTGCCTTGGGCAGCCTGAGCCAGTATCTAATGGCCCTATTAGTGCAGAAACTCTCCCCAAATCCTGAGCCACAGGCTGGCCATCACTGTAGGGAGGGAAACCTTGGGCTGATAATGTGCAAGAGGGCAAGACAGAGGGACCTTATATCTGCTCCTCAGTTGGGAATATTTCTAGATCAGGCTGCTGCAGACCCCAAACACCTCTCTTTAAATCCTCACTCCAGCTTTGCCTAGCTTCAAATCCCCCAAGCCCACACTCCCCCTGCTTTCCTGGCCTCCACGGGAGCCATCGACCTCTCCGAAATAACTTTCCTATATTAGGCAAAATAGCCTCAAAGCTGGGTGCTGAGCGCTCACAGCCCCCAGCACAGCTGAACCTCTGAACCCAACGGGATCTCTGTCTCGCTGGCAGGCTGCGGGGACTCACTGAACCTGAGCCAGGAGGATGGAGGAGGCAGGGGGTGTTAAAAGCTACCGTCTCGCCTCTTCCACACATCACACGCGCGAGTGCCTTCAGCACCCGGGGCCTGGAGCCCAGACGATTCGCTGAAAGTCTCGTGCATTTCAGATAAGGGCCTTTGAGTATTACCTGGATTGACAGCCAGAGAATGGGAGGAAAAGCCCAGGCTCTGACCTACCCAGCCGAGCAGAAAGCATCCCGGCTCACGGGCTAACCCAGGTCAAGTGATTTGGCGCCTGCGGTGTATTCAGGCTATTTACAAGAGGAGAGAGGGAGGGATTTGCAGGGCTTGAAGGGAACCAACCCTCCCGGTGAAAACTGTTTTTATTATTTTAATTCATTATCCGCCCTGGCTCGGCGCCCACAGACAGGGGTTGGAAGGCCCCAGCTCTAGGAGACACAGTGGAAAAATGAGAAAAAGTTGGAGTCTCCTGCTGTGGAGATGTTCAAAACCCTCCTGGGTGTTCCTGTGTGACCTGGTCTAGGGGACCTGCCCTGGCAGGAGGGTTGGACTAGGTAATCTTTCGAGGGTGCTCCAAACCCACACATTCCGTGAAAAATTCTCAAACTCCTTTGTTTCGCAGCTACTCGGCCCGTGGCTTTGCTGTTGCTCTATGGAAGGTCACTAGGAAGATGTTCCTGCAGGTTGGAGGTGGAAAGAACCAACTCTACATCCCCAAGAGCCCCGAGCAGTTGGATTCACACCCTAAGACAACTGAAAGCACCAGGACCACCTGAAAGCATCATGACTACCTGATACTGAAAGCAGGGAGATTTAGATGGGATATTGGAAGGCCTGGATCTAGTGGAGTGCCCCAGGGGTCAGTGCTGGGACCAGTCCTGTTCAGTCTATTCATTGATGACTTGGATGAGGGATTGGCATGCACTGTCAGCAAGTTTGCTGATGACACAAAGCTGGGTGGTGTCGCCGACACCCCAGCAGACTGTGCTGCCATTCAGCAAGACCTGGACAGGCTGGAGAGCTGGGCTGAGAGAAATCTAATGAAGATCTTTCTGTGATCTTTCTGTGGCAGGGAGATTGGACTAGAAGACCTTTCAAGGTCCCTTCCAATTCCTAATGATTCTGTGATTAGGAAGAAGTTCTTCACCATGAAGGTGCTGAGGCCCTGGAACAGGTTTTCCAGGGAGGCTGTGGCTGCTCCATCCCTGGCAGTGTTCAAGGCCAGGTTGGATGGGGCTCTGGGCATCCTGGTCTAGTGAGAAGTGTCGCTGCCCATGGCAGGAGGTTGGCACTCGGTGAGCTCTGAGCTCTCTGCCAATGAAGACCAGTCTGGGATTCCATGATACAAAAGGACCCCCACGTTCAGAGCCCAGCTCAAAGACAATCACCTGTCTTATCCAGAAAGACACTGGTCTAAGTGCTTCAGTAAATCTCTCAGCCAAGCCAAACTGGGAACTCCAGAAAGACAAATCTCTTGTGAGGTCTCAACCATCTCCCATGAGCTGGAGTGGTTCCACAGTCCATTAGCGCTCTCAGCACGAGGTTTGCCTGGGGGACAGGCTGCAGGACCTCCTGGAAGGTACCAAGCTCCAGAGCCACAGTAGCCAGTGCATTGTCCTGCACCAGCATAAACCTCACAAGTTCCCCAGACACTGTAGGAAAACCAAAGGGATGATGACCCCTTCTGAAGGATCTGGACACACGTCCTCTTTTGGAGTTTTAAAATGTGCCTTTCCCACCAGCTCTGGTTTGTCCTCCAGTCCCCGTGTGCCATCACTGGCACAAAGTAGTCAGCACTGCTGCCTGGCCCATTCAGCCCTGACTGGCCAGCTGAGGTACGGGTCTCACCTCAATCTTCCACAAGGGTCCCGAGCGCCCTGCTGGGGTGGGTGCTGCCTGCATGTGGGTGACAGCAGTCTCCCGTGGGACAGGCTAGACCCTGCTGAGTTCTGGATGCGAGCAGATGGGGCTGGGAGGAGCTGTGCGAATTACATCCAGCAGACTGGGATCAGCACCAGTTCAGCGACTGTGCCGCTCCTTGTGGTTTGGGGTCTGAGCACAGGCGTCAGGACAAGCAGCAGAATCACTCCCTGCAACATCTTGACTCCTTCTCCTCTGCTTCTATTTTCACTTTTCCTTTCTCTTCTTTAATTCCTGGGTCGTTTGATGGGAAATCTAATATTCTGTGACCAACTGCCTGTCCCCCACCTCCTGCCCCCTTCTGCTCTTTGATCTGAAGATCAAAGGGAAAGAATTGCATGAGCTGGTAAGAAAGTCAACATGTGGGCAGAGAAAGAAATCACCTACTCATACAGAGTAAGAAGGTCTGGTCCTCAAATCTCTCAGCCTGTCATTAGAGTCTGTGCTCTGCACTCGCAAGACCACATCTTGAGTACTGGGTCCAGTTTTGGGCACCAAAGAATCAGAAGGACATTGAGGGGCTGGAGCGGGGCCAGAGCAGGGCCACGATGCTGGGGAGAGGGCTGGAGAACAGACCCTAGGAAGAGCAGCTGAGGGAACTGGGGTTATTTAGTCTAGAGGAGAGAGCAGGCTGAGAGGAGACCTCATTGCCCTCTACAGCTACCTCAAAGGAGGTTGTAGCGAGGCTGGTGCTGGCCTCTCCTCCCATATTACTGAGGATAGAATGAGGGGAAATGGCCTGAAGTTGTGTCAGGGGAGGTCTAGATTGGATCTCAGGAAGAAGTTCTTTCCTGAGAGAGTGGTTGGGCACTGGAACAGGCTGCCCAGGGAGGTGGTAGAGTCCCCATCCCTGGAGATGTTTAAAAACCTATCTAGAGCTCTTGAGGCCATGGTCTAGGGGTTAGAGAGCTGTTGGGATGGGGGTGGACTTGATGATCCTGAAGGTCCTTTCCAGCCAGGATGATTCTATGATTCCATGACAAATGTCCCTGTGACTGACTCACACACGGTCTGGGGTGTCATTTGGGAACCCCCAGATGTGGGCTACCAAAATGTGTGATTTCCTTACAATGGTTTCTGTTGATTTCTGCTGCCAGGCTCCAGTTCTACCATTTTTCTCCATCAAGGCACCTCGCAGGGCTAATGAATCAGCCCCTCCTCAAGGCAGGGGAAATCCAGTCCCACAGAAACTGCTCTGCTGAGGGTTACTGGATAGCGCAGGAGTTCCACACCGCAGACCAGCAAGAGCATCACCCTTCTCAGCCCTTAAAACAGCCCTGAAACTCAGAAACAGCGTTTTTGTTCTGAAACAGAACCTGCTCAGCTGAGAAATCCCAGCAGGATCTTCCTGGGACAGCACAGATGCCCCACAGCAGCTTTAAACCAAACGAATTTTGCTTTCTGCTGCTCCAGCTCACCTTCTGTGAGGAAAAGGCTGGTTCTGGTCTGCCAGCAAAACAGCCCACAGCCTCTGCTGGGTTTTTTTTTTTGCAAGAACAGCCTTGCAATTACAGAAAAAAGGGCAAAATAAATGGCAGGGGGGAGTGAACACTGCCCACTGCAAAACAAGGGCGAATCCTGCCGTCCCCATGGGTTGTTAACTCAGCCTGGCTGTCAGCACCGATCATAATCACCTGGTCACTCATCACAGGAAGGCAAATGGTCAGGCCACAGCATGCCCCACACAATCAACGGGCTAATTAGGCTCAGGCTCCCTGGAAGAAGCTGCAATTAAACCCCCAGAAGTCTCACAAAGCTCCAACACTGGCCTCCAGCAGTACCCAGGAAGGCCCAGAGCAGAACCCCTGAGGTTTCCCCACGGTCCTTCCATGGCTCGTTCGTGTTTTAGCAATGAGAAGTAACACAGGGAAGCAACACAAGTGTCTCTGCCCAGAGACCCAGGGCTGTTCCGTACAAGCCCACTTCCATTCCATGTCTGGAGGATTTTCAGTTCATTTCGATTCATTTACAGGGCACATCATTTGCAAAACATTAAAGACAGTCCATCCTGCCCCCAGCCCATCCTGCCCCTAGCCCATCCTGCTCGCCACAGTTCCCCCAGTTCTGCCCCACTGCTGGCAGGAGGCCAGTGCTGTCACTCAGCATCAGGCAGATCCCCTGTCAGCAGCTCTTTAGCCATCACAACACTGTCAGCCCTGGCGCCCAGGCAACTGGGGGAGGATGTTAACGAGGTCCAATTTGTCTGGCTGTAAGGGAGGAGGAGAAGCCAGAGACGTGTTGCACGATGCGTCCTGAAAAAGAACCAAGTGCTGGAGGCAAGAGCTGTGGGACCCCAGGAGAAGGATAGAGAAACTGAAGCAACAAACTGCCTCTTCTCCTCATACTGTATCTCCTCTCCCTGAACTCCTCCTTCACCTCTTTCTGCAGCTCCTGGCTTTGCATCTACTCCCTGAAGAGTCTTCTGCTAAAAGCGTTTGTGTCTTCGTAATTCACAGAATTAATTCAATTCATAGAATCATAGGCTTGGGAGGGGCCTCTAAAAGACATATAGTCCAAATTAAGACCTTTGGAGTTGGGGCACTTCTCATCTGCTTCATCTCAGCAGCATGAAACTCCCTGGAGCTGCTCTGTGCCGGCTGGGGATGACGATGACCCTCTGATTCCTTGGCAATTCCTCCATCCCAGTGTTATCTGCAGTGATCCACCTGTCTCAGTGCAAGTCCTGCAGTCTCCCTGCCAGCCTACATCCTGCTTGTTTTAGCTTCAGCGACTGCTTCTCCACGCTGCTTCACGTCACACGAGGTGGTTTCACTCGGAGCTGTGTCTGGTTAAACCAAAACATGGAAAAAGAAATATTGCTGCTAGCTAAAATAAACATTCCTGCACGATGAAGTCACCATTCCTCTCTCTCCCATCCCACCCCAAGGAGCTGAAGGAGAGCACGTTTTACCTGTAATGCTAATCCTGATCTCCCATGAGTTCATAGACACCCACAGTAGGCAAGAAGAGTGGGTTTTCCACTTTAATCAGGATGGGACAGATGATTTGAGGTGGAAATGCAGCAGCTTTCTCTTAACTTAATGACCTATCGCTCCCAGTCACCAGATGAGAAGGATTAGCTTGCCCAGCTTCACCCGACTGCAGCCCAGGCAGCGTCGCATCTCCCAGGTTAAATTCAATGGGATGTTTGTGCAGGATGTAGGTGCCTCTGCTAGAAATCAAATTAAAGTCAGTTCTTGGCTCCTTGGGATTAGTTCACCTGAAGCAAACTTCTAGAGCAGTTGGGGTGATCCAGGAGACCTGTGGATGGAAGAAGAGAGTCACTCTGTTGAGGATGGAAGGAGATGCCGTACGTGAGATATCTTTGGCTCTCGTGTTTAAGTCTCCTTCCTACAGCTTTATTTGCAGAGATATGCGAGAGGAGAGCTCCTGCAGCCTCTCACAGGAAAGGCTGCCAGTTGCCGTCGCCTTGAGTTAATCGAAGCAGCCTTCTGTCAGCAAATGTTAGCTCAGAGAGTCTGGAATCAGGTTGGTGATCGGCCTCTGAAATCACCAGCAGGTTTTTGTTCCATCACATCTTCCAGCAAGGACATTTTTTTTGCTTTGCAATTTTTCCATGGAGTCTGCTGTCGAAACTGAGCCCAGGAGAGCCTTGTTCCGTCACGAAAACAATTCAGTCTGCTTTCTGCAACACAAACAGTTACGGGCAGGGCCAGAACAGGCTCCTTGGGTTCAGAGGCCAAGTGGGGCTTCTTTTGCACCTTGAAAATTCTGGGGAGCTCTGGGGAACTCCAGGAGTTGATCCCTGCTTGGTTCAGGGAGATCCTTTGTTTCAGGAGATGGGTTAGTGGTTTAGGGCTGTAGGGTGAATGGTTGGACTTGATTGTCTTGAAGGTCTTTTCCAACCTTGATGATTCTATGAAATCCCAGTGGATTCAAACACTTGCAGAGAAGAACAACGCCCACAAAAACTTTCTCTGAACTGGGTGCCTTGTGTCCCCTCCCTGCTTAAGGTGATAGATGACACCACTGCTGAATGAACAGTCTTGGTGCAAATCCCTGAAGCATTTAGATCCTGCCTTGATCCTCCATGACCTGCTTGTACCTTGGCTGATGCTCCAAGCTGCCCTTACTCCACCGCACTGCCTTTTTCTGCACTCAAAGACAACAACAACCCCAAGGCTTGAGGAAAACTCCTCTGGTTCCTCTGATTTCTGCTTCACCTGAAACTAGCATCTGAGCACCTTTTTGATCAAGAAGTAGCAGAGACTGAGATACGAACCAGCACAGTGATCACAACAGTCAGACTGTGACGCAACAGTGGAGCTCCAGGGAGGAATCGTCTGCCTTCACATAACTACAACTGCCAGTGGCACTGCTGGTCCCACAACTCCAGGAGACCCCAGTTAATACACCATCACCTCATTTAACCCCCTGCCAAGCCCTGTACATGGTGCTGCTGCACTCTAGCCACACGATCATGCATGACCACAAGCCAGCAGTGTGCTCTTGTGGCCAAGAGGGCCAACAGCATCCTGGGGCGGATCAGAAGCAGGGTGCTTAGCAGACCTAGAGAGGTTCTTCTCCCCCTCTACTCTGCCCTGGTGAGACCTCATCTGGAGTGATGTGTNCTGCTGTGGTGGGAGGATTGGACTAGATGGTCTTTCGAGGTCACTTCCAATCCCTAATGATTCTATGATCTCCCTTTATTTCAGTCAAGTCCCCCAAAGACAGAAGCATCCTTCTCCCAAAAGGGCCAGCTCTGTATCCCAAGCTCCTCTGAGCACTGTACTCTTGTGAGCAGAGCTCAGCAAAGCTCAGCAAACCGTTTGCAAAAACTGCTCACCACGAGCAATGAAGGTTTGTCACTCACCTTGACTCACACCATGATGGAGCATGTTGGTTTGGGTAGGGGTAAAGGAGGTAGAAGCAGGCAGCCCTCCTGCCAAACCCCTTTGGAGCTGTGGCTGGGGACACAGTGTCCAGCGACAGTCCCACAGCCTCCTAGGGGACTGCTGAGCTGTGTGGTGAGCTAAGCTGTGCCGATGCTCCTCAGGTCAGCCGGGGAAGCACCTGCTGTGTGGGTGCCAGACAGAGATGCTATCGGCTGGAGCTTTGGCACCACAGCTGACATACTTGTGCAGAGCCAATTTACATTCCTTCCTCTGGGCTTCTGGAGCCAAGACAAAACAAAAATTCAGCAACAACAAAATGTCCTTTGGATCCAAATCCAACTCTGTGGCTCCAGTGTGCCTAGCACAGCTTCCTCGGTCGAACGCTACGACAGGGTTCTGGCGTGCAGCGCCGCGTCCCAGAAGAGTCCCCAGTGGGGACTGCAGGGAGCAGCCTCGGAACAAGACAGCAATTATGAGATCGTGATGAAAAACGGTCTATTTGCCGCATTGCCCAACCCTGTTCCCATCCTTGTCCTGAAGGGCTTCTTTGCAGACGCCGCGATTTGCTTTTCTTCTTAATGATGTTGGTTTGGAAAAGAGGCTCCTTTTTTTTCCAGCCTCCTGACACACAGTTCATGTGATCCCTCCCTCTGGCACTGCAGCTGGAGTTCTCAGCAAGGACCAGCAGAGCCAGACCCTGGAGATCCTGCCCCAGAGACAAAGCAGCACCAAACACTGCTTGTAGGTTTATTGATACCAAACCAATAGTGTTGGCTGCTCCTAGAATCATAGAATCATCAGGGATTGGAAGGGACCTTGTGAGATCATCTAGTCCAATCCCCCTGCCCCAGCAGGATCACCTAGAGCAAGTCACACAAGAACACACCCAGGCGGGTCTGAAACGTCTCCAGTGAAGGAGACTCCACAACTCCCCTGGGCATCCCGTTCCAGTGCTCCGTCACCCTCACTGTGAAGAAGTCCCTTCTCATATTGATGTGGAACCTCCTAACAGAGAGCTGAATAATCTGCATTCTCTGACCTTGACCCTCCCTCATGTCATCCCACGAGTTATTGCTGTTCCCACACCCCACAGCCGCATCCTTCCGCACATGAACTGTGCGGACACCGCTCAGAGCTGCCACGTCTTCTCCTACAGCCTCAGCAGAGCAGGTCTTAGAGCTTCAGAGAACTTCCAGGCAGTCTACAGCAGCCTGTTGGGCAATTTGAGACTACTACAAGCTTTTTAAAAAGGTGCTTAAGAAATCACCCTTCTGTTTTCACTGGAGCCCACCAAAGCCAAAAGCAGCCAGAACTGTACGAACTCTGCTATTTCCAGAGCTCCCCGTTGGCCTCTGCAATTCCTACCCAACGCAAACACAGTGGAGCTGGAGCACAGGCAACCCTCAGAGGCTTCACCTTTGTGAGGAAAGCAGCAGAACCACTGACCCAGTTCTTTAAAGGAGCCTGTTTTGTACAGATCTTATGAATTGTCTTCTCAGAGGTGCTGATCTGGCAAATCTCCCTGCAGGTGGGTAGTTTTAGCCCCTGGTAGCTAACAACTTGCAGGCATGGAAGGCCTCCTGTGCCAGCCAAGTAATGAAGCAGAAGTCTGCAGACCTGCCAGCAAGGGAGCAGCTCCCTTGCACCCGCTGTTATCCCACTAGCAGTGAGAGCCCCGTGGAGAGGAGATACAGGAGGTTTCCTTCTCCCAGCTGGGCACAAGCACCACTTGGGGCAGTTTGATTTTCACTGTTTCCCTCACAATTTTCTTTTCTGAGCAGGAACGTTTCAAATCTCAGTTGCTAATGAGGGGTTTTGACTGAAAAGAGCAGTTAAACACTGGAACAGTCTGCCCAGGGCAGTGGTGGAGCCCCCATCCCTGGATGGGTTCAAAAGACCAGTAGATGTGGCACTGCAGGATGTAGTCTAGTGGTCCTGGAGGTGTTGGGTTGAAGGTTGGACTAGATTATCGTAGAGGTCCTTTCCAACCTGAATATTTCTGTACAAATTAAGCTGCTTAATTCTCTTCACTATAAAAACAACTTGTGGGTAGGTCTACCCATGAGTTGTTGAACCCACACATGGGTTGTTCTTCTCCAGGCAGCCCAATGCCTCAGTTTCATGGGCACTTCAGCCAAAGATTCCCATTTTCCTCTCTGTGCCCATCCCCAGCTCTGCCTAGACTAGGAAAAGAACATTTCTTTTCCTCTTTAAAGACCCGAAGCCTCCTCCCTTCTCATCGTTTGTAAACCAGCAGGTGGGAACAGCTTCCTCTGGGGTTATTCTCCAACATAAGTTTTCCCTGCAGCTCATTATCTTCTGCCCCTAAGCTCCTCCTTGCACAGATTTCTTTAGGTTGATATTTAATCACAGCAGGCTCCCTGCCACAAGAGACACTCCAAGACAAACAGCTGATGGGAGAGATCTAGGCTGTTTCTTTCTAGGAGAGAAGTGTTTGCAGAAAACCATCAGGCATCCCCCACTAAGAGAACGAAGTAAAGCTGGAAGTCAAGTCGGGCTCTGAAGTACAAGATCAGAGGTGGGATTTTGCTTTGTTTCCCTATCCCCAGCCTACTCAGAAGAGATCTGGCAGGAGGGATCACTGGACATGTTTTCTCAGAGCAATCCCTCATCCCTCCTGGGTCACCAAGACTTCAGATACCAGCACTGAGCTCTATTGCCTGTTGCCTCCGTCCTCATCTCCAGCCCTTTCCCAGAGCCAGCCAGTCGCACTTACAGATCCTTATCCTCAACGTTGTGATCCCTGCAGCCCCCTCTCAGGCTAACAGAGCTTTGAGGAAGAGATTTACAGAGGCTCTTTGGCCAAAAGGCAGCCAGTTCGACTCCCTCCTACCAGGGAGGGTCTTGCTCCAGGTTGTTCTCAGCCTCCCTGACTCCTTAGTGCAGGCCCAGACACCAGTGTCCCTGGCTTGACCTGTCAGGGGGAGGTTCAGGATCTCATTTCAAGCCCTTTGGTCTTTATCAGTGAGGGAGAAGAGCTGTCAGTGTGCACAGGCTCCGCTAAAAGCCATGCCAGCCTGCTCAAGGATGGTGCAGTAACTCCCTCGGGCCAAGAGCTGGATGAGTGATGGGGTTTCATTTCCACACTTGATTCCCCCACAGACACCTCCCTGGTTGCCATGTTGGCTCCAGTGCTGCTGCACTGCATCACCCACTGGCCAAGAACACATTCTGGAGGGTCCCTGGAACAGCAGTCTCCAGTCTCAGAATTAGGGATTGGAAGGGAGCTCGAAAGATCATCCACTCCAATCCCCCCCACCACAGTGGGATCCCCAAGATCCAGTCGCACAGGAACATGGCCGGGTGGGTTTTAAACGTCTCCAGAGAAGGAGACTCCACAACACTCCTGGGCAGCCCCTTCCAGGGCTCTGTCACCCTCACTGTGAAGAAGTTCCTTCTTACATTGATGTGGCACCTCCTCTGTTCCAGCTCATACCAGTTCCCCTTGTCCTATGATGCCCTATCCCCTAGATGACACTGAGCAGAGCCTGGCTCCATCCTCCTGACACCCTCCTTTCATCTATTTATAAACAATGATGAGGTCACACCTCAGTCTTCTGTTTTCCAAGCTCAAGAGACCCAGCTCCCTCAGCCTTTCCTCAGCAGAGAGATGATCCACTCCCTTCACCATCATTGTGGCTCTGCGCTGGACTCTCTCCAACAGCTCTGTGTCCTTCTGGACCTGAGTGGTCCGGGACTGGACACAGTGTTCCACATGTGGTCTCACCAGGCCAGAGTAGAGGGGGAGGAGGCCCTCCCTTGATCTGCTAAGCACCCCACTTCTGATCCACCCCAGGATGCCATTGGTCCCCTTAGCCACAAGGGCACACTGCTGGCTCATGGTCATCCTGCTGTCCTGCTCCCAGGCTGTGCCAGGTTCTCTTCTTGCTCCTCTGACACCACCTTACCCAGGTTCTCAGTCTCCTAGTGCAGGCCTCAGACTGCTGACAGTGAACAGCTGTCCCTCAGGAGGGGCCACCCAGGGAAGAGGAGATAAGGGGTCAGTGCCCTGCCTGGCATCTCCAGGTGACACATGGTCTCAAGACCTTCTGGCTGGCATCAGTCAGACTTCCCAGCCAGGATGTCCTAAACAAGGCACTTGGGACACTAAACTCTTTCCTCTCTCGTCCTCCCTTCCAGTTGCTCACCAAAAATCTGCCCCCCCCAGTTTTCTCCTCTCTGGATGCTGCAGAAATGGAACTGGAGCTGCTGGTATTAGCTAAAGGCAGCCGAGTAGAGGTTCTGAGAACTGTGGGAGGCTGGTCACAGGGTATGTGGGGTCAGAGCACTCCCCGGCACCCTTGGCAGAGCCAGAGATCACTTGTAGCTGCTATCACATCATTACTTCACCTTTCACTAATCACAGAGTCACTCTGGGGGGGTTGTGTTGCAGACCCGCTAATGAACCCATCTCTGCTGGGAAGAGCCAAGGGGATTTGTGACAGCAGGTCAGGGCTGGCTCATTTGTCAGTTGGCCGAAGGTGGCCCAGACACTCAGATCCTAATCCAGCCCCTGGCCCAGCCTTCCTTTTCCAATGCTCCCAGGGCAGCTGAACACCAAAGAGCACCACAGCAAACACTGGGATACATCTGTGTTCCTACAGATTTGATGGAGACAGAAGAATCCAAGTGACAGTAGACAGTCCCTAAGCACCCTCAGAAAAATAACCAGGAGTTAAATTACGTATGATTGAGGCTGGAAAAGCCCTCTGAGCACATCCATCCCAGCCCAGGACTGAACATCACCCCATCAGCCACACCAAGGCACTAAGGGCCACAGCCAGGCTGGCCTCCAACACCTCCAGAGATGGGGGCTCCACCGCTGCCTTGGACAGTCCAGTCCAGGCTCTGATCACCCTGTCCGTGAGGAAAGGCTTCCTAACATTCAGCTGAACCCTCCCCTGGCAGCTCCAGGCCCTGCCCTCTCGTCCTGGTGTTGGTTGTCTTGGAGAAGAGCCTGACCCCCACCTGACTACAGCAGCCCTTCAGGGAGTTGGAGAGAGGGAGAAGGTCCCCTGAGTCGAGTCTTCTCCAGGCTAAACACCCCCAGCTCCCTGAGCCTCTCCTCATCAACCTTTCCCTCCAGTCCCTTCCCCAGCTTCATTGTTCCTCTGCACCTGCTCCAGACCTTCATCTCTTTCATGAAGTGAGGGCTCCAGCACTGCCCTCAGTACCCAAGGGGAGGCCTCCCCAGTGCCCAGTACAGGGGGAGAATGACATCCCCAGTCCTGCTGGCCACACTATTGCATTGGTCTTCTGGACCACCTGGGCACCCTGCTGGCTCCTGTTCAGCCAGTTGCCAACCAGTGCTGCCAGGTCCCTCTCTGCCAGGCTGCTCTCCATCTGAACTCACAGGACCACTTAGGTTGGAAAAGATCTTTAAGATCATCAAATCCAGCCATTAACAATTCCCACCATTAGCCAACTTCTACCAAACTGACTTCAGGCATCTGCCTACCACAGCTACTGACTGGACGAGATGGTTTTGATGCAGAGAAGTAGGGGAGGCAGTTCCTGGAACCTCTTGTCAAACCCAGAGCCCACAAGGCACAGAACAAAGCCACACAGCCCCCAAAAACCAGCTGCTCTGGCATGGTTCTGCCAAGGCCACAGTGAAATCCCCATCTGTGCCAGCTCACAGCAGGCACTCGGTGCCTCCACAAGTGACCATAAGATGCTGAGGGCAAGACCAGTGTGTGGTGTCTTCCCCCAGAGGCGCCTGACAGGAGAGACAGGAGACAGCGGCTCCTTAGCCAGCAAAGCCAAAGGAGCAGCAGTGACTCAGCAGCAGCAGAGCCAGAGATGCAAACCAAGGGACTCGGTGGGAGCAGCCCAGGCTCTGAGCCACACACTGTTCACTGTCATGGGATGGGTTCTGTTGGAAGGGAGCTCAGAGCTCTCCCTGTGCCAACCCCCAGCCATGGGCAGCAGCACCTCTTACCAGACCAGGTTGCCCAGAGCCCCATCCAACCTGGCCACGGAGGGGACGTCCATTCTCATTAAACAGCAGCAGCAGTCCCTGGGCAGAGCTGCTGCAGCAGGACAAGGACACGGCCAGAGGGAACCCAGCAGCAGCTGCCAAGGCCCTTTTTCCATTTCCCCCCACACCTCCTTGTTTTCGCTTTGTCCTGATACAACTGCTCTGTATCTCGGGGAACGCTCCCGCTGAGCCAGCAGAGTCAAAACAGCACATTCCTCGCGACCCCAAACGCCTGCGTGACTGCGCTGGGCATGAGAGGAGACGGGGAAGCCAGAGCAATCCTTGGGGTTAGCTGGGCCAGCTGGAAGCAAGATGGTGGTCTCAGTGGTCCAGTGGAGACAGAGCTAGTTTGGAACTGCCCCTTCTGGAGATGATCTTGACAGTGGTTCCAAGCCCACAGGGCTGGAAATAGGATCCTCAGCCCAAGTTCTGCTGCTTCCAGGGGATGAGGCTCGTTGTGCAGTGGCAGAGCTGGGCAGGGGAGAGCAGCAGATCCAGGGGCAGCCCCGGAGAACAGAAAGCCTTGTCCATGGCTATCCAGCACTCTGGTCTGAAGTGTGCTGGATGGGTGCAGAGCAGGGTTGGCTTTGGGTGGTGCCTTGTTTTCCCATGGCTGGACTTACCAAGGCCTTGAACGGCGATTCTTCACTTACTGGTTTTACTGGGGTTAACAATTAAGTTAACAAACCTCAGACATCCCAACAGCTGGAACACTAGCGATGGGCTGGAACAGGAGGAAGGGGCAGTGTGCAGGGCTGGGTGTGTGCACAGATCCCAATAGTCTTCCTCTCCCCCTCATCCACCTTCTACCCTTCCTGTTATCAGATCCTGTTCCTTGTGAGTTTAAAGCTAAAAGTTTCCTCAGCTACAGCCCAGGACCAGTTACCATGATGGGTGAAGATCCCTATCACTCTCTACCTCCCGTTAAGGCTTCAGCTCCTGCTTGTTTAGAACAGGGGGGAAAGCCAGAAGAATGTAGCCCAGTGAGCCCTGGCAGGGCAGAGGAATCGCAGGAGATCCAGAACACAGATGTCCAGCACTGCTGTCTGACATCCTCTCCCTTTCTCTGACATTTTTCTTTAAAGGAAAAGTCTGTATGGAAGTACAGACCAGTTCCACAAATACCACACCTGCAGCAGTTGGACCCACTGCGGTCTACTCTCAGCTCCCAACCACGCCGGGTGCTGCGCCAAGGGCTTCACAGCAGCGACCTCTGTGGAAAAGGGAGCATTTGTCCTGATAGCCAGAGCCACTGGGACGCCAGTGGTGGTTTCCAAGCACTTTGTGTGGCCCCACTCAGTCATGGTGTGAAGCAGCCTGTTAGGACACACATGGTGGGTTAAGAGCCTCATGAGATCCTCTCCACGATGACACAATGTTGGATGCAGCTTTGAGCAACCTGGTCTAGTGGGAGAGAGGTGTCCTTGCCCATAGCAGGGGGGTTGGAACTAGATGGCCTTCAAGATCCCTTCCAGCCTGAACCACTCTGTGGTTCTACAATGTGCAGAGATGGAGAGGCACTAGCTGGCCAGTACAGGGGTACTGGTGAGCCCTCTCCAGAGGGGCAACCCAGTACTTTGGGAGGATAAATGGGATTTATGTGCAGAACACGGGTGCCACACACACCCCAGCTGACCAGGACAGTGATGAGAAAAACAACACCTTAAGCAGCAGAGAATAATTAACCCCCTCCTTGCCCTGGCTGCTGACAAAGTGAAGTGGGAAATAAACTCTTCTGCAGTCCTCAGCCAGGCTGAGACGGGAGGAGGCGGAGGGGCTCCGCACAGCCCTCGTGTTGCATTAGTCAGACACCGCAGTGTTTTTAAAACAGCCTGTCATCAGTCACAGCAGCAGCACAGAGTGAGGGGGAGATCAAAGGGGGAGCAGTCTGAAATCCCAGCCTCAGATTCCCTGCACTTCAGGGTAACGAGAAGGTGAGGAACCAGCAGCAAGTGATCGCTAAGTGTTTTGATCTGGCTGGGCACCCACTGCTGCAGGAACTAGAGCTCCTGTGCAGCCCCTCGTTCCACTGCTTCAGCCACAGAGGATGGCACTGCAAGAGTGGAACCTTCAAAGGAATGATATTTCCAGTAGCTCCTGCCCGTGGTTGAAACTGGAAATGCCATCATCTCCTGAGGTCAGCGTTTCCTCATCTCCAGACGAAGGACACCCCTGGCAAAGCAGAGTAACAGGATGGCAGGGGTACCCAGAAAGACACTCATCCACTCCCAGGGCAATTCCCGTTCAATTTTCACCAGTGGGTTCCAGGAAGGCCGAAAACCCTTTCCCTGGGAGGGAGACAGAGATGATCCTTCAGTGTCTGCACCAGCAGCAGCAGCCCTGAATACAACCTCCTCCTTAAGACTCTCACACCTCATGGCACAAAGACTGTGTCCTTACTGGTCCACAGGGCCAAGCAAGTGATGCCTAAGGTCACCTTAGGAGAGCTCTGGAACTCAAGCACTCATCAGCCATGTCTGAACTGCTGTAACCCACCAGAGACCCTTCCCTGAGGAGCTACTGGTTGGGTAAGAGAAAAGAATTAAAGAACCTGCCCAAGCTGGAAACAGAACCCAGATTCTCCATTCTCTTGCTCCAGGATTGTCCCCTCAGGGTACAACTCCAGTCTCGAATTGGTCTAACTAGCACTGAGGCTTCCACCCAAAGGCCAACAGTTCAGCAACCCCCACGAGCTGCCCTTACTGTCCAGCCTCCTCAAAACCACCTGCACAATCTCCATCACTTCGTAAAAGTCTAAAACTAAACCTGCTTGGGGATATTTCTGCTGCTTGAGCTCATTTCCCCCAGGCTAACTGTCAGTCCTGGATTAGACATTGCTGGCAGCTCCCAGCACCCTTTGCTGGGAACAGGGGGTGTTGGTAATTTCAACAGCCCTTGAGAACTTTGCTTGAAAGAAACCCAAACCCCAGCCTCACCAGACTGTAGAGGTTCCTTGGGTTCCAAGGGTAACACACACAGAGCAAACAGCGCCCTGTCAGGAGGCACCTGAGGTAGCTGTAAGGACCATTTGCAGCCACTTTAAATTAGCTCAACTTTTTTTTCCTGCTGCATTGAGGGATATTCTCCCATCTAGTGAAAACGTGGGCTCTGTCCATGCAAGCAGCCCCTGGAGCTCAGAACTTTGTGCCTACCTCGACACCTGCCTGGTGCCTGAGGAACCAGAGGAGCTGCTACCCCACAGAGGGGTGCTCCTGCAGATTAACCCCAGAGATTCCCCTTATGCTTCTCCTAAAGAAAAGCCAGGAGAGATTGCCAGGGATTTATCAACCAGCCATGAGAGACAACAGGAACAGCCAGCGTGTGTCCTCAGCTCCTTCTGGAGAAGCAGCTCTGAAGCAGCATACGATGAAGAAGAGAATTCCTTAAATCAGGGGAGACAACCACCCAATTTCCTCCTGGCAGACAGAGCTCCAAATGCTGTTGTCTCCCATCCCATCACCATCAGAGCAATTAACCCCTGGAATCGTCTCCCAAGGGAAGGGGTTGATTGCCCTACATTGGGCAGTTTTCAGACCCAGCTGAACACGCTTCTGGGACAGCCAATTTAAACTGGATTTTAGCTGGAGAGGTCAGACTGGATGACCCTTGAGGTTCCTTCCAACTTGCTGTTCTTTGAATCCATGAATCCATGAATCTATGAACCAAGCAGAGCCACTTTCAGAGGAAGAAGCATCTTGGCTGAGGCCCCCCTGTGCAGGGAGCTGTGAACACTCAGCTCTTGCACGACTCTGCGAATGGTCCCAGCCCCGGGGAGACCAAACAGCAGCAGCCATGGAAACAAACACAGACAGGCAGAATGACAAACACTCGAGCAGTGTTTGTGCCAAGAAAACAGCAAACACCCCCTTCCCTTGCCAAAACAACCCCAAGCTGCCATAAAGAACCAAAGCACAGGATGGATCTAGCAGAGGAGCAAGTGGGAGGTTCATGGTGGTTTAGAGTGGAGGTGCATGATGCTCCACAGCAACTCCAGTCCTTTCCTCAAGCCAGGGTGCTAGGCTCCCCTCCAGCACACGTGGCATCCCACCTCAGCATGGGGGGCACAAGAGAGCTGTCCTGGCTGGCAGCCCATCACTCCCCTCTGGTGTTTCAGGAGATAAAACACTTCACCATGAAGAACGTAAGGTCATAAGGCACAGCCTAGCAGCTCCCCAGGACAGCTTAAAGTTCCCAAACAGGCTGGATTTCCAATTTGCCCCCTCCCTGGCAGCGTTCAAGGCCTGGTTAGGTGGGCAGCGACACCTCACAGCTCATGGCAGGGGGTCAGCACAGGGTGAGAGCTGAGCTCCCTTCCAACTCAGCCCAGGCTGTGGTTCCATGGTTAACTCTTACAGCCCGACACACTTATTGTCAGGACAAGTGTGGAGCCCAGAGGCTATTCTAAATCAGAATTACTTGCCACAGAGAAAATAAAATCACTACAGCCTTCTGAAGTCTGGATAAAGGACATTAAGTGGTAACAAAACCCTACTTCTTCCCCCAAACATCACACAAAGAGTAAGAACTGCCTAACTGACCAGCAGATTCAGCTTCTCCACTCCGTGGGGCTCCTCCCCAGCTCCTCAGCCTAGCTGTCAGCAACACCCAGACAGCCCTTCTCCACTAGGTAGGCAGCAGGGAATAGGGAGTGCAGGGAACAGGGCTCACCTGAACCCCCAGCACCGACCTTTCAGTCCTCGTGGACACCAGCCTGACCTGAATCACAGCATCGAGTGCAGCTGCTGAGTGAGAGTCAGCTCTGTAATCAGGGAGAGTTTCTCTTCTTTCCACATGTAAGAGCAACGAAGACTCAAGGTCTTCCTGGTGCTGGAGTCCTGGAGTTCATTCCCAATTCACAGCAAAAACCAACCTGCTGGGAGGAAGATGAGTGAGAAAGAGCAGGGTGAAGGCAGCCAACTGATCCATTTGGGGTGTCACAATGACCTCTCTGAAAAAGCTCTTCATCTACTACATGGAGAAAGTCACATCCTAGAGTCCAGCTCACTACTGCCTGAAACTTTCTGAAGGTGGTCCTGTGGCTAAAGCTTTTGTGAAGAGCTCAGAGCTGAGGGCAAGAAACTTGTTCCAGTAAGAAGAGCCATACTTCTCCTCATCTCTACTTTCGCTGACACCCTAAACTTTGACATTCTAAAGTAAACAAAATTATCACAGAATCTGAGAATCACAGGGTTGGAATGCAGCTCCAGAGGCCATCCTGTCCAACCCCCATACACCAAGCAGGACCAGCACTCACCAGACCAGGATGCCCACAGCCCCATCCAGCCTGACATTGAATGGCTCCAGGGATGGGGCCTCCACCCCATCTCTGGGCAGTGTGTTCCAGGGAACCCTCGTCCTCAGATTCAAGATCTTTTTCCTCCTGTCCAGCTTCAATCAGCCCTTTTCCAGCTTCAAACCATGATCCTTCGTCCTATCATTCCCGGCCCTTGGGAACAGTCTTCCCCAACCTTCTGACAGCCTCTGTCAGGGGTTGGAAGGTCACTAGAAGGTCCCCCTGGAACCTTCTCCTCTCCAGGCTGAAGAAACCCAACTATCACCCTGCAAGCTCTCTGTGTTTCTGTCTCTGCCTCCATCACATCCTCCAGCCTCAGCCCTAGACCAAGCACTGAAGATGCCAAAAGGACCCAGAAAACACAAAGCCATTCAATTTTGCCTCCCTTAGACTTCTCCCCTCACGCATCACAAAGAGCCATTGCCACTGGGTGGGATGAACACACTTGGCCATTAAACCACAGGCTCAGGCACACAGAGTTTATTTTGTTATAAACAACGTCTTCATAGTGAATTCAGCCCTCCCAAGTTCTTACATTTTCTGGGATTATAAATTTTATTACTACAGAGCAGCATTGAGGCTCTGCTTCACACACCATCAATCTCCTCACTCTCCAAACAACACGGAAGCCTCACGGAGCTGCTCTCCCCACCACAACCCAGCCAGGAGGTCCTGTCTGTACGAGTCCGGAGGGTTGTTCTCTTGCCTCTCCATGCTGGAGCTCCAATCCCAGTCTGCTGCTGGGCTGTTTCAGCTCCTGCTGCCCCATCATACTGCTGGCGGACAGGCTCGTGCTGGTACTGCTTCCTCTGGGGCACATGGGACTGTTTGGAGCTAAATTACTCTTAAAAGAAGCCTTTAGAGCCATCATGAGAGTCTTTCAGCTAGAAGACCTTGGTGAGGCACAGAGAAGCTCCTCAAGGGACAACTCTCCCTCCTGGGGCTGCAAAGAGCTGATCAAAGCCCCAGGAGCTTTCCAACGGTGGCAGTGAACTTGGGATAAATTAAGAGACTTGATGGCCATCTCTTCTGCTCTCTGAGCCCGGCACAAACGTTCTCTGGTGCAATGGAGGCTTCCAGATAGATACCAGAGAGAGACAGTTATCTCTCTCTGACCCTGTCCTCAGGCAGTGGGAGATTCAATGCCTTCGCTGTTTGGGCTGTGTGGTCCTGACTACACCCTGGGAGCTACTGGTCAGGACGGTCTCATTGAGTCAATGAGAGAGAGCAGGTACAAAGGCAGAACACTCCATCTTCTTAGAGGATCACGAGAGTGAAACCCAGCAAAGAAGCGGAGGAAATAAACAGTCACAAATCCCAAGACAAAGTCCAACAAACACAGTTTAGTTCTACAGCAAAATAAATATTTTCAGTCCAATTTACCTTCTTTTTTGGTTCAAAAAACCCCTCCTGATATCAGACATTACAGTGAGGGTCATGACGCCTCAACCCGGTTGCTGTGAGTCCTGTGTGGAGCAGCCCAGTTTATTACAAATACAGGGGACAAGGTACAGAGCAGTGACACATAGAGGGGTACAGACCACTCACCCTACCTACCCAGGCACCATCACAACCCAGTACGAACCATCAGGCAGGGTGATTACTCATTCCCAAAGCTCCAGAAATGACTACTGTTGCTCCTTGCTCTGACTTTCAATAGCTGTTGGCTCCCGACAGGAATTCTGGCACGGATTGTGGAGCAGGAGTGGATACAGGTAGCTGCTGTGTTTTGGACAGTCACACAGGTCCAGACAGAAAGAAGAATTGATTATTCCCTGGTTGTTTCTCCTCCTCCACTAGGTATCATGTTAACGTGTTCTTCACTCAGTTTCCTTAAAGAGCTGTCTCTGAGTGTTTATCATGGAAATTAAAACTCCACCATTCCAGCCACATTCGTTTTACAGCAGATTTTGTCCCCAGCTCTAGAACTAAGCCATCTGCACATCCCACCAACCTCAACAGCAGCTTTTCTGGAGCTTGCAGAAACATCATCTACTGATCCACCCAATGATCAGACCCTGCAGGTGACTTCTCATGCCTCTTGCTGTCCCCAGCAGTCTGTTTTCATTGCGTGGATGATCAAAACCTTCATCACTACAGCAGGGACATCTCTCACCCACTGCAGACGCTCAACAACAAGAGCCTGGGCTCCGTTCTGGGGCCCTGCCACCATCTGTTTATGACACAGACAACCATGGCCTTCGTCCATTGAATCATAGAATTACAGAGTTGGAAGGGGCCTCTACGGGTCATCTAGTCCAACCCCCCAAAGGGCTAGAAGGGAGAAAAAGGGTTGAAAGAGAAAGCTGCAGAGGTTCATTGAATAAGTGTGGGGCTCTTTCAATCACGAGGACATTAATGACACTTTGAATGACACCTTAACCCCACAAAGTGTCACCACCCTTCTATTGGTTAAAATGAGCACATAGCCTGGAGCTCTGTGGGGAGCGGCTTCGGGGCTCCATCTCACTGCTTACATCTGCAAAAGGATTTCTAGAAATCCAGAAAACCCTCACTGTCTTTGATGGCAGTTTCAACCTCCAAGCAGAGCTCAGATGGACTCCCCGTGACCCTGGAAGGAAGCGTCACCCCATGTTTTGTTTCATTATCTCACTGCACTTCAGCCAGCACCAACGAGGTAATGAATCTGATCTGGGGCTGCTACCCTCAGTGTCCTGGCCAGGCTTTAGGCAGCCAGTGTAACACATCCCACCCACTTACAGATGATGATGAGGCACTGAGATGATGATGCCATCCAAACCCCCATGGATATCTTACTAAAACGTAAGACCACAGGTTAAGGGAGGCCGTGCTAGAACTGGTGCCACCGGCCTTACCTTTCCATAAACCCCAGACTGCCCAGGCACCCGGTGTTCAGCCTCATCAGAAAAACCAGGGAGACTCCTAAGGAACCACAGCTGGGGAGCTCAGCCTTGGATTCCCACCTGCTGTCTGAGAACTCAACACACTTCTTGTCAAACACATCCCAATCTGAAATGAGGGAGCGCCTAAACCTCTGACAGTTGTACAACAAAGGCAGTTTTACTGGCAAATCTTTACTGTCTCCTTCCTCTGCAGCAGGTAGAGCACAGCCACCTACTTTACCTCTCCTCCCAATCCTTCACGTACAAACTCACCCCCTCCCCAAACACAAGTCGGTTACAAGTGCTAGTGTGAGATCAAGTTACACCGTTACAGACTCCCGTCTCAGTGTATCGCTCCGTGGGCACCGGGTGAAGCACAAATTCAGCAGGACAGAGTTTGTTCCTGAACTAGAAAAGGGGATGATTATTATTTGGTGTATGATGGATGAACTGGTGTGGAACTCGAGGAGCAGCAGCCTCTGCAAGCAAGCTGAAGCATCGGTGAAAGGAAAGGCTCTTGGCTTGTTTAAGAAGATGCCAATGGTTACAGGAAGCAGCAGCCTTCAAGAGTCCCAGGAAAGGGTTCTTCAGTCAGATAAACACCGCCAGGTTCTGATTGCAGTCCTCCCCTGCTGCCCACGGCGTTACGCGCCCATCAGCATGCCCATGAAGTCTGAGCCGTTCTGAATGGTAATGGGAGCTCCAGCGCTGTTGTCCACGAATATGGAGGTGTACTGGCCAGCCTGCAGAGACAAGGGAGAAACAGAGCCGGTGCTGAGGGAGCGGTGGCTGGTTAGTCTGGGGGAAAAGGAGCCCAAAGGAAGTTGCTGTCTGCAGCTGCTTGACAGGAGGGTGCAGAGGGGTAGAGATTCATCTCTTCTCAAAAGATGAGGACAAGAGAAAGTAGCCTCGAGCTTCCCCAGTGGAAGTTGAGGTTGGCCATGAGGAGAAACTCTTTCCTGGAAGGGACCCTCAGCCCTTGGCACAGGCTGCCCAGGGAGGGGGTTGAATTGCCATCCCTGGCTACCTTTCACAATTGGGGAGATCTGGAGCTCAGCGCCGGGATTTAGCGGTGGGTTGGGACAGCTGGGTTAAGGGTTGGACTCAATGAGCTTAAAGGTCTTTTCCAACCAACGATCCTACGATCCTGGTGTAAACAGAGGCAAAAGCCTTTCGCTCCCACAAACCAAGCACAGAAGCCTCCTGCCTTTTTCTGTAGCTCCTGGGAACAGGACCTGACCAAACATTTTTACTGCAGCAGCTTCAACATGGAGGGAGAAGTTTTCTCAGGTGAAGCTGTGCTATAGGTTTATTACTGAACCAGATCCCTACTGCACCAGCATCTCCTAGCCAAGTGGCCACCTGTGCTTCAGGCTGCCTTCTGTGCAATGGGAAACACAACTGCCACCTTGACAGCGCAAGGGGAGAGCTGAGACAGGGAACTATTTCCTGGCATTTCACAGAGGGAAGGTAACTTCAGAGCCTGGCGATCAGAACCTGCAACATTGAGTCTCCTTTGGATCCTGCTCCGGCCACAGATCCTCTCCAGTCCCCCCAGCTAAGGCTGCTGCTAACTTCAAGAGAAGGTTAACAACTTCCCCACCTCCTGGGGAGAACTGAAGCCCTGCCAGTAAGAACCCTACAGCCTGCCAAGCAGACCAGGACACCAGTGCAGTGATTCCCAGCCTGCGTGGGCTTACCTGCAGCTGCAGTAACCCGTGCACGTAGATCGTGAAGAGTTTGCTGTTACTTTCCAGACCAGCAATCACTTCCAGAGACCTAAACAGCAACAAAACCACAACAGAGGTTAAACATCCACAACAGCTGTTTGGGGAAAAACAACAGCCTTGTGACCTCCTCAGAAACAGGAGCTAAGCATCCCCTTTGGATTTATCCTGATACCAGTTATCCCAGTTCATTGACTACCACTACAGTCTCGTTATCTGCAAGGATCTACATGTGTGCTGCCAGTAACAACTGGTTCATTGTGAAGGTCTGCAAGGTCTGTTTCACCAGACCAATGTCAGCCTGGGCAAGAAGGAACATCTTTGTAGAATCACAGAGTGTGCTGGGCTGGAAGGGACCTCCAAAGGTCCAAACCCCCTACACCAAGCAGGGCCAGCACTCACCAGATCGGCTTGCCCAGTGCCCCAGCCAGCCTGACCTTGAAGGGGTCCAGGAACAGGACCTCCACCACCTCCCCGGGCAGCCTGTGCCAGGGATCCTTCCACCATCAGATTCAATAACTTTTTCCTCCTGTCCAGCCTCAGGCTCCCCTGCTGCCATTTAAAACCATCACCCCTTGTCCTGTCACTTCACACCCTTGCGAACAGGCCCTCTCCAGCTTTCCTGTAGCTCCCTGCAGGACTGGAAGCTGTTATAAGGTCCCCCTGAAGCCTTCTGTTCTGCAGGCTGAACAACACCACTTCTCTCAGCCTGTCCTCCTAGGAGAGGGGCTCCAGCCCTTAGACCATCTTTGATGTTCTGTAGTTGTTTTGGGACGACAGTTGGATCAGGTTCACGTACAAGACTCAAAAAATAAGTAAAACTGGTGCTTCAGCTCAACTCCAAACTCCAGATCACCCCCAAGCTCAGCTCTGTCCTCATACCATATTCTGTCATGTCGCACACAGCAGCAGATGCAGGAGAGCTGCTCTCTGGGGCACCCTCCGTTTGCAGAGCTCTACCTCAGCAGCTTGGCCAGGGTTCAGGGAGGAGGGAGGTGCCTGAGATGTGAGCAGTCAGGACACCCCATGTCAGCTCAGCTCCCAAGCAGTGTGACAGCACCAAGCTCCGTGCCTGGCTGGCTCCTCTGAACTCTGCCCAGCCACTGGTGGCCCAGCACATTTCGTTGTTTTCACAAGAAAACCACCTTTTTTCCCATGAAGCAGTGGTGACAAAACCCAGCAAGTGTAAACGTGCTGCTTCCAGCCCCCATGTAGGGAGTTGGGCTGTGTGGAAGGAAGGGGCAGCTTGGCCCCAGAGCACGAGCTGCTTGGCACCACCGTGACAGAGGAGCTCAGCCTGTGTGTCAGACCCTGCCAACAGCCTAACCCTGGTGGGAACTTCCCAACATTAATCTCTTTACTTCCAACTGTCTCCTGGCCTCTCAGTTTCCATTTCTCTCTGCCGAAAGCCCTCGGGGCTCTTCCTCCCTCAAAGGAATGATTCTACGCGCCGCCGACATCCCCAGGAAATTCCACACGCACAGGTAGCAGCTCAGCCTGTGCCTGCAGTGTCTGTCCAGACAGGTTCCCATCCCTCCACCCACAGAATCATCATGGGATGGTCTGAGCTGGAAGGGACCTTAAAGACCATCTAGTTCCAATCTCCCTGACATGGGGAGCAACACCTCCTAACACAGCAGGTTGCTCACAGCCCCAGTCTTTCTTTCCTTGCCACAGACCCTCACCAACCACACTGATGGAAGTGTCTCTCTCAGAGCTGTTCTGCTGTGCTGCCACTGCTGTCCAGCTCAGGACAGGACAACCAGCCATAAAAAGCGATCCTAGAAAAGTGACGCAAACTCTGTCGACATCAGAGAGCTTCACCTCACCCAGGAACACCTAGGGTGGTTCCATCTGAAGAACAAGTTTTTACTGTTCCTGTTTGTTGGAGAAGGTGGCTAAAAACTGTGCATAGTGAGTCAATCTCAGAACACCCCCATGGATCTGCCTGGGCTGTACAGGGCAAAAAGGTTGTTCACACAGCCCAGCTGGAAGCAGAAGTTTTCTAGGGGCCCTCCGCTAAAAGAACCCACAGGGAGGAAAGGACAGCCATTCCCATGGCCCACAGAGAAGATTCCCATTCCCAGAACTCTGCATTTACCAGAAGAAGGAAGTAGGACTGAAGTCACATTGAAAGTGGAGATCAACTGTGGGGTTGGCTGGATGGACAGCAATGGAGTGAAAAGAACAGACACTGTCCTTAGAGATGGAAGAGAGACTTCTCCATCTCACAGAATCATTCAGGTTGGAAGGGACCTCTAAGATCATCAGGTCCAACCTTCCAACCCAACACCTCCATGACCACCAGACTATGTCCCACATCTACTGCATTCTGCACCCCTTCAGGGATGGGGACTCTCCCACTGCCCTGGGCAGCCTGTTCCAGTGTCTTTCTCTACATAAATTTGTCCTATTTTCCAGTCTGACCTTCCCCTGGCACAACCTGTGGTGCCAGAAGTCTTCCAGTAATTGTTCTCTCTCGGGTGCCTTAATCCAGTCTGCTGGGAGCTCGTGGAGCTGTTAGGAGGAAGAAGAAGTCACCACTGTTGCTTTCATTTAGTTTGAAGAATGGTGTAAAACGGGAGGCAATCCGTGAGAGCTACCTATGCTTGGAAACTGAAGGAGAGGAGGTTCAGACTAGATCTTAGCAAGAAGTTCTTCAGTGCAAGGGTGGAGAGACTCTGGAATCAGTTGCCCAGAGAGGCTGTGGCCGCCCTCTCCCTGGAGGTGTTCAAGGCCAGGTTGGATGAGGCCTTTGAGCAGCCAAGTCTGGTTGAGAGATATCGCTGCCCCTGGCAGGGGGTTGGAGGAGACGAGCTCTGAGGTCCCTTCCACCCTGGGTCAGTCTAGGGTTCTATGATCTGTTCATTCTCCTCCCCAGCAATACAAGTGCAATGTTCTGATTCATTCCTCATTTTCAGGACACTGGAAGGTTACAAATCAGAATAAAAAAACCCCATAAACCCTAAAGGCCAGAAGGAACCTCTCCCCAGGAAGGTTCTACAAGCACTTGTCATGCAAAAGCCACTGTTGAGGAGGCACCAAAACACTGGCCCATGTGAGAAGAGCAGAGGCAATGCAGTGCCAGGGACTCACGTGTACCGGTGGCACAGGGACTCGATGCAGATCAGCACACGGACGTTGTCTCTGGCTCGGAGCTGGACTTTGCTCTTCAACTCGCTGTGGTCTGGGGGAAGCAGTGGAGGAAACATAAGCATCTTCTCCACCCAGCAGATCACCAGTTGCTGCTTAAGAGACACCAGTAAGCTCATGACTTCTGTACTGGGTTTGCATGGATGGGTTTTGGTAGTGGGGGCTACAGGGGTGGCTTCTGGGAGAAGATGCTAAAAGCTTCCCCCACGTTCAATACAGCCAGTGCCAGGCAATGCCAAGAGGGAGCTGCTGCTGGTCAAGGCTGAGCCCATCAACCTTGGGGAAAGAAGAAGGGAAAAAGCTGTGCAATGACAACTGCAGCAGAGAGATGGGTGGGAACATGTGAGAGAGCCCTGCAGATAGCAAGAAACCCTCAATAAAACCCCAACTACTCCCTGCACCACTCAAGCAGCACAGAAGAGGTTTGTGAAGACACTCACCCACGTGGACGTTGGCTGAGAACTGGTAGATGCCGGACACGGGTGCTGTGAACCGTCCTGTGGCCAGATTTAATCCCATCCCACGCAGAAAAGCTCCTTTGGCCAAAGGCTGCAGGATAAGAAAAGCAGAGGCTGAATGAGTCCTCAAAGGCCTCAACAGTCACCTCTGCCCATGGCAGAGAGCAAGCTTCCATGGGCAGAGAATAAAGCTGAAAGAAATCTGCAGTGCCACCACCTTATCTCCCCAGAACGCCCCTTCCAGAGGGCTTTTCTTGGGGTTTGATACCCACAAAAGGCAAAATGACAACTATGGGATAGGAGGGTACCCCTTTTTGCTCACTGCTGAGTTCTCTAACTCCTCTTGACTGACTGCACTCACTGCATGCCAATGCTCTGCTGCTCTGATGGCCTCCACCCTCCACTGATGCTCTGATAGACAAGATCTCCCATTATCTGGATCAAGTGGTTCTTATCACTCCCAAAGCCTTCCTGGGTGGGGCCAAGCCACGTCCCCAGGCTATAAAACCTGGAACCTTCTACAGTGATTTTGTGACACAAGTGCAGAGGATACACTACAGGGCTCTCCAGAGGTTGTCTTCCTTCCTCAGGTCTACATGAGATGGGTTTGATGCTGTTGACGAGCAACTGCCTGGATCCTTACAGATTCCATACTAGTTGTTCTGCTCTAGCCTTGGGTCCTACAGAAGAAAGAAACCCCTAATAAACCAGGCTGCAGCTTCTGCCCCTGGCAGGGAAGTGCTCTGAGGTCCAACTCACAGCAGATTATCTGACTCAGACTAAAATAAACCCAGCAAGAAATGTTTATTGTTTGTTTTGGCCTCCCTCACACATGGATTTGGCTGGAGCTGGGGAGAAGCAGGGCTGGTGTCAATGGGCCAAGAAAGCACATTAGTCAGACTCTGCCTCCACCGCAAGGGCAGTCGGAGCAACGTGAGCCCAGTCCCAGGAATGCTGTCCTCTGAGATTCACCCTGCGCTGCTCTTGGGGGACAGGGGAGCTGCTCAAATCTCACCCTGTGAAGGACATCCCTACACAAATGGTGACTGAGTGACCCCACTGACCCAATGTTTGGCCTAGATGGAAAAAGGGGGCAGAGATGTGGTGACCTGGTGTGTGGGAGCGTGGCCACGGGTGCTGTCACCCTGGGAAACCACAGCAGGGGACCTTCTTCACTCAAGTAACAGAAGGAATCTAACTACCTTCCCCACTGCGGTTGGTCACAGCTCTCAGGGTGTATGGTAGGGATTGTTTATTGATCTTTCTCTTTGAAAGGAAACAAGGCTGCAAATATTTGGGTCTGGTGGTGTTTGTTTGGAGGTAGGACATGGCAGAAGGAGTAAAGTGACTAACCTGTCTTAATTCAGCAAACCCTGGGCAAGGCTCCCTGGAAGCGTCCAAGGCCAGGATGGATGGGGCTCTGAGGAGACTGGTCTGCTGTTGGAACTAGCTGATCTCTCTGGGCAAGAACAACCCCAGGTACCAGTATAGGCTGGGGACTGACCTGTTGGAGAGCACTGTAACAGAAAGGGACCTGGGGGTCCTGGTGGACAGCAGGATGACCACGAGCCAGCAATGTGCTATTGTGGCCAAGAGGGCCAACAGCATCCTGGGGTGGATCAGAAGAGGGCTGGTTAGAGAGAGGTTTTCCTCCCCCTCTATTCTGCANGGGGGATTGGACTAGATGATCTTTGGAGTTCCCTTCCACTCCCTAACGTTCTGTGATTCTGTGATCCCTGAGCTCCCTTCCAACCCAGAACTTTCAGTGATCCCATTAAGACTAATTCCCAGTCTTTATTCCCCAAGATCCCGCCATAGTCTTACATTTCAGAGCTTTATAGAAATCATAGAGTCATAGAATCATTAGGGATTGGAAGGCACCTCGAAAGGTCATCTAGTCCAATCCCCCTGACACAGCAGGATCACCTAGACCAAGTCACACATAAACACAATGTTTTGCACGTGGATGTGAAGATACAACCCTGTACAACAGCAGAGCATTTCTCTCAAGGTTAGAGCTATAGAATGATGACCTGCAGAACAACAACCCTTCACACTGCTGTGTGCACACAGGCACCCTCCCAGAAGTTCTGCTTTCCTTCAGTGGACACACATAAGACAGTGGAACAAGGGAAGGAGATCAATTCTGTTCTCTTGTTACCACTACACCACCATTTTTACATTTTACCTTGAGTCCTGGGCTCAGTTTTGGTCCCCATGGGACAAAAAAAGCTGGGGACAGACTACAGAGGGTACAGAGAAGGGCCTGGAAGCCCTGTTGTGTGAAGGAAGTCTGAGAGAGCTGGGTTTGTTCAGCCCGGAGAAGGCTCAGGGGGCATCTTATCCCTAGGTCCCAGCACCTACAGGGTGGCTGGCAAGTAGATGGAGACTCCTTTCTCACAAGAAGCCAAATGGAAAAGACAAGAGGGTTGGGTCTGAGCTGGGGAGATTCCCATTGGAGTCCAGCAGGAAATCCTTCCCCATCAGAACAATTAACCCCTGGAATCACCTCTCAAGGGAAGGGATCAGTTGCCCTACAGTGGGCAGTTTTCAGACCCAGATGGACAGGCTGCCGGGACAGCCCATTCAAACTGGATTGTAGCTGGAGGGGTTGGACTGGATGGTCCTTGAGGTCCCTCCCAACATGCTATTCTATGAACTGATGAAAAATTTTTGCTACAGTGGAGTTCCCTTGCTGAAAGAGCAGCCCCAAGCCCTACAGCAGATCCCTACAGCCTAGTTAATTCACCCCTTTCTCATTACAGCCATTAGCAGAACCAGCAACATCATTCCAAAACCACTGGCTGAGCACAGAAGGCAATTTCAGGCACCAGTGAATTATCACTGATGAAACATTCCTGTTCCTTCATGTCCTCTGTGGCTTTGTTGTTCTTTGCTCATTGAATTAGACAACACAGGGAGAGGTTAAAGTACCCCATTAAACCCCACTGCAGTGAGAGCTACTCTCAGCACAACACTCCCCAGGCTGCTCCAGGCTCTGCAGTGGTTTGAATCTGAGAAGCTACCTACACGCAGTGGCAAACCAGCAAGTAGCGCCCAGCAATTCTGTAGGGTCAGCTGCTCTTCCTCAGCTCCTCTCCCACTCCCACAGCACTCCAGAATTTACTTTTGGATGGAAAATAGGATCCGTGTGTGAAGAACTGAGCTGGGAGCTGTCAGTTTGGCTTTGGAGCTGCCAGGGACAGATATCTAGCCTGAGCTCCAGGACACCAGGACTCCTTCTGGGATCTCTCACCATGGAAAGCACAGAGGCCAAGTCACCTAAAATGATCTGGCTCCAGTGAGATCCCTGAGCCTCAGATAAATCCCCCTTTCATGGCCTCTCAGAGGCTGCAGCTACCACACTTCTTGCTGCAGGAAGCACCTATGTGAGAGGTTTGCAAGAGACTGTCTCAGGTACAGGAGGAAGAGGCATGGGGAAAGGAATATCATACACTCCATCCCAGACACCGAGGAAATCATGAGAGTGAGAGGAAGAGAAGGAGGGAACGTCCTTGGAGGGACTTTAACTGGAAGGGTGAGAGAATCATCATGTTCTGTCAACGCTCAAGGCCAGGGTGACTTCAACACTCTGTTAAGATGCCAATGTAGAGCTGACAGGCTGTGTCTCAGCACAGGTTCTTTCCCCTGTCTCAAAGTGCTTTGGGTAAGGGCCAAATGCAGAAGTTAGAGCCAACCCCTATCACCTCACGGAGAGCTGTCAGGTCGTTGGCTTCTTCACACCGTTCAACTGACAGAACAGAGTGGGGGAACCTCCTCACAGAGACCTTCCCATCCCTGCAAGGGGCTGTCAGAAGGCTGAAGAATGAGGGGTCAGGATTTGAAGCCAGAAAAGGGCAGATTGAGGCTGAACAGGAGGAGAAAAGTTATTGAATCTGAGGGAGTGGGATCCCTGGAACAGGCTGCCCAGAGAGGGGGTGGAGGCTCCATCCCTGGAGCCATTCAAGGTCAGGCAGCCTGGGGCTCTGGGCAACCTAAAGAGTACTGGCCCTACTTGGGGTTGGGGGGTCGGACTGGATGCCCTTGAGAGGTCCCTTTCAACCCCATGATCCTATGATCCCTTTCTCTCCCCCTTGGACTGTTCGGAGAAAAAGTCTTCATCTCCAAAGGAGCATCTCCTGCCTCCCTCCCTGTTGAATTCCCCTGGATCAGAGCACAAGCTAAAACCAGACACTTCTTGTCCCAAAGCTGCAGTGAACGCTGGCACCCAGCACCCTGCCAGCCCTCCTCCTGCAGCTTCAGGGCCAGAAGCAATTAGGAAGACGCAGGGCATGGGATAACGAGGCCTGGGATACATCAGCCTACGCACTGATGTCTTTATTCACATTTTCCCTCAGAATTAATGAGGCAGCAGGTCTCTCTAGCCCTGCCCACTCTTCAAGCACAATCTTGCCCCAGTGCCAGCACCTCAGTGCTGTCAAACCAAGCTTCCACAGGAGTAACTGGGAAAGAGCCAGGAAAGCTGGCTGGAACAGAACCACTGTCTCCAGTCTTGCGGCTATCAGGAGTCCCAGCAGCAGAACTGCTCGTAGGAAAGGATCACAGAATCACAGAGTGGTTTGGGCTAGAAGGGACCTCCAAAGGGCATCCAGTCCAACCCCCCTACAACAAGCCAGCACTCACCAGACCAGCTTGCCCAGAGCCCCAGCCAGCCTGACCTTGAATGGCTCCAGTGATGGGGCCTCCACTACCTCTCTGGGCAGCCTGTTCCAGGGATTCCCCCACCCTCAGATTAAGAGAAAATTATCCAGAAATGGAATGGAGAGCAGCTGGGAAGGTGCTCAGCCCTGGCCACCCTCTTCTTGTCACATCGCAACCAACCACTTTTCTAAAGACCTTGTGCCATTAGCCCTTGTGACTCCAAAGTCTACAATAAGTCTTCTCCTCGACTGCTGAGGAACTATTTGGTTTTAGCTACTCCTGTGCTTTACAGCTCAAATTAAGATCCTACCTGCAACCTGTTCAGAAACAGTAGAACTTTTAATATCAGATACAACAGCTTACGTGTAACGACGCTTGCAGTGCCCTACAGCATCCCCAGATGCTCTGCTGGCCATTACCGTGTGATTTCAACAAACTTACATATTTATACTGAAATACTACTTTTTCTCTATGTAATATAGTAAACTTGATGTGTAATATTAAATTTAATGTGTGTAATTATAAATTTAGTGTGTAATGTGTAATTTAATAGATTTAATGAAATATATTATAATAAATTAATATATAATACATTAAAGTTACTGCAAATGTTATGTGTAATCTGTAATCTAATGGATTTAATGCAATATATTATAATAAATGAATGTATAATATATTGAAGTTACTCATTTAAATTTAGCAGTCAGTATTTTCCATTTGTATCACATTATAAAATATATTAAATGTTGTCAATTTGTGTTCAGTTACATCCATTTAATACACGGTGTCTTACGTTTCATACGTATAATATACAAAATGGGTTTTATTTCTTTTATGTCTATTATTTTATATCTACATCTTTTGCAAAAAAAAAAATCTATACAAAGAATTTGAGCCTTGGGACCACCCCAGTTAACAGGACAGTGGCTCTTATTTAGGTTCACAAAGCTGCAGCCAGGAGCGTCCACCTGCCTCTGACGTCTCTCTGCACTGGAGGGTCACTCTGAAATGAAGCAGGGTGTGCACTGGCAAACAGAGCAGGTCTCTCAGCCTGAGCCAGACCTGGACCAGCCTTTCTCCAGAATCAACTCAAACAAAAGGGTTGCCTGTTGTTTGGACCTGTGAGACAACCTTGTCCTGCACAGACCTGTTTGAACCTTGGGAAGAACCTAAGGAGGTTCATCCGGGCTGCCAGCATCTGACTCTTGGGAGGGACAGGAGGGACAGGACCCAGAGCTAAATGCCCACCACAGGCGACTTTCAGTGCTGAAACCACCATGGGAGACCCTTCTGCTGCCAACCACAAGAGAGGCAGCGCTGTACCCACAGCATCCAATCTGAGAGAAGCTCCTATGGTTATCTGCCCTCTGGGGAAACACCTCTGTCTGCACCCAGGGCTGAGCACCCCAGGGCATCTACAGCACATCCACCCCCTGTGCCAGATGCGGGGTCACATAGGTTCGGTCCGCAAACCCTTCTCACCGACTGGAAGTTCTGAAGTTCTACCAGGGTCTTCTTATCCACGATGACTTGTCCCTTCAGCTTGCAGTGGAAGGCCTCCTCCACGCGTCGGTGGGGTGACACTTCCTCCAGGGAGAGCAGCAGTGGGGGCAGCTGGCTGGGATGGGCTGAAATGGCCAGGGACGCTCGACGTTCGATGGCTTCTGAGAGGGAAAACCAGAGGAAGATGAAGGTTTAGTTCTGGGCCTGGCCTGTGACCCATCAGTTGGGCCACTGCACTTAACTCTTCGACCTGGACTAAGCAGCACTGGGGAAATGTTTTCTCCAGTTCTGAGTGCTGGATCAGGGGAAACATCAAGGCAAAGGGCCGCAAAGCCAGTTCTTGTTTTTCCCTTTGTTTTCTAAAAAAGCATTAAGTTCTCACAGCCTTTACCTTTCAGTATCTCCTTGAACTCCTGCAGAAGGACTTCCCGGGTGACTTCCGCACCAGGTGCTCCTGGTGGTCCCTGGGGACCAGGAGGTCCTGGGGGCCCAACGAGGCCACGCTGAGGAAACAACCAGAGAAAAACACATGAATTAGCACCAGGGAACTGGACTTTGACATGAGCCAGTCATGCAAGGACATGCAACAGTCGTTGATGGTGTGATCGATGTTCCTGTGACCTTGGTCAACTTGCAGTCAACCGGCCTGGAAGGATTGGGCTGATGACTGGACTCAATGAAGCCTGAAACCTTTTCCAACCTTCATGACAGCTGGACTTGATGATCTTGGAGATCTCTTCCAACCTTAATGATTCAGAAATCACTAAAAGCTCCTAGGACTGGCTAAGCAGCAGAGTGGAAGTGCACACCCAGCCAAACATCGCTCAGCAAATCATCAGTAATTCATTAATTTTTAATCAATGCCTTGTCCATGTTGATTAATAGATACTTCCATGTACTTGGACTTTATCTAGTCAAAGAAAAAAGAATTCTTTTTATTTCTACTGACCAGAGAAACCCACTCCCCACCAAAAAAAAAGGCGGAGTCAAAGAAACAGCTGGTTTAAACCAAAAGGGAAGGTTGGCAGTGGAATCTGCCCACCTCATCTCAGCAAGCACAGAGCTCCAAAACACTTTGTCATGAAACTCTAACAAATGCAAATCAGCACATTCGGAGCCGGGAAGGCAAAAGCTGGAGCCCCCAAACACTCTGGGTGTCAACAGTGGGGAGGGAAGGGAAGCTCCAGCACACATTTGGTAGCTGATGGTAATCTAGCAGTAACCTACTAATTTCTTGTCTTTCCCTTTGCATCTCCTTTTCGAGGTGTTGCCATCATCCGGGCGGTGAACAAAGGAGATCCAGGTCCGCCGAGGGTCTGTGATTCGAGGATCCGGAGATTCCAGGATCTAAAGAGAACAAAAACTGGCGTCACCGCTTCACTTTGGCCATCGCATGGACACAGAGAAGGTGATGTTTGGGTTATCCAGTCCCTGTCTTCACCCACAGAAGCACTGAAACTGCAAAGAGTCCCATAAGAGTGGGGTATTTTTCTTTACTGAGCCATGAAAAGACCACCTGGATGGCAGAGCCTGTTCAGCACCGGCATCTGACTCCTATCCGTTGGATCCACCAAGCAACAAAGGGAGACGAAAGCGCACAGAAAAGCTTGAAGCGCTCTGTGACGCTCAGGTCACGGGCTGCGGGGCGACAGGTGCGCACAGAGGGAAAGCAACGCTTCACAAAGGAAAGGAGAGTCCACGTTTGACCCCAGGAAGGTGCCCGTTGGCAAACGGAACCCCCGGGCCCAGTCCTGCCTTACAGAATCACAGGATGATTGAGGCTGGGAAAGCCCTCGGAGCTCAGGACCCAACATCACCACAGCGGCCACACCAGGGCGCTGAGGGCCGCAGCCAGGCCGGCCTTCAACGCCTCCACAGACGGCGACTCCACCACTGCCCTGGGCAGTCCAGTCCAGGCTGTGGTATCCCTTCTTCCTAACACCCAACCTAACCCTCCCCTGGCAGCTTCAGGCCCTGCCCTGCCATCCTGGCACTGGTTGCCTGAGAGAAGAGCCTGACCCCCACCTGACTACAGCCTCCCTTCAGGCAGTTGGAGAGAGAGACAAAGTTCCCCCCTCTCTCCTCTCCCCCACCCCGATTCTCCTCCTCTCCAGGCTAAACCCCCCCAGCTCCCTCAGCCTCTCCTCACTAGACTTTCCCTCCAGTCCCTTCCCCAGCCATGTTGCTCCTCTGGACCTGCTCCAGCCCCTCCATCTCTTTCTTGAAGTGAGGGGCCCAGCTCTGCCCCCAGTACCTGAGGGGAGACCTCCCCAATGCCCAGTACAGGGGGAGAAGGACAGTCCTGCTGGCCACAGTATTGCTGATCCAAGCCAGGATGCCATTGGCCTTCCAGGCCACCTGGGCACCCTGTTTAGCCAGTTGCCAAGCAGTACGGCCAGGTCCCTCTCTGCCAGGCCGCTCTCCACCCACTCATCCCCCAGTCTGTAGCCACAAGGGGTTATTGTGGCCAAAGTGTAGGACCCTGCCCTTGGCCCTGTTAAACCTCATCCTGCTGGCCTCTGCCCATTGACCCAGTTTGTTCAGATCTCTCTGTAACATCTTCCTTCCCTCCGTTTTCCAAGTAGCCATAGACCTAGAAGAGGTTCTGGCATCAGAGTCTTAGTCCTGATCCCTTCTAAATAAAGTCCATGGAAGAGAAGATCTGTCTGTATAAACCTGGGTCCTCTTGGACTCCTTCCCTCCCATTTAGGGCCTGGAGGACAGGTCTGATTAGGAGAAGCTGAGGGAGCCCAGGCTGGTAAGTCTGGAGAGAAGGAGGCTGAGGGAAGACCTTATTGCTCTTTACAGCTACCTGAGAGGAGGCTAGAGAGAGGTGGGGGCCGGTCTCTTCTCTCCAGTCACCAGGGATAGCACCAGAGGGGAAATGGCCTCAAGCAATGCCAGAGGAGGATTCAGCTGGACATCAGGAGAAATCTCCTCCCTGACAGAATTGTCAGGAGTTGGAACAGGCTGCCCAGGGAGGAAGGGAATCACCATCCCTGGAGGGGTTCAAACACTGAGTAGAAGTGGCCATGAAGGACAGGGTTTAGTGGGCAGGGTAGGGTAGGGGTGATGGTCAGTGTGGATGATCTTGGAGGTCTCTTCCAACGCTGATGATTCCATGCTTACTGCCCTCGCAGAGCCAACCAGCTGTTGAGTTTCTCTTAGACTAGCGATGAACTTCTGGCTTTGCCTGTGGAGTTTCCACTCTGTTCACACATCAGCCTCCCAAACATCCATCCCATGATGGACAGGATGAAAGCACAACCCTCCCAAAGATTCAAGAACCATGCTTTGAGCATTCAGAGCCATCACCAGAGAAACAACCGCAATAATCACTTAATGTCCTGAAAACAAACAAAACCCCCAAACTTCTGTTCTGCCTGCTGCCAGCTTCTGGAATTCAGTTGAGAATTCAAGGACCATTTCCAGAGCCCCATACAAGCAGGGGTTCCCTGCTTATCAGCTAAGATGAGGAAGCCTGAAAGACACAATTCACCTGCAGAATGTGTCCTGGTCCGAGAGCAACTGAAACTGGACAGAGGGCTGCAAAGTTGACCTAGAAACACTGGAGCAACTCAATTTGAGGAGAAAAGACCACAGTCCCTGCAATCTGCTGTGACAGATCCATACAGCATCATTTGCTTCAAAATTAAATCTTAAAAGTCTGCTGGGGTTCCCAGCTTGAGGCTGCAAGGAATGTCAGTGCTTCTGAGCTGATGGAGAGCGTGGAGAGCTCCTTCTCAACCCAACACCCACCCAGGCACCTGCCCGTGCACCTCGGAGCTGATGTCGTCCCAGCCATTTAGTTGAAGCAGGCTGGGTCAGCCCTGCATTTGCAGAGCAGCAGAACACTCCCCAGAAATCAGCTTGGTGGGAGCTGAGGAAGGGCTTTCATTAAACACCCACCCAAGACTCTGTAGAGTCAGTTCCGGCTGCATTATTCAGCGAGGAATGGGCTGACTCCTTGTCCCAGTGGCTGGGACTGCTGGATCTGGCTTTGTGTTCACAAAACAGAAGAAAGCAGCTTAATAACTGAAGCACCCAGTCCAGAGGGCTCCCTCGAAGCTGGAACAAAAGGCAGCAAAGGAACTGAAATATTGTGCCCATTTCTGGGCCACTCAGTTCCAGAAGGACAGGGAGCTTCTGGGAAGAGCCCAGCACAGAGCCCCAGGGATGATGAAGGGAGAGGAGCATCTCCCTGATGGGGAAAGGCCGAGGGAGCTGGGGCTGTTCAACTGGAAAAGAAGAGACTGAGGCAGCACCCCATTAATACTGATCAATATGGGAGGGTGTCATGAGGATGGAGCCAGGCTCTGCTCAGGGGGGTCCAGGGACAGGACAAGGGGCAGCAGGGACAGGCTGGAGCACAGGAGGTTCCGTGGAAATAGAAAGGAAAACTTTTGCCCTGGGAAGGTGACAGAGCCCTGGCCAAAGCTGCCCAGAGAGCGTGTGGAGTCTCCCGCTCTGGAGACTTTCAAAACCTCCCTGGACATTCCTGTGTGACCTGATCTACGGGATCCTGCTCCGGCACGGCGGTTGGACTGGATGAGTCCGTAAAATCTGTGAATTACAGTCCGTAAATGTGTGAACAGCTGAGGTGCAGGAAAAAGGAGAATCCAGTCAGTTCACCCTCCAGGAGGGGCTGCCTTGTGCAGCAGGATCTCCAGAAGGCAGCAAACGGGACCAGGGAATGAGCAGCTGGGGTGCACCATTTGCCCCAGCTGTGGAAGAGGCTGTTCAAATGCTCCTGGTTTCCACCAGGCTTCAGGACATCGACAGCCTGCCCTCCTGCTAAAGTGAGGGAAGGGTCCAGCTAGAGGCAGAAGCCAGCAATCCCAGGCAGGTTCTGACCATCAAACAGATGTCTTCAGCCTTGCTGGAGCTCCAGAGCAGACATCTCATCAGGGAGGGGATATAAAAAAGGAATCCAGATGGCACATCCCAGGAAAATAAATGAGAAACTCCTGAAGTTTAAACCAAATACTAAAACAAACCCCATCCCACACCCTTGCAGTGGTTTGCTCCAGTTACAAATCCCCTCTACAAGGCAGCCATGGCCCTCCCCAGCTTCTCCAGCACAAGAGTGATTGACAGTTAAAATGAATGTTCCATCCTTGTGGTATTATGATTTAATTACTACGGCATGCATGAGCAATCCCGGCAATAAGCAGGCAAGCCTCTATTTTTCTTGGCAGCAGCAGCCTCCAGCAGCCAGAGAGACCTTGCAGCCAACTCAGGTATCAGTCAGGACTGGGAACAGCCCCGGAATCCCAGCAAGAGGGGATTAGTCTCTGCTGGGGTGCTGTTTGCAGAGCAAACTGACCTACAGGAGTCCGGAGAGATCCTCGTGGTCACTCCAGGATAACCAGGCTGGCTCTGGAGCCCTTCAAATGGTGTCTCCAAAACCAACAGCAGCTTTGCCAACAGTTTTTAATGACCTCTCAATCAGGTCTTTCAACATCACTTTGGAATCTAAATGCGATGGCCCCTATCGCTTCAGAACCAGTTTGTGGTGCTGGTGAGGAACCAGCCCACCCTGCCCTTTCCCTCCTCCAGGTTGAGCTGTAACCCCCGCTGCAGAAGCAGCCCCTGTGGTTCTCCCTGGCTCCAGCTGAGCAATGCTCCCTGCCCAGGGACACCCACACTGAACTGGCCACGATTCAGCCAGCGGGGAAGAAACTGTGAGCACAAACCTCCAGGCAAGCAGCAGCCTTTGGATGCTGAGAAATTGCTGAACTGTGTCTGAACTCTCCTGACACTCCAGGCTACCGAGATCCAGTCAGCATCCCTGCTAAAATCCAGAGGGAGATGGGCAAGGGCAGGGAACAACAGAACAAGGGGTCATGGTTTGAAGCTGGAAAAGGGCAGACTGAGGCTGGACAGGTGGAAAAAGTTGTTGACTCTGAGGGTGGGGGATCCCTGAAACAGGCTGCCCAGAGATGGGGTGGAGGTCCCATCCCTGGAGCCATTCAAGGTCAGGCTGGATGGGGCTGTGGGCAACCTGGTCTGGTGAGTGCTGGCCCTGCTTGGTGTAGGGAGGTTAGACAGGACACCCTTTGGAGATTCCTTCCAACCCAACACACTCTGTGATTCTGTGAAAGGGGTTTCAGAGTCCCTCAGGCTCCCCTGAGCTACTCACTCAGGCGGGTGATTTTGTGAGAGGACATCCTGCAGGTGATCAGAGATTGTCCAGGAACAAACAAACATTCAGCTGCTCCAGTCCAGGAACACCCATTCAGCCACTGAGGTCCAGAGTCTTTCCTCTCAAACTGGTACCTGTGCTCTGCAATCTGTGCTTGGATTACTCAAGAATTCTTTGCTTAGGAGTGAAGAGGTTGCCAGATACAAAAAATGGACCTGCCTAAGCCCCTGTTCTCTCAATCCCCATGTTTCTGTGTGGTTACTCCTGATTTACACCAGTGAGAGCAGCTTATTTGTTAGGAGCAGCTTATTTAGTGCAGCAGGGTGTTGGACTTGGAGCAGAATAAAAAGCAACAGAGCACCACATTGATTTCTGTTTTAGCATGAAAAACCCTCCACCAGCTGCTAAGAACTCCTGGTTCTGCACACTCCTGGTTGTTAATGAGATGAAAAACCCAGGTCCTGACCACTTGTGGTTTTCACAGATCGCTCCCCAGAGCAGAAGTGTGAGGTGTGGTGTCTCAGCCAAGTCCAAAATGGAATTCCTACCCCAATCCCACTACGTTCTGTGATTGAGAAGTCACAAACCCCACACACTTAGGGTTTCCTTGGAAATACCACAGTTGTCAGGAGATTTGAGGCTTCTGCTTCCCTGTTTGAGGTAGAGGTTTCACCACATGACTCCTACACTGAGGATCTTAAAGGGGGGGATTTCTCCCCTCCTATTGATTCCCAAGAGGAATTTCACACAATCACAGGAATGTGTCTCAGATTAATTCGATCTCAAATTAATTTGCTTAATTAGAAGGAAAACACATCTACCTTCTCAAGAGTATGAATAAAAATCACTGCTCACAGCTAGTAATTCAAGCCCCTGCTGCTCCTGCTTTGATCAGGGAAGCGGTTGGCCACAGGGTCTTCCAAGGTAAACCCAGCCCTAGCTTTTACTGCACCAGATAACCCAAAAAATAACCTTTGCTGCAGAAAAATTAATGGAGACAGAGCTCTGCTTCACTTTGGAAAAACCCCTTAGCTTGGGCAGGTGCTGCATAAATCTGAGGTGCACGAGAGCCCCCCAGGGCGTCCCACAAAGCGATACCTGGCCTGGGCTTGACACCAAAGAGGTTCCAAGGAGAAAATGCCTAGAATCACAGGGTTGGAAGGGTCCTCCAGAGGGCATCCAGACCAACACCCCCCCTACATCAAGCAGGGCCAGCACTCACCAGACCAGGTTGTCCAGAGCCCCAGCCAGCCTGATATTGAATGGCTCCAGGGATGGGGCCTCCACCCCATCTCTGCGCAGCCTGTTCCAGGGATCCTCCACCCTAAGATTCAAGAAATTTTTGCTCCTGTCCAGCTTCAATCTGCCCTTTTCCAGCCTCAGACCATGACTCCTCATCCTGTCATTCCCTGCCCTTGGGAACAGTCTTCCCCAGCCTTCTGACAGCCCCTTTCAGGGGTTGGAAGGTCACTGTAGGGTCCCCTCAGTGCCTTCTCCTCTTCAGGCTGAATAACCCCAACTCTCTCAGCCTGCCCCCAGAGCAGTGAGGACACTTCACGCTGGGGAGCTGGGGATCCCCAGCAGCTCTCCCCAGCATTTCCCACCAAGCTTTGGTTGTGTCATACCCAGATTAACCAGAACCTGCCCCTGTTGACTGTGCCAGCTCCCTCTGCACCACCACCACACCCCCCCCCAAGGATATTTTATAGCACACAATCCCAGTGCAGAAGCTGCAGTGTTTATGAAGCCAGCCAGCAGTGGCTTCCAGAAGCACCCAGCAGAGCCTCAATCAGACTGCATGGGAATTGAGCAGGACCCACAGGGGCTTCTGTCAGCCACGAGAACACCTTCTGCTGGTCCAATCCACCCCACATCAAACCAAATGAATTCCAGCAGAGACTGAAGTTCAGTTGCACCGGCTACGCGTCCAGCCCCTTCTGTAAAAGCAGAACGCGTCAGCTCTGGAGAGGGTAGGACCCAGGGACTGACCGTAAGCACCTCAAGAATTCGACGTAGGACCTGTCCTGACAGAGCCCTGCACTACCCACCAAACATTAGCTGAAAAAAAATGCTGCTTCCAGCCCCCTGACGATAACTTTGAGGGCAGCAGCCAGCGTTTTTGCACAGTGTTTCCCAGGCTTGCCCAACCTTAACCAATTACTGCCACAGCAGCAGTGAGGAGGAGATTTGGGATGGCAGCCCAATTGTTCTGACTTGCCCCCTCTGCCATGCCCCAGTTTCTGACAGGTCTGCTCCTCCATCACTATAGTGATGCCACCCCTAATGCTGGTGATCAAAGTCCTGCGACAGAGGTCACCTCGGCCTGCAACAAGGGACATTTTTGTGTGGCAGAGAGAGAGAGAAGGGGCTGTGTGACAGCAGACTCCCTCCTTCCTCAGTGCTGCAGCTCCCATTCCATCCCGCTCCTAATCCTAGGACCTGCTGTTAATTCCCTGACCTCCCTCACTTACCCTCAGGAATTCTCTGCAAATCTTCACCATAAAGGATTCTCTGACCAACTGGCTGGAATTGTTTTCCTTCCAGCCTGGGGTTTGAGAACCAGACTGATTCTTTCAAGCATCTAACTGGTGGGGTCTTACCCTGCAGAAATCAGTCGCTAAGCCCAGAAAGGCATCAGCTGCAGCCATTGAGGCATCCACAGCCTGACACCACTGCTAAGCATCGTCCTGATCCAACCAAGAGCCACAACAGCCCTAACAAATCATCTCAGTGCACCAAGTGCTTCTCACCTCTCTTTTCCAGCCTCTCGGGTGGAAGGTGCAGGGCAGAGGATGTTCAGGAGAGCTCAGTGGCTGTGTCTAACAAAGTGTTGGAATAACATCTCAGAGAGCTCAGGGTTTACCTGTAGGAGCCACCTCAGTTCTCCAGGGTCATTACTGCACCTTGATCTGCCTGCTGGGTCTGAGCAGGACAGTGCTCAGGCTCCACAGTTATCACTGAATCAGCTCTAGAACCTGCACGTTCTAAAATGAATCCTAAAGGTTAACGTGCTGGTGCTTGGTTCAGAAAATCGAGCATGTAAGGGCATGAGAGAGATGATTCCTTTTTAGAGTCAGAAGGAACTGGGCAAGGTTGCCCCCATCACTGGGAAAAACCACCAGCACTGCCTTTCTGCCAGAAAGGAGCTGCAGCAAGCGCAGAGGACACACAGATTCCTACCTTGGGGTGCCCATGCAGCTCCTCGCTGTTGGACAGGGTGGCATTGAAGGGCTCGGTGTACTGGTTAGGCTCCTTCTTCATCTTCCTCTCTCTCTTTGCTGCCGCAACTCTGAAGAGGCAAAACTGCTGACAAAGCAAAGTTGCCACAAATACCCAGGTGCACCCCTTCATTTTGAGAAGGGAGGGGCCAAGCCAGGAAGGGCAACACTCTCCAGGCGCTGAGACCTTCACCACCAGTAAGAGGGATTGACAGAAACGTCTCTCTAAAACAAATAATTTTTTTAAAATAATTAAAAAAAATTCAAGAACTACTAAAAAAGGGTGAGAACCCCTCGGGAGGACCCTCTGGGATCAAATGAGCAGCACAGAGGGATGAATGTGCTGGTTGCTGGAGAGATCCCCCGTTCAAGCAGGACACATGGAAACGATGGAGAGAAATTTGTGTGAAAAACCTGGATTCACTCGAAGAAAAAAGGAAAGTCCACACAGCCCCTCGACGCTACCGTGAAGAGCGGAGGCCCTGGTGAGTCCTGCCACCCACCTTGAGCAGCACTGCCCCCCACCCCAATGAGTCTTCAGCCTCGTTCAAAGCCACTCAGCTATGAAACCTGGAGAAGGCAAATTGCTCAGGGCGACACTTGCTGAGGCCAGGGCTGACAACCCAAACTCGGGGGGCGGGGGGTGGTCTCGGGTGGCTCCTCTTCACCAGGAGATTTTCCTTGCTGTTGCTGGAAGCTCAGTGCTCCACTCCAAGCAGCCCTGGGGAAGTTCCATCCATCCACTCTTGGGTGAAGGTTCCCTCTGCTCAGTGACAAGTCCTCATCCTTCCCCCTCGAGGTGTTGGGGAGCTGTAATCCAAGGCAGCTACAGCCAGGGCTCTGCTGAGGGGGCTGAAAGCATCAGCGTTCTAGGGAGAAAAAGACCTTCTCACATCACACAAGTTAAACCAGGGAGAGGGAGAAGCAGAGAACTGGAGGATGGACCTAGGGGCAATCAGGAGCAGATAAAGTTTTCCCAGCTCTGTCTTCTCTTCTCTGTAACGGGATGATGAGCGGCACGTCCCGATGCCACGAGCTGCTGTCAGGATGCAGAATCTTGTGTCTTTTTCATCCTCTCCCCTCACACCAGGGAAGAATTCAGGTACCTCTTAGTGTTGATGCTGTCCGATTCCTCCCTCTGCTCCTTCCCCCAGCTGCACACTGGCAAAACCCTCCTCAGCTTTCGCTTCACCTCAGCAAATAAGAACTTCTTCCCTAAATCAGTTTCCATCAACTTCAAGAAAAGGGAAAAAAAGAAAAAAAAAAGAAAAAAGGGAAAAAGAGGAGGAGGAGGAGGAGGAGGAGGGATCACATTCTAATGAGCTGTCAAGCCTATTCTCTTCACATTCCTATTAGACTCCCTGATAAGTGGGGCTGGCCCGTGTGCCAGGCAGATTTAAATCAATGCCCATGCCCTGCTCCCTCCCCTCAGCCCTGCGCTGGCCCTCCCCTTCATTATCTTGGAGAAATCACAATTTTTTTGGGAATGCTGTAAAGCTCCTACAGGAGCAAGCGGATGGGAGGGCTACAAATATGTGCCTTGGAATGGGCTCTCACACCCTGGCTTTGCACCCCCCTGAGCCTCCTGCCACCCTTAATTCTGTGCAGGGGGGGCTGTCTGGCTTCTCTGCAGGAGGGTGGGGGCTGTTTGTTCCAACTATCAGAGAACCAGCAGGTTACACATCTCCTACGAGCATTTCACGAGGGGCATCTCGAAGCACTTGGACCGTCTGCAGAGCCTTGTCAGCTCCCCACCACCTAGAACAAACATTCCAGCTCTTGCTGCAAATAGGGAGCGGGAGGCAAAAACCTTCCCTGTGTTTGAACCATGAGAGGGGTAAAAAGTTGGAAGCTGAAGTCAGTGAGGGACAGATGGGCTTTAACAACCCACTTACCCTGCCTTCTGCAACTTAACACCACCAGCGCAGCCCCGCACTGGACTTCTTTAGAGGCACCCAGGGTGGACCAGGAGCAAGAGGTCTGCAGTCAGGGAAGCCGAGGCACTAACCATCTGAGAGGCACAAAACCGAGCAGAAACGTTTCAATAGTTTTTCTACAGCATCTTTTGAGAGAAAAGGAGTTTGGGAAGGAGTAAGGAGGGAGGTTCCACAGCAGTTAAAGAGTTAACGGCAGATCACCCCTCCTCCCAGCAGCTCACATTCCATCAAAACTACGTGGCAGCCTTTATTTGTTAATAATATTTAACTTTCTTTGGCGCCTTCTCATACTTAAGGCTCTTTTTTTTCCAGGTTAGCTGTAGACAAGCCATGAATTTGTAGAAGTGCACTTGCTGACACATTAATAGGACAATCTGTCACAGCGCAGCTCAGCAGCCTGACAGCTCCGCGCACCGTGGCAGGCAGCGACACTGGCCGCTTCGCTCTGCTGGTGCCTGCCCGTCCGTCTGCTGCAGCATCTCCTCTGCCACCCCGACAACCAAACCCCACGATGACACCCTCACAGTTGGGGGAAATGAAGCTGCATTTGCCAGCACAGGGTGAAGATTTGTGACGGTCCATGGGACAAGCCGACTGCAGACAATTCCCAAGTGTGTATTTTTCTCTCTGTTGGTCTGAAACAAGGGTCAGCAGCTGTAACCCTCCTACAGCCTTCACTTTTTATTGTCTGTAGAAAGCTGCTCTTGCTGCTGCTGTTCTTGTGTCTGAACTGCTTCAGCTCCAGAGTTCCTGAGTGTCACCAACACACAGACAGCATCTAAACCCATTCACAAATAAACCAGGATCAAGGTGATGCTGCTCTTCACAGCAAATCAAGGATCTTCAAGCAACTGAAAAGACAGATCATTTATTCTCCCAGCTCAGCAGGAACAGTCAGGTGACAAGAACAAGCTTTGGAGCAGGGATGATACCACCAGAAGCCACATTTACACTTCAAAATACTGCTAGAGAACCCAAACCCAGTGTTTGCAGATGCTGTAAGAAGCAGGGACAGAGCAAGAGAGGGAAGGGGATTGTCAGGCTAGAACTCGGGATGTGATCTGTCCATCCCTACTTGTGCCACTGGCCTGGTTGCTCCAGCCAGCTCTTCCCTACCTGTGCCAACACCGAGGGGGAAAGAGCCAGGATTTCCCCAGCTGATTATTGTAGATAGCTCTCCTCAGCTGAGCTCAGCTGAGCCTCTGACCAGTGACACATCACGGAATCATGGGGTTGGAAGGGACCTCCGAAGGTCATCTAGTCCAACTCCCCTGCGGACAGCAGATAAGGTCTAGCATTTCTACAGCAGACACTTTTGACTTAAATGTGACTGTTAATCCGACCCAAACTCAAGCTGTTGATGGGGTTAAGATACAAAAGCTGGTAGAACAAACCTAAATCCACCGGCATATCCAAGAGCAGCATTGGGAAGCCAGAACAAAAGCTGAAAGTCCAAGTCCCCCGACCCCACCAAGTTTCAGAGCCTCTCATCAGGCTCTTCCCCGAAACCACAGGGATCGTTCTGCCATCTCGTGGCAAACTCTCGGAAACACCTTCTTCTCCTCAGAGCCACCAGCACTGATGGCACCAACAGTGCAGCAGCAGCCTGGAGGCTCCTGCTGTCCCAAAGCAGGTTCTGAGAGCAGGGGCTGCAACAGCTGTGACACTGAGGTGATGCCAGAACAAACATCACTCTGCAAACATCCCTCTGCATTATCTAAGAGCTTAAAGATGGTCTTACCTGGGTGTCTTCCTGCAGGTAGGTGTCAGCAGCACCAAACCACCTCGAGGGAATAAACTGCAGAGGTGGGGACAGGCAGTTATACCACAGTTGTTATTTTCTAGTCCCTATCTCTCCAGTTTCCTCCCAGTGATTCCTTTTCCAAGAACAGTCCCACAGACAGGACAGATTTTCCCACACATGTTTATTGTGAACAAACAACTTCACAGAGCAGCCACCTTGAGCTCCTCCGTACGTGCGGCGAGTCAGAGAACTTCCCGTTGCCTTCAGATCTTAGGGGGAGAAAAGTTATGACCACGTACAAACCCAGGAGATCTTGAAAGGCACCTATGTCCTGATTCAGGCTGAGAACTGCCCCTTACAGTGTGCACCTGGGAGCCTGCAGCATCAGAGTGAAGGGCCAGTATCACAGACCGAGGGACAGCTAACAGACTCGGGGCACGGTGGTAGTTTTTCACGGCAGAGATCATCTACTCCAGGTAATGACTTGGGGAATCAAAAGCTCAGGTGCTGCATCCATTTATAAATCCTTTAAAAACCCCACTAAACCAGGAAAAGCTGCAGAAATGGAAGTCTGCTGTTATCAAAGGAGGAAGATTCATCGAGATCTCAGAAACTGTAGGCATGAGGTTTCAGTAAGCTCGTGGTTTTCAACAAACAGCAGCCAAAATAACTGCCAAGTCTTTCCTAGATCCAGGGTACTGAGGAGAAACTGCAGCTGGAAGGTTTGGGGTTTTTTTTTTTCCATTTGTTTCCTATTGTGACAGAGAACAAGAGACTGACCCACCCTCGAGGGCTCAGGCACAGCTTAAGGCCAACTTCTGGTCATGTAACAAAACCCCTTTTATTCACCATCGAGGCTGGGTACATTGGAGAGATAAAATCAGTCAGTCTGACATCACTGAAATCACCACAGGAAGGACATCGAGGCCGCAACACTCCCCCTTCCTTTCCCACAGCCCAGAGAGAAGAATTGCTGGAGATAGGTACAAGCGGTGCTTCTCCTGGGACAAGAGCTGGATGAAGCGCAGACAGGAGGGCACTGAAGAAACAGCTATGCATTAAGATTTGATAAAACCTCAAAATAAGGATTCCAAAAGAAAAATGAAGTTTGATAAATACAGGTAAAAATCCAGCCTTTCCCAAATCCCAGCCCCACAGCTCCTCCTCCTCCTTCCCTCAGTACAACTGCTTTAGGGTTCAGTTGGGGTACTCGGGGTAGTTCCTGCCTACCGCAGAGAGCCAGAGACACCCGCTGATGCTCTGAGCAGCAGCTGTGTGGGCTCACAGGTGAAGAGATTTCTTTGTTTCATTACAACCCAAGACACCAAGGAAAGCGTGGAAAGGCCAAATCTGAAAGGGAAACTAAAACAGTTGCAAAAACGTGGCTAGATCCAGGAAGGAGCCACTTATCTGGGCTCATCACAAGGGAGAGCTGCAGAGCACTGTACCTTGCTGCGTGAGCAGACAGCACGTCCCTCTCTTTGGGTGAAATGAAGTGTGGGGTTGGGGGAAACCAAGCAAACACAGTGAAAAAGGCCATTTCAGAGAGACAAGGTTGCTGACTCTCAGATGAATTAGAAGGGTCTGGGGTTTGGTGCTCTGGTGGGTTTGATGGGAACCTTCACGTAAACAAGCACGGTGAGTAACGGGATTCCTGCAGCTAGAGACACTCGGGGGGCTCTCAAGAGGCTGCTTTGTTAGCGACTGCTTTATCTTTCTATCTCCACAAGGGATGAGGTCACTTCACCTTCCCAAGCCCCCAAAACCCCGGGAAGGTGTTCCGAACACACAGGACTCTCCATTGGGATGTGCAGTTTTATTATCGTCGTTTTTCCAACAGTGGCACCTCGTGATCAGAACGAACTGTTACAGCTTTCCAGAAGAACCTCTCCCCAGACAGAAGTCTGAGTGAACAAACCCAAACCAACGCTGGATATGGGGATCCCACCAATGACTTGATTCCAAAAGGGGATTGGTTGGGTTGTGGGGGTTTTTTTTACGGCTAATCATTCCCTGAAGGCTGACAACTGCACTTCTTGTAGCCCAAAGGAAACCTTCAATGACACGGTGAGAATTGAGACAACAGTTAACACCCACGGCGTTATTTTCCCACTCAGCTATTGGCTACTGGCTGGATATGAACGATGGCCCTTCTAGTTTAATACAGAACCAGCAACCCTCTGCAGCACCAATGTTCACATGAAACCAAATCCTTAGAGTCAAGTCCATGAGAAATCTCTGCCTGAACACTTTCAACACCTGCACAGGCTCTTCCCTACTGAAAATAAAAGGCGATATGCAGAAACGGCGACACTTGAGGAACTGCTCCATGAAGTACAAAGCCTTATTTGCTGAAGAGTTTCAAACTTCAAACAACAGATGGAGAACTGCTATCAAAAAATCAAAGCACTAGAAATGGAGCGTCTCATCGCTAATGCTTTGACTTGCTGCAGGGCCACTAGAGAGTAGCAAGGACAAGAGGAATCTGCGAGCAGAACTTGGTTGAGTTTTCTGACTAATGGAAACTACTGCATTTCCCAAACACCACCCACGAGCCAACCCTGCGACTCGCTCAAACAAGTATTTACCCCAGTGTCAGACGCCCAGAGAGTCCCACACATTCTGCAACTACCACTAATTTGGTCTTGGATTTCTGTTGGGTTTTATTCTCATTCTTGCGCTATGCTCCTCAGGACATACTTGACTGTGTAGGCAAAGGCTGCAAACCCGACTATAACGAACAAGTTCGCCAAAGCTCCGCCTAAGAGTCCATGGTTACGGTTGGCCTGCTGCAGCCCCGGGTGATTAGCGGGCGCCAGCGGGACGTGCCCATTTAGAAGGGGGATTCCATTCTGACCGTAGTGTGCTTCCCCATCAGGGACAACATCGGGTAAGGGGAGGGATGGAGGTCTGTTGCTGAGCTCTTCTTGTGCTTTCTGTTTCTGTTTAATCTCCTGGAGAAAGAACAAAAGAAACTGAGCGGCTGCAAACAAAAGGGGTGAAATTATTCGGTGTTTTGCAAAGATTTGAGAAGCAGAGCTCCTGCAGAACTTGAATACTGCAGCTTTTAAACTAAACTAACTGCAACATCTCCCCAGCTTCGCCCAACGTGCCCCCCTGCAACAGCTGACACAAACAGTCCTCGGTTTATTTTCAGTTCGGGTACATTTGCTGAGAAGCCTTTTTCCAGAAATTTAGGTGAACTTGGTAGAGTAGGGTGAATGCTTGGACTCAATGATCACAAGGGTCTTTTCCACCCTGAATGATACTATGATTCTAAATTCTGGAATCCCAAGTCTCCCCTGTCCAGCTCACAGAGTACAGAGTGCTAACACAAACAAAGGAACTGAGAGCTAAAGCTTGGAAGGACTGATGGGTTAAAAATCTGCCTGGACTTGGAACACAACAGCAGTTATCAGTCACTGTCGTCAGAGCTTCCCAAGGACTTAGGTGCTGCAGAAAGTGTCTCTGACTCTCTGGCATTCTTGTAACAGATAAAAAAACGCAACTAAAAGCTTCGTATCTGCAGGAGGAAGAAGAGAAATGGAGATAAAACTTTTCCCAGAAGCCTGTCCAAAAAGGTGACACTGAACAGCTTTTAAACCAGAGCTTTGTGAATTCATTTAAGAGAAAAATAGTCAAAGCTGAAGTTCCCCAAGCACTGCCTGCACACTGCCTTTACTGCCCTGGCTGTGCTCATGTGTTTACAACCCTGGGTTATCTCTTAACAAAAACAGACACCTCATGCTTAAGGGAACAGCTGCAGAAAGACCATTTTCCATCACTCCCTGCCCCTCTGCACTATTTACCCTCCACTTAATAACCCAGACTTGCAATTCTGTTAAATTTATAGAACAGTTTTAATTCTTTCACATAGCAAAGGCTCCTTTTCAAAGGTTTCCATGACTGACAGAAGCAGCTACTGTCAGGGGAAAAAACAGCCTGAATGAGTTTACAGATCTGCACAGGGAAGGTGAACAACTACAGCAAACAAACTACTGCACAGAGGAACTCACTTACCTCCACTACATCAGGAAAGAGCTCACAGAAGACTTTGTCTTTTAAATTAAACGCTAAGCTCTGTGCAGCAAGCTGCCTTTTCTGTGGAGGAAACAAAAGCTATCAGCAGCTGAATGCAAACAAAGCAGTTAATAAGGCTGGAATTCAACACCTGACTGTTTCCCACAGGATGCCAATGAGTTTTAAACACTTAAGAGTGTTATACTCATGGATATTTTTTCACAACAGGCATTCCTAGATATAAACTATATTCCATATCCTTCACCTTATGACATCAGCGCTCTGTACTGGTGAGCCTGTGTGGCAGACACCTCCACAGGAAGGAAAGAAGGAGAAATTCCAAACCAGTCTTTACTCAAAGGGATTTCAAGCTGTCTGAGAAAAATCTTCTCCCCAGCCCCACACCACCCAAAACTGCCTTGATGCATCTGCCCATCACCTGCAGCTGGCAACAAGAGACTCATTTCTGAGCTACCAAAACACCAGCTGCTGCTGGGACACAGGTGAATGCCAGGAGCTTACTGTGAACTCTGACGTCTCGATGCTGCCCAGGGTGGGACCCTTCTCCACCATAAAACTGAGAAGGCCCGTCAAGATGGTTGAGACTGACCAGGCCGGATTCCACGTGTCCGGGTGGAAATCAGTGATCGAAAGACACAACCTTCGAAAGGACAAGACAGGCAGCACCTTTTAAATGATCATGATACAAACTGCTACAACAGTGTTAATTACGTAAGCATTAGAATAAATCCTTACCTTGTGTTACACTTGAACCTTCCATTAGGTGTAATCATATAAATACTAGGAGGTTTAAAAGGAAATTCTCTGGGGAATATTAGTTTCCCGTGGTAATAGCCACCTGCGTTGCACAAAGAGATGAATTACTGATTTTGCATGAAGATGAAGCCCTAAGCTGCCATTCAACATGAGCCAAATAAAGCCCTTTCCTCCTCCCTCCCCAACACTGAACAGATTGAGCTCATCACCCTGTGCCCCTAAAACACAGCAGTAACGGCCCAGGCCTGCAGAAACTTCACTGCTGAGGAGATTCTCTCCCTTGAGTGGCACAAACAGCACTTCCTGGTGTCAGGTCTGAGGAAAACCAGCCAGTTTGATAATTGCTTTTAATACAACACAGATGGGGTGGGTTTGCAGAGACGTAACTGAGAGCACATCCGACCTCATTAGGAGGCCAATCTCACACAGCAATCTGTGGAGAAATTCCACAAGATGATGTGAAATCTCTGACTACAACTCGTTACTAAGGATTTTACATTCCTCCTGCTTGCCACAGGAATCCATAAAGGGAATCAACGTCTCGGTTCACTAAGAACGCGGAACTATTATGGTCTGGTGGTGAACTTGGTAGAGCAGGCGTTTGTTGGACTTGATGATCACAGAATTGCAGAATGACTGAGGCTGGAAAAACTCTCTGAGCTCATCCAGCCCAGCTCAGGACTGAACATCAGCCACACCAGAGCACTAAGGGTCACAGCCAGGCTGGCCTTCAACTCCTCCGCAGATGGCAACTCCAGCACTGCCCTGGGCAGTCCATTCCAGGCTCTGATCACCCTTTCCCTGAGGAAGGGCTTCCTAACATCTAACCTAACCCTCCCCTGGCAGTTTCAGGCTCTGCCCTCTCATCCTGGCACTGGCTGCCTGGGAGAAGAGCCTGACCCCCACCTGACTATAACCTCCCTTCAGGGAGTTGGAGAGAGGGGGAAAGTCCCCCCTGAGTCTCCTCTTCTCCAGGCTGAACAACCCCAGCTCCTCCAGCCTCTCCTCATCAGACTTTCCCTCCAGTCCTTTCCCCAGCCTCATTGCTCCTCTGGACCTGCTCTAGTCCCTCCATCTCTTTCTTGAAGTGAGGGACCCAGCACTGCCCCCAGTACTCGAGGGGAGGCCTCACCACTGCAGATCCTGAAGGTCTTTTCCAACATGGATGATTCTACAGCTGTCACATACTCCACAATAAGTTATCTGCTCTGAGATTTTAAAGGAAGTTACCTGTCTTCAATTTAACCTAAATGATTGTTAGAATCCTTCCAGAGAAATTACTGCTCGTGCTGCCTGTAACCTCTTCCCAACAACCATCACGTAAGTCACACAGCCCTGAAATGGCACTGCTCTGGAACTGCTTCCAGTAGCTTTATTTTTCCCATTCAAAGGAGGACATAAGCACTCAGGCACATTATCGCCACACGCCAGCTCGCAGTACTCACCTTCATACGGCGTCATCTCAGGTCCTCGTACAACATAGTGCCTAGGACAGAGAGGGAAACGTGAGCAGCGTGAAAGCCATTAGCTCCTCAAGAAAACTGAAGAGCAACATCCTTTGGGCAACAGCTTCATGCTCCACCTCCCCAAGCCAAGATTCCCACACAGTCTGTGCCAGTGGCCAGATGACCTGGAAAAGCTTTTTCTTTCCCCAGGTGAGCGAACAGTTCATTCCAGTTCTTACCATTCCAGGATATTAGACGGGAGGGGCTCTGCGCAGATGTAAGGCACTGGATCTTTCTTAATGCGAAGGTAGTCTTGTTTAAGCCTCTGCGTTGCTGTTGTTGGTGCTCTCTTATTACTGTTGTTGCTCATCTAGTTTTTAAAAGGACAGAAATACAACCTCCACATCTTCACAGAGAGAGCTACTGCGTGTTTCACTGGCCACAGGCAGATTCCCGCAGAACCTACTTTACAGAGCAGTTTTCTCAAATAGAATTTAAATTACCAAGTAAGAACAGTACAAAATCTTAAACCAGCTACCACACTCCCAGGTGACTCTGTTGTCAAACTGGGAGCATCCTCCTTCCCATTACACTGACAGTTAATTAGCAGAGCAAGCTGCTGCCATGAAAAGACACTGCCCTAGAAGCCACCTGAACTCTTTAATAAGCAGTGCTGCGGCTAAGCTGAACACGCATCATTACAGCACTGTTTTAGAGGGCTCAAAGTCCTCCTCAGTAGCGCAATTTCCCTCATCAGACTGATTATCTATTACATAAATGTACCCAGGACTCAATTTCATTTAGTGTTTCTACTCACCCAGTTATTCCAAACAAGTAACAGACAAAAAAAAACCCAGAATCTTATTAGTGACTTTGAAGTGAAGGATTGGAAAATAATCTGCTGCCTGCTTAAGAGTGGGTTAAATTCTCAGAAGAGAACTCTTTCAGTTTCATCTAAAATCAGCCTGGAGAAAATAAATTCCAAGTTGTTTACAAGACAAAAGAAGCATCAGCCCTCACAGTGTCCCTAGGAACACAGGCCAACGTACTGCTTAACCCACTTCCCCCAAGAAATCAAACAATTTACTTCAGATTTGGACCTGAGAACTCAATCAAGAACTAAAATGAAAGCTTTTCCAGGCAGCCTGGAGTTAAGAGGTAAGAGAATGCTTGCAGTATGGCAGACTGAAAACTGTGTTAAATACCTACAGCCCTTTCTGCTCCTCTTCTTCAGACAGATAATCCAGGATAACTAATGTAAGGACTTATATTTAACCCACGACCAACAATCTAGGGTGGTTCAAACGCTGCTCAAATAAACCCTACCCAAACATTCAAACCCTACCTGGTTTAATCTGGGTTTTGCCAGAACATTTGTAAATCTTTGCTGCAAACAGGGGTTGTCTTCCCTTGAAGGCAGTCACCACACAGTTTTAAACCAAACTTTCCATTTCACTAAAGAAGCCAGTTTTGAACTTTACGCCATAAATTAACAAGATTCGATTTAATCCCAAGCAATCATTTGTTCTGACGCCTTGCAGTACCACCCCCTCGCTGCAAAAACACCCTGATATCTTTCGTACAAAAAAAGCAAAACATCTGGGTTTTCTTTAAGTCTTTTAAATCCGAGTTTTAGAGATTTGAACTCCAACCCTGAAAGAGCATCTGCTCCTTAATGGCTAAGAAATAAACCCCGAGAAGCTAAGACCGCAAACCCAGGCCCCCCATAATCGCCCTGCAGGAGCAATAAAACAACTCGCCGGTGCTAACGGAGCCAAACTCACAGGGCTCCCAGCCCCAGGAGGGATGAAGGCAACGAACGGGAGGAGCCCGCGGCGGCTGTGCCCCTGCGGAGGGGAACCAGCGCGGAGACCGAGACCGGCTCCTGCCCGCGGAGCCCAGCAAACAGCCAGGGTCCAAGTGGCTACCCAGCGCCAGGCTGGGAAGGAAGGGTGGAGGAACGAGGAGGGAAGCACAGAAGCGGCTTAGTGCTTCCTGATCCCCTCACGGGCCAGGTCCGCCCCGCGTCCAGGCCCCGCTCACCTCTCGCTGCTGGCCGGGCCCCTCGCCGCCGGGCCGGGTCAGGCCGTGCCGCCTGCCCGCGGGGAAAAGAGGAAGGAAGAGGGGAGGGTGGGGACGGAGGTAGGAATCGCGGCGAGAGAGCGCGGGCAGAGCCGACCACTACTCGCCTCCCGCTGCAGCGCGACGGCGGCCCCAGCCAAGATGGCGGCCCGGGGGGGCGGGGCCAGCGCCGCGCTGGCGGCCGCTTTCCGGGAAGGAACAGCCTCGCTTCCCACGCGCGGGCGGGCCAGTTCCGGTTCCGGTTCCGGTTCTGGTCCCGCCCTCACGGAAGGGTGCGGGCTTCTTGAGGCGGTGCTGCGGGTGGGGGCTGTGAGTGGCTGTTGTTCGCTGGATCTAGACCGTTGCAGTCACTGTCTGCACAGACAGCCCCTTCTCCTGGAGTTCCAAGGGCCCATAAATCCCCAACAGACAGCAGAGCGGTTCCTGTCTGCTGCCCGGTGGCGCTGTGGCCTCTCCATCCCTGGCAGGGCCAAAGGCCAGGGTGGATGCGGTTCTGGGCACCCTAGTCTGGTGAGACATGTCGCTGCCCAGGGCAGGGGGGTGGCACTGGGTGAGTTCTGAGCTCCTTCCCAACCCAAACGTCCATTTTATTGTCAAAGATTTAATTAAAAAAACAGTAGCCTAACAAATAGATTGGCTCCTGATTTCTACATCTGTGTTTAGCACTCACTACTCTCTGCAATAACCTGAGCAATAGGATCAGAGTTTCCTGGGGTCGGGTTGTGCCTGTGGTGTGACAGATGAGATCTTAGGAAAAAGGTGTGATTGTCCCAGAAAGAGTCTGAGGCCTTGGAACAGGCTACCTAGGGAGAGGATGGTGGCATCATCCCTGGAGGGGTTCAGCAAACAAGGCACCCAGGGGGTTTTAGTAGATGGGTTAGTGGTTTGGGGCTGTAGGGTGGATGGTTTGACTGGATGATGTTGAAGGTCTTTTCCAACGATGGTTGGATGATTCAAGGAGTAGAGGTAAGCTCTGTCTTCTATTCAGTGTCAGCACTTGCACCTCTGTGCTGGACTAATAACTTTCCACATGAAACAGGCAGAATAGAGAATGATGGAGCTGCCAAAAGCCTTTTCAACAGCCTCACAGATGGGACCACGCAGTAAAGGGCAGAGGTCTTGCTATTCCAAAAGCTGAAGGTGCCTTCCAGGGGCCCAACTGCAGCCACCACGGCTCTCTGCGCTTCTGCACAGACTCCCAACAGAGGGCGATGGTAGCCCATGGACTTTCAGAGCTCTCAGTTCTGTTGCCACAGCGGCACAAGCTGTTGCTTAGGTTTCCCTGCTCTGGGTTTGTGGAGGTTCCTCAACAGCAATAAGGGAGGAGAGTAAAAATGGCCGTAATATCAGTGCTGTGGGCAAGAAGCGAGTTCAGAACCACTTGTACCTTTGAAATTTCATTTTGTACCTACAAACAGGGGTCTGCAGGTGAACTCTCTTCATTTCTAGTGTGGGTTGCTGAGCCCTGAGACAGGGTTGGTGATGCAAGGTGGTTTGCATTAGCCCCAGAGGGAGCTGCAGTTATACAGCAAACCCAGAGGATGGCTGGGCTGACAGAGCCCCACTGAGAAAGGTAACGAGTTTTGTTGCTTAAGCTTCAAATATAAACAGCAAAGACTTCTGTAGAGATAGGGAAATCAGGGGTTTTAAGGAAAAAAATGCCAATCTGAAATAATGAAGAAACAAACTGACTAAAACAATAATTTTCAGTTTGCTGAGGGCAGCAAAAAATTGAATTTCATGGCAGTTTCACCGCTAATGTCCAAGATTTTCCATTATTACCTCAGATTTCACCCAGAGTACCAGCATCTTTCATACACAGAGTGCTCACACAGAATTACAGAATGATTGAGGCTGGAGAAACCTGAGCTCATCCAGCCCAGCCCAGGAGCTAACATCACCACAGCAGCCACACCAGGACACTAAGGGCCACAGCCAGGCTGGCCTTCAACACCTCCAGGGATGGGTACTCCACCACTGCCCTGGGCAGTCCATTCCAGGCTCTGATCACCTTTTCCAGGAGGAAAGGCTTCCTAACATCACCCGGCAGCTTCAGGCCCTGCCCTCTCATCCTGGCTCTGGTTGCTTGGGAGAAGAGCCTGACCCCCACCTGACTACAACCTCCTTCAGAGAGCTGGAGAGAGGAAGAAGGTCCCCCCAGAGTCTCCTCCAGCCTAAACACCCCCAGCTCCCTCAGCCTCTCCTCATCAGGCTTTCTCAACATGTCCCACCTCTGACCACATCAAAACCTTTTCACTCAGTGCAGTTTATCAAACTGTTATTTTCTTCTGACTGGTCTGATTTTGGTGCCATGGAAGAGTCTGCTTGAAAAAAAGAAGGAATAGCTGGCCTGTTCTGTTTTAATCTCTCACACTCCCTCATCCTTGTACCTAACTGGAGCTGTTTACAACTGCTGGTAGATTTTGGAGAAGGAAATCTTCATATAAATCATTATTACAGCTTAAGATGCAAAGCACTGCCTAAACACAAGGTGCTATTATGTTGCTGTATTAGCCTACATTTATTCCTAATAATTTACAGGGATTTTTTTCCCTCTGCTGCCCCATTTTGCCTTAATTGTGTGTGTGTGTTTACCCCGGATTCCTGCTAAGCCATCTATGTCTAGAAATGTGAGAAACGAGAACTTGGAGCTGTGATAAAGCTCCAAGTGCTGAACCCCACGGCGCTGAAGGAGTTGTGGAGCTCATCGCTGCACCTCCGTCATTCTCCCTAATGCTCCCCAACCCCAGAGGATTTCATGCCTGAGTGTGCAGTCATCCACATTCCATTCATCCCTCTGGCATGTTCTCTAATGGCCTGGTGGAATGAGACCTTGGAGTGGTTTCTTTCTTCCCAGTTGTTTTCCAACATGCAAATGAATCACTCCATACAATTTTCTTTCTTCCTGCGCTGCTCTCAGGTCTGGAAGGCACCTGGCCTTGGGAAGTCACTACAGGTTCCCAGTGTATGTTCCTCCGGCATTGATGGGGAAATAATTTGAGCAAGAAAACTCACCCCGAGGATCACAGCGAGGCCTAATCGTCCTCACGCGTACTCCAGTGTCACCTCGTCCAGTCAGCGCAGCGACGCTGTGGCTGCCGAGCATCTGTTTGGGTTCTCCTGAAAGACAGGGCATGCCTGGAAGAGCAGCTGTGCCTCAAGGCTGCTCTGAACCCTGGGTGCTGATGAAAGGGAACCTTCTGGTATCCCAGGAAGACACTGGATATATCCTAAGGGAAGACCCTGCACCCAGTTCTGTTACCACCAGCACCAGTCACAGTGGGGTACGGAGAGGGCCTCTCTCTCTCCCTTGCACCCAGGGAGCAGGCTTCTTCCTTGAGTGACCTCACAGGTTGACCGCTGAACCCATTGCTGCCTGAGGTAACAGAGAGAGGTCTCTCAAGCAGGAAAAAACAGGAATCTTGGGATATTTGTAGCGAAGCACTGACCGGTCCCACGTCCTCCACCGTCCAAGCCTACCTGCATAGATGTATCCTCGCCCAGTAACCCTTCAGAGACATTTTACGAGCGCGCAGAACATTAATGCTCATGTCCTGGACATATTTCTGTGGGGTAATTACACCCTACCTGCCCGAATTCCCTCCCAAGTGCATGTGAGATGCATCACTTCCAGCTGCAAGCGATGAGCAATGCCATCTGCATTAAACCTCTTGCTGCTCTCCCATCCAGCAGCACCTGCATCTCATTGATGGAGGAAGCACTGCGGGCAGATTCGGGTTGAGTTTCTCTGACAGTGCTGCTCACTTGGGTAATTCTCATGTTTTGGGGAGGGTTTTGTCCTTCTGAGGGGTTTTATTGCTTTAACATAAGAGGTTTTAACCACGTATCTTTGCTGGGCGAAACGTTTTGTCACTATAGCTCACGGCATTATAGAAGCAGTTTATTTGTTGTCTAGCAGATCTTTTTTGAATTTAAGTAGTTTATTGATCATCTAGCGGAACCTTTCTTCGATTCCCCAAGCCCCTGGGCTCCCGAAACTGACCCTCACCTTTTGTTCTTGATGGCAATTCCTTCACAACCAAGGTGGCTGATTATCTGCAGTTTCAGTCTCACCGATTCATTGCTGATCATGAGCAAATCACTCAATTGTTTTGAAGCTCCTTTTTTTCCCCCTCCTTGCCTACAGAAAGGACAATATTCTTCACCCTCTTTCCTGGGAGCTTAGTCACCTCCTGAGTGGCACCTCCTCTGAGCTCTCTGGACTAAAGGTTCCACAGCAGCAGGTGCCAAACATGAGTCATGACCTTTGTTTTCCACAATCACTGCTGTTGTGATAACGATCAGTGTTGTTCATTTATAGCCCAGGTTAATATTTCCAGGCTTTAGGCTTTTTGTGCTTTTACTTCGTTTTCTGTCTGGAGAGGCAGAATCATCGGGCAATCAGAGAGCCTCAGGTGACCCGAAGAAAATGATGGGTAATTTATCCCAAACCCTGATAAACCCCTGATAAACCTGCTGAAACCAGAGCTTTTCCCTCTTTGATTTCCTCCCCTTCCTTGCTAGGGTCGGGTGTGACCTCCTTTGTGATGATTGACAGGAGGCAGCGTCGCTTACAGCATCATTCTGACACGTTTCTGAGTCAGAGGGAGCAAAGCTCAGTCCTCTTCCTTACTGATTCCATCAGGTCTGGGTGAGGAGCTCCATCAGCAGCACGCTGTTCCCATTTCCCTCCCCATCCCGTGTTTCCCAGTTGCTAATTGGGACAGAGCCATGGGTGGCCATAAGTGGCTCCCAGTGACATCACCCTAAGCGATAAAACAAAATTAAGCGGGGTGACGGAGCAGTTTCTCCTGCTGTTCAGCACTTTCGCCCAGAGCCGTCGGCTGCTCCTGCCCTCTCCTCTGTAGGATTTGACTCCTGTGTGATGACACTTCTCCTTACAGCCAGAGGAACGAGTTAGGACGTTATTAAGCCATTACCTTGCCACGGAGATGGATGGAGGGATGGATGGCTGCCTTCAGAAGCCACTGGGGTTGCGCTGCTGCTGAACTTCCCTCAGCACAGCTAATCACCACGCGGATCTCTAGGGATAATTGTTCTTCACGGGGATCCTTTGCCATGGCATAGCACGTTTTGGTGAGAAAATGGGTTTTCTTCCTTGAAATACAAATTTATTCCTATGGGAAGGTCTGGCTGAGCTGCCCAGGGGGGTGTTTTCTAGTCAGACACAGAATTCCTCATGGAATGGGCAGCTTTCCTGAAGTCCTTTGATAAATACAGCCCTGCCTTCACCTAGAGGAACTGAACCTCTCCATGATAAAATATTTCCTTTCTAGAGCTGAACAGCACGGAGAACCTGCTAGACTGAGCTGCAGGGAGAGTGCAGGAGCACATGGACTCTCTTCCAGCCAGGGTTTGATCCGTTCACTTACACTGAATGCTCATGACTGTGTCCTCAAGAGACTTCTCCTGGGGGTGCTCAGGAAGTTCGCCCTCAAAGGTATCATACTCACAGGTCATCTGCTTTTGTTCATCCCAGCTTCTCAAATTGGAGGGAGGATTTCAGAAGGAAAAAAGCTAAATCACAGGATTATGAAGGTTGGAAGGGACCATCAAGTCCAACCTTCAACCCAACTCCTCCAGGACCACTCCAGGATCGTGACCCACAGTGCCACAACTCGTGCTTTTTGATCCTCTCCAGGGATGGGGACCCTTTCCTGGGCAGCTTGTTCCAGTGTTTAACTTCTCTTTCACTAAAGAAACCAGCTGGCTGATCAAAGCCCTCACACATCCCAGCTCTTCTGGAGTCCTGTTAAACAGCCCGTGTGACTACATCTCCAAGTGTTCTCGATCTGCAGACCTCTTTATGACAAATAGGTCTAGAAGTGAAAATAACCTCAAGATCTTCTCCTCTCGTGCTGATGAAGTGAGAAGAAAGTCCATTACCTTAAGCAACGGGCATCACAGGGAGCTCATTTGGTGAAGCCGAAGGCCAGGGCACACGGGATCTTCTGTAGGCAGGACCCGCTGGAAGGTTCCTGCAGGTTTGCTAAAGGCACTGAGGGTTCTGTCCCCTCGTTGTCTGCTACAGGAGCGAGCACTGGTCATCTCAAAATAGAAGATCTAGGAACATCACCATATTTCTGAAGCGCTGGGGGGGATGACGATCCGTGCTGTCACAACGAAGCGGTGTCAGAGCAGTAGTCACCGCCGCGCTCACACGGCAGCTGCCACCAGCCCAGCTCATTGCAAACACCAATTAACCCGCTCGGCAACGCTGCACAGGGTCATTACAGTGCCTCACGGATGAGGCACCGGGGGGGAGATGGAGGCACAGAGATCTGCAGCCAGTGAGGAGGAGACTCCGGGAGTTTATAGCTTCCAAACTGAGATTTCTCTGCCCACGAGGGTGGGATTTTGGCTTTAGCACCATTGCTTTTGCGGTTCAAGTAGAGGAACACGGAACACTTTTGGCGTGGTGCTTGGCAGCCTGGTGAATGGTGGAGTGAGGCTAATGGTTGGATGTGATGATCCCAAGCATCTTTTCCAACCTGCATGATTCTGTGATCTTGTTGCATTTGGTTTTCATTTTTGCTGGGGCTTTTGCTTGGTTTCAATTGTGGATGAAATCTCTTTGGCAAGAAGAGACCCTCTGATGAGCAGGACATGGACTTTGAACAAATAATCATAAAGAGTTTGTAGACTTCTGCTACTAATTGGGTTTTTGATGGTGCCAGTGGGGTAAATCTAGTGAGAGGACATCACTGGGCCAGTTTAAGCTCCTTTTGGTTCCAACCCTTTCCTGATGTAGTGTTTTGGGGTGGCTTGGGTGACCCATATGTGTTCATAAATATGGAAAGGGCAAGTGTCAGGAGGATGGAGCGAGGCTCTGCTCAGGGGCACCCAATGATAGGACAAGGGGCAACGGGTGTGAGCTGGACCAGAGGAGGTTCCACAGAAGTCTGAGAAGGACCTTCTCCACAGTGAGGGTGACAGAGCCCTGGAAGGGGCTGCCCAGGGGAGTTGTGGAGTCTCCTTCTCTGGAGACATTTAAAACCCACCTGGCCATTTTCCTGTGTAGCTGGATCTAGGGAATCCTGCTGTGGCAGGGGGATTGGACCGGATGATCTTTCAAGGTCCCTTCCAATCCCTGATGTTCTGTGGTTCTCTGGAGGGCTTCTGTTGATGCTGAACACACAGATCAGACCAGGGACTGTCTGTGCCCTTCAGGTGGACTGTTCGCTCCACATGGTCACTGTTACTCACGGCGAGGTGCAGGTTGTGGAAGTCATGTGGCAGCATCTTCGGCTGGGCATGAAAAAAATGAAAACAAAGTGATTAAGAACAAATCTTGGAGCTCAGTGGCCAAGATGGTGCTTTCTACGTGAATAAGCACAACCCAACCATCAGAGCAAACACAAGACCCAGAGCACAGGGACACACGTAGGGCTCTCAGACAACCTGCTGTAACTTGATGTGAATCAAAACAAAGTCATCGCCGCAGCCCTCACACCGGCCTCGTGGTTTGAGTGGCTTTCGGTGCCACTGGAAGGTCACTAAACTCTCTTCTTTTTTCAAAGGCAGGTCTCCTCTTCAGCCCCTGGGGGCTCCCTGCACTCAGAGGATCATTACTGGGCTTTTTAAGGTTTTCAGCACTGGGAGCAGCCTCTGTGGAGTTGTCTGTAGCTTCCCCACTGGGGCTTCGGGGCTGTGACTGGCTCAGTGCTGTTCTACAAGAAGGTGGAAGAATCCTTCAGAGGATGCTTTGGGTTAAACTCAGGTGAACTGAACCCAAAGCAGCATCCATCTCAAGAGGTATGACAGCTGACACAGCCACTTATGTAATAGCTAGTTTCAGTTACTGATCTGCTAATGACTGTTTTGCCCTTGCGCAGTTTGTTCCCGGTTTCTTCATTCCCCTCCTTCCCAGCTGCCATCCTGTACAGCCTCTTCCTCTTGTTGACATCTCTTCTAGTTCCCAACAGGAAAGCTTGAAGTTCCTGGACTGATCGACCCCAGTGAATTTGCTACCCAGCATCACATCGCAACCACTCTCCCGGGTACCAAGAGGAGAAGGGGTCACCAGGAGGGATCTACTTGCCTCTTGCCAGAAGACAGGAATCAAAATTACTGTCTGCAGCTTTCTCCAGGAGCTTGGACAACTGTGTTGGGAGGTTTGGGCTTCACTTATGATGGAGTTATGGTGGCTGTGGTTCCAGGATGGTTGTGTCTTACACGTCCACAGAAGGAGCAGCTTTTATTGATGTTCTCCAGCCCCTGCCAGTGCCGATTGCGTCAGCGTCCTCACAGATACCGGCTGTGAGCTGGAGTAGGATTAAAAAAAACCCAGTACCAAGCAGGATTTCACCACCTTGGAAACTGGCTGAGGGGTTGGCAGGTCTGGACAAGTGGAACAGCATCGATGGAGGCCGGTGACTAAAGAAACAACAACAGAGAACAGGAAGAGAATCAGAAAAACCGGTGTTATCCCGGAGGGATGACAGGAGCAGCTGCAGACCTCTTACTCAGGAAGGTGAGCGAGTGGAAATGAATGCTGGGTCATACTGGAGCCAGGCAGGAGCTGGCCACTAAGGCTACATGCTTAACTCCGCACACCCCTGCTGGAGGCTGGGCGAGGAGCAAGGGTGACGTGGGGCCTTTTCCCAACACGGGGGCTATTAAGGCAGAGTGTAGTGGCTGGGGACTGGTCGGGGGTCCCTGTGCCCATTGCTGGGGTTTCTGGGGTTGGTGAGGATGTGCTGGCCAGCTCTAGCATTGCTAACTCAGGAAATAAAACCAAAGCACCTGGAGCTCAGCACCGGGTTAGGAGGGTTCACCTTCTTCCTCCAGCAGGTTTGGCAGCCTCTGCAGTAGCTTTGGCTAGCTAGAGCCCAGAAAAGGGCCGCTGGGGTGCACCAGTGCTGTCCTGTTCCTGCAGGCAGAACTCACTGTGGTTTCCAGATAGAGATCCCCTCAGCCGTGGCTCAAATCGTCACACCAGTGTGATTCCCAGAAGGACTTCTGGGGAGCAGAGCTCCACCACAGAAACCCCAGGAGATGAGGAAAGCACCTAAAAAGATCAGAGTCAGCTCAGGAACGTTTGGGGCAGGATGAAAAGGAGATGTTAAGCAACAGCTGGAAGCTCTCCAGGGCAGGGACTGCTTTTGTTCTGCCTCTTGCATGGGACTGAACAGCACTTCCATGGCACCTCTGAGTGCTGCCCCCAGCTCCAGTCGGACAGCAGAGAATCCAAAAGAGTGTTCTGCTCTGAAAAGTCTCCATTGAGTGGTTCTGGTTAGTAAAAGCTGGGCAAAAATTCAGGAGGCAGAGCCTGATGCCTGTTGAGTCCACAGACAGCAAAGAGGAGATTCCTGCTCCTGTAGTTGCCCACAGAAGTCTGTCTACCTTGGAGTGGGAGGAGGAGCAGACTGGCTTGTCCAGTGGCCACCAAGAAAACCCTGTGAGGGAGTTTCCACAAAACCAGAGGAGATAAATCAGGCCGATGCCAGAGAGAGGTGAACTGGACTGGTGTGCTGTGTCCCATGTTGTGAGAGGAGCCATGGGAAGATGGTCTGACAGAACGGCCTGGAGTGTTCCAGGACAGTAAACCCTGTCCTGTGAGAGCGAGTGACGTGAGACCAGCAAGATTCGCTGAAAATCAAGATTAAACTCTATATGCAGAAAGGCTCTGAAGGCAGGGAGGTGCAGAACCTGCTCCACATCCCTTCCACTGCTCAAGGAAGCGGCTGCCAAAGGTGGATTTTCTCATCCCAGATTGAAGGACAACAGGAGAAAAAAGTGGCAAATCTCCAGGAGATGGAGTGGACCACAGATCATCTAGTCTGGAAAAGACCTTCAAGCTCATCTAGTCCAACCCTTAGCCCCAGCGTCCCATCCCACCGCTGAACCCTGTCCCTGAGCTCCAGGATGGTGATCCAACCCCCTCCCTGGGCAGCCTGTGCCGAGGGCTGAGGGCTCTTTCCATCAAGATGTTTTCCCCAATATCCACCCTCAACTTCCCCTGGGGCAGCCTGAGCCCATTTCCTGCTTTGAAGGACAAGAAGACTGATGGAGCCCTGAAGAGAGCAAGATTCGAAGCAAATCACCCCAGGAGAAAGTTCATAGCTGGAAGAGCTTGTGTGGTTAGCGGGCAGCAAATTACAGTGAACTTCTCGGTGTGGTGTGGCAGCAGGGAAAGCTGCAAGAAGTAGGGGGGGTTGATGTGTCATTTGTTTCCCAATTTGTTTTAGGCTTTTGAGTGCGAAGGATTCTCAACCCACTGGGGAAGTCTTCATGAATGAGTAGCTCCGGTGTCCTCTGCTGTCCTGGTGAGAGCCGAGCAGAGCCTGGCTGACACAACAAGGAGAGGCTCTCACTCTTATCTGCATGGTAAGACTCACGTCACTGCACTCCAGTGTTCTCATCGAGTCCAGACACTGTGGCACCTCCTGTGATGGACATTTAAAATTATATCAGCCAACGCAGAAGTATTTGAGCTCTGGACAACGAGGCAGTCACAAGAGCAAGAGGCTGCCTGGAGGGTGTTGCTGAGCTGCTCTGGTTTCATCTCTCACTCTTTCACTCAACCCTGTACCAGCAACAACAAACACGGGCTATCCTGCTGCTGAACACAGCGGTGGTCATCTGCAGAGTGTCCCACAGCCAGGGTGGTGAGAAGGGTTTGCTCTACGGAGAGGAGAACTTCCCGCGTGCTTCCCCTCTAAGGAAATACTCCAGGACAAACCCGACCTGCCAGAGAACCCCACGCTGAGGCCTTTCCACAAGGAACATTAATTCATGGAGTATCTTTTGTCCCCATGAAGCAGCACTGGCCAGGAATGTGCAGGTCCAAGGTGAAGAGTGGGGTTTGGACAGTTCCTTTAGTATGGGACAGCTACGGAGAAGCTGAAGGCCAGCTGACAACATCCCTCTGCTGTCTGCTTTTGCTAGCTGAGTGGTCCCATCTCTCAACTTGGGACCCATCCAGGGATGGGGGTTTGAAAACTTTTGGTGTGGGAGCATCAGTCTTGTCCAGAGGGTCTAATTCAATCATCGAGGTTGACCCACGAGACGCCAACTCCTTCTCTTCATTCCTAGCGCTACAAGCATTTATAAACATTTTCTGCCCTGCTGAGAAGCTTTCCAGCACAGCCTGTTTGCAATCCTAAAAGGACTTTCTCATGAGCGTTATCTCCACAATCTGCATTTTGAAAGAAACACCAACTTACTTTCCAACCAGCCAAGAGACTTCTCTCCCCTTCTCCTCCCAGTTCGGGATGCGGGATGACAGACGAGCGAGGGCAAACAGAAACGGCATCTTGCTGGAGGGACTCCTTGTCTGCACAGCCAGTTCTTCTCCATTTCCTGCAGGAAAAAAAGCCCACGGCTGGCGCAGGAGGTTTCTCGTGCTGATGGGCTGCCAGCTAACCTCCACACCGAGGCCTCCAGCCATAGTGAAGCAACCGAATTTGTCTTGTGTGTGGTCATTGTGCAACAAGTTCATTGTCAAGGGCTTATGGTTGCCATTTTCTATTGCACAAGAGACAATGAAGAGAGAAAGAAGGGTGGGGGACGACAAGAGAGAAGTGAAGGTTCGGTTTGAGGTGTTCGGAGTACTTTTTGAACGAGGATTTGGCCGTTTACCTGCTCACCGAGCAGTTCGGTCGGACTCAAGATGCTCATTCAAGAACCAGCTGAGGTTTTTCTCTAATCAAGAGTGTCATTTTGACACCCAAACACACCAGTTTTTCAAAGAGTGTGAAGTATTTTGGAAATATTCCCTGTCATTCCAACGCAGAGGGGTAACACACAGTAACAGCGGCTGCTTGATAGGATTCACATCCTCCCGAAACGGTTACAATTCTGGATTTGAGACCAACAACGTCCTACAAGGACCGGCACGAAGTGATGGAGAAAAGCACAAACAGGACTGAAATCGGGAAAGATCAGAAGAGCGTGTTCCCCACGACCTGTCTCCCTCCTGTGTGAATTCAATTTCACAAGAAGAGTTCAATTGTCTCTGCGAGTGACAGTGTTGAGCAACTTCCAGAGCAACAGAAAAACCAGTTCCAGGCGATTTTCGAAGGCAGGCAGAGCGCTGCTGCCCCGGGTTGGAGCTCTGCCGCTCTGATTTGGAGCTCCAGCACGTTACCCAGACCCAGAACATTGACATTTTCACATGACAAGCTTCTTGCAAAACCATTGCAGAGCTGTTTTCCGATTGGGCTGATGTCAGGACTAATTAGACAGGTAATCCCAGGTGATGGTGTTCTAGCAGCCCTGGAATTCTGATCCCACTTCTGCATTACTTACCCGGACTTTTGCAAGCCGCCGCTGATCAGAGTTACCAAACCAGGGGGTTCCCATTGAAACTGAGGGTTGGTTTAGTCTGTTGAGTGGTTGGTTTAGTCTGTCCAGCTCTTGGCACCTGAAGGCTCTGATTCCTCAGGGGCGCGGGGTAGCACACTCCGGGTGAGCAATGCTCTTGGGGAAGCAGGAAGAAATCCACTGCCACGTGTGCTGTGGACTGAGGATCTGATCATTTCAGATTACACCACGGTATGCAATTCCTCAAGCACACCCGTGGAAATCTAATGGCTTCAATTACTGGCCATCGTGCTGGGCTCCGGAAACCGTGAAAAGGCAGAAAGCTGTTTCCTTATGGGAAAGTCCTGCTCTTGAAGAGAACCTTACGGGACCGCTGGGTACATCTCCAGGGGGGTGTGGAAATGATGGCTAAAGAGCTATTCCAGCAACTGGGGAGAGAAACGTCCACAACAACTCCCCACGGCCACTCAAACTGACTTTAGCTCCAGCATAACCTTAACCTTAACTTGTTTGTCCAGTTCATTCACTTCCTATTATTCCCTGGATCATGCTTTGAATAATTTGCATGATCTGTTTGTCAAGTCCAGCCCCCTTTGATGTCATTGATTTGATCCATATAGGCTGGACAGCTCCCCAGGCTCCACCAGTTACAAAAGGAAACTGGAAAGCTCTGGACCAGGACTCCTGCTCAGGACAGAGCTGAAGGCTGAGCTTAGGAGCTGCTCTAAACACCCAAAGCTAGAGGTTCTGCCAAGGTACTGTGGGGCGTTTTGCCATGTGGTTGCTGCCGGTTTGTGGGTATTTCTAGGTGTCGGGGTGGTGTGTGGCTCTGGACACCTCTCCACGTGGGGAAACGCTTGACTGCAGGACTTTTGTGGATGTGGAGGATGGCTTGAGCACTGAGCTGCTGAGAAAACCAATGTACTGGTTTCTCAGTACTCTATAACCTCCTCCGAGGCGTCCCTGCGCAGGGCAGGGGGTTGGAAGGAGATGATCATTGAGGTCCCTTCCAACCCTTTCTGTGACTTTCTTCTCACCTGCAGCCTCTCTCCAGGCACTAACCACAGGTAAATGGTCATGTTGCTGTTACGGGTCTCATGAGCCCTGTCTGCAGCTGGTAAGTTAAACAAACTGAGAAAGCAGTGGGGAGGGGCTGTTGTTGCCTGCGCACGTGTGTTTTGAAAGACCCCCTCTGGGGTTTTTTGCATTATCATTCGCTTTTCGTTCGAGTTATTTGAAGAATGCAAAGTTGAAGGGTATGAACTAAGTAGCCACATCCTTATAAGCCAAGCCAGAACGTCTGGAAACTGGGGGTTGTCTCTAAAAGCCATGGCTTGAATGTTTTTCAGCTTCCAAACTGTCCATAGAAAGAGTGTGATTGACAGATGTGATCATCTATTGAGATGATTTAACTCTCACTCAGGGCAGCTATCAGCTTTTATTCTACTTCTTCCTCACTGGAGCAGGGCTGACTTGAGATTAACAGACCAGGAGTAAATTAAATTTGCCTGGTTTAGTCTCACACAGAGTTTTCATTTCTCTCTTATAACACTATAAATATTTAGGGACTCATTCAACGTACTTATCAGAAACTGCGGTCTTGTTGTCATTTCTCCTTATCCAGTGGAAAGGAGAAAGAACTGAGGAAGGTAAAGGCAGAACGTGGAGTTTAGAGCAAAGATTTAATCTGAAGGGGTAGGAACAAGGTAACAAGGGGCAGGAAGACCCCCACAAGTTCAGTTCTGGAGTTTGGAAGTAATTGGGTGCTAATGGCTCTGTGTAGTCCGTGGGAGAGGAACCAGTAACTGCGGAGAAACAAGGTTTTCCTTGCGGCAAGAGGTGTCCCCTCCAACCCAAACCGTTCTGTGAGCCTATGAAATACTCATTTCTCACCTCAGTCCTTCATCACACACTTCTTCTCTTAATTTTTCACGACTACTTCACTTTGCTTGGCCTTCCTGTGCTTCTTCAACGACGAGTAGATGGGAGAGATTTGATTGTAGACATTGTCTTGTTTAATTAGAAAAGCACGGCAGAGCCTTGGAGATCATGCTATTAATCAATACCTTAGAAAATGGGGATGAGATGTGTAATGGTCCTTGGGGCAAATAATTTGTGATGAACTGTGGCAGGGGGATTGGACTAGATGATCTTTCGAGGTCCCTTCCAATCCCTAATGATTCTATGATTCTTTGAACTGGGTTTCCTGGTCTGGTGTGAGACTTCCGTGGGCTGTTTGCGAGCTAATCTGGCTGGCGTTCCCCTTTGCTCTTCAAGGGTTATTCCCAGTCTTTCTGATGTGTGGGTGCACGGAGGAGACTTATGCTAAGAAATCATTCCGCAGCAAGTGTTTTGCTCCAAGGACCTTTGGGGTGAAGCCATGGCTTTCAGTGGAGAGCTCTAGGTGAGGGTGGAGGCACTGCCGGTCAGGGTACTGAGTTGTGGTGACCTTGCTGAGCCACCACACACTTCCAGACGACCCATAACGGGCCTGAGCTTTCCTTTTGTTCTACAGCCCACTGCCACAATCCTTCCAGCTCTGTTACTGTAGTTATAGGACTTTATAGGACTTTAATTTGGAGCTCAGGCTGAGCCAAGCATTGGACTCTGTAAACTTCTTCTAACAGCATAACAGGCCGGTGATTCACCGAGGGCTGTCACGATGGAAACTCACATATTACAGCCCCTGATGTCATCCTCACTAAGTGCAGCTACGTCACATCAGCCCCATGTCCCAACCTGGTACTAAAACCTGGGAGGATGGGCTTGGTCTGTGCAGGTGATATCACAGGAGCAGCAACAACCTTCACAACTCCAGCAGCAAAAATCTGAAGCTGCCTGGAGCTGAACATCTAGCTGATTATTTCCTTCCTGTGAGGGAGAGGGGGACTTTGACTGCCAGCTCCGCCACTTCCTGGGTGATTTGAAGGTTCTGCGCTCCCTTTTCCCTTCGGTAAAGTAGAGAGTTTGTTGGGTTCCTGGAAGAAACTCTACCTGAGAGGTAGGTGCCAAAACTGCAGTTAGGAGCAGCAATTAACATTTCTGGCTCCAGAACCAACCCCCAGGCAGCGTAAGCGGTATCTGCAAGGCTTTAGCCACGTCCATGATTTCAGCTGAGGTGATGTTTTTCCCCCACTTTCTTTCCCATTTGGTTCATCTCATCTGAGCTATGAAATAGCTACTGCACTTCCCTACTTTCCAGCGTAGGGCAACGAGGATGATGAAGGAAGTGGGGTGCCTCCCTTATGAGGAGAGGCTGAAGGAGCTGGGTCTCTTGAGCTTGGAGAAGACGAGACTGAGGGGTGACCTCATTAATGTCTACAAATACGTGAAGGGTGGGTGTCAGGAGGCATCTTCTCAATGTCATCTACTGATAGGACAAGGGGCAATGGGTGTGAGCTGGAAGATAGGAGGTTCCACATAAACATGAGAAGGAACTTCTTCCCAGTGAGGGTGATGGAGCCCTGGAACAGGCTGCCCAGCGTGGTTGTGGAGTCTCCTTCACTGGAGACATTTAAAACCCGCCTGGATGTGCTCCTGTGTGACTTGTTCTAGGTGATCCTGCTGTGGCAGGGGGATTGGACTAGATGATCTTTTGAGGTCTCTTCCAATCCCTAATGATTCTATGATTCACCTTGGGAGTGGCTCTAGTTCAGAAACTGGTCCCATCTACCTCCATTCTGCAGTAAAAATCAAACCCAGTTCCTAACGTATCCCTTTCACCAACTTGGAGGTGGATTTATCCCAACTCCTTGACACAAGGGTGGAGCCCCATCTCCAGTTCTGAGCCAGCCTTGGCCTGCTGTAGGAGGAGTTTGTTACGGCCCTGTGCCAGTGCACAGGGACACAACATTTCAGCACTAAGTGCTGGTCCTCAGGAGTCTTAGAAAGAAAAGCCTCGCAGCAGCTGGAGCACTCGTCACTTCAGCTCTGCGCATCCGTGCCGACCAAGAAGTCATGGAATCCTAGAGTGGTTTGAGTTGGAAGGGACCTTGAAGATCCTCTAGTTCTAAGTCACAGCCCGAGTGTGTTAGAACACATCAAGTTCCTTCAGCAGCAGCAGAACATTGGACCTGTTTGCTGCTTCCCAGTGTCCAAACCCTGGAAAGGTTGATGGGTCTCAGCTTACGGGTATTTCCAGCTCTTGCTGTTGATGGGCTCCACTCTAACAAAATAAATGAATTCTTCTTTGGTTTTGGTCTAGGTGATCCTGCTGTTGCAGAGGTTTTGACTAGATGATCTTTCAAGGTCCCTTCTGATCCCTAATGATTCTATGATTCTATGATTCAGCAGAAACAGCGGTAGAGGATGGAGCAGGAAGTGGCAAGAGAAGAAGAGGAGAAGAAAGAAGGCTGGATTGAGTTTTACGATTCCTTCAAGGATATGTTTGAGTTCTTCTGCAAGAACACGACAATCCACGGCACCATCCGCCTCGTCTGCTCCGACAGCAACAGGATGAAAACAGCTTTCTGGAGCCTGCTGTTCCTGGCCAGCTTCGGGATGTTGTACTGGCAGTTCGCGCTCATGTTCAGCCAGTACTGGGCGTACCCCGTTGTCCTGACCATGTCCATGCACTCGGAGCCCAAGATGTTCCCAGCTATTACCATCTGCAATTTGGACCCCTACAGGTAACCAGCACTTCCCCCCTGGCTGGGGCCATGGATAGGTCATGAGGGTTCACAAAGGGTCAGCAACGCTCTGACTGCAGCCTGGAGGAGGCTGGAGGTAGAGAGAGGTCTCTCCAACCTCCCAGTGATGGAAAGGGACTATTGTTGTTTTCAAACTGGTTTCAAGAGATACGATCTCACTGGGAATTGTGCAACAGCCACGTAGCAGTTCATTTCAGGCACTGACTCAGGATAGAGGGAACTCTGCCTTGGGACTGGGCTCAGGCTACAGCTGATTTGGGCTGATAAAAACCGACTTTCCCTGAAAAACGGGGCTGCTGGAAGCCCTCCTTCCTGAGCAAACCCCCATCCCCGCGACAACAGGCGCCAGACCCGGTGCTGCACCCGTCTGTCTCGCTGCAGAAGGGCTCTAGGACAATTTGTAATAAAAAATGTCGTTTCCACGGGAGCCTGCGTGGCTCTGCTTGTCCAGCGAGGCTCGGGCAGCAGCACCGTATCAAGAAGATGCCAATCACATAAAGGAATTGCACAACTTCCTCTGAATAATTAGCCAACTGGCCAACAGAAAGGCCAGTTTGTGCAGCTGATGCCACACAGCTACAGGTCCTGAGGTTTCCAGTGGAGGGTCCAGCAACTGGAGCCCCGAATAAATCCGGTCGATGAGCTAACATCTCTGTCCCTTGCAGATTTGAACTGGTGAGCGAACACTTGGTGCAGCTGGATCGCATGGCAGAGGAGTCAATCGCCTTCCTCTATGGCATCAACACATCGGCCAGCTTGTTCCACACAAACGAGAGGAACATCCACATCAAAGACTTGGCCAGCATCGGCAACCTCAGCAGGTCCAGCTTCAAGCTGAGCCAGAACTTCTCACTCTTGAGAATGCCCGACCACAGGAGCAGGTCAGGGAAGAAGCACTCCAGAGTGGGCTTCAGGCTGGTGAGTGTGTTTCCTCCAGACCGCTCCCTGGCTGCAGGCACCAACAGCAAGGGCTGGCTGCTCCCTAAGGGACAGGGGCAGAGGGAGAACCCACCAGCAGGGCAGGATGGGGCCCATCCCACAGTTACCCAAGCAAGTGAGCAGGGAAAGCTCACAGATGGTGACCAGGTCCAACCACAAGTCCAGCAAGTTCATGGTGCTCATGGTGCTGAGGCAGATTCCACGATGCTCTGGCAGATTTAAGTCCAGACCTACTAGAACAACACTGAGGCAAGAGCACAGCAACAGCCCTATATCCCACAGAAGGGCTGAAGGCCCTGGGGCTGATCTTAAATAAGCTCCTGGAGCCAGAAGTGGAGGGTGTGGTGTGGGTGAAGCCCCAGCTGAGGCTGCTCAGGGGCATTAGGTGCTAACAGTGCCCTCAGGGTCCTGCTCAGCATCTCACCAGACACATTCAAAACAGTGAGGGAAAGTATAGATAGTGTCAGTGCTGTGCTGAGACAGCTTGGAAGATGCTCTAGGGGAGTCTGTCCCTGCCATGAGCAGCTAATGCTGGGTACTGTGGCCCTTTAGAGGAGAAACAAGACATCAGGGGTCCTACACAGCCCTCCCACCTGTGCAGTCCTGCTGGCAGTGACAGATCCTGTAAAGTAGAGTAGCAGCAGCCCTTGGGAATCACTTTTAAAAAACATAAAACATCTTGTCTAGGCAGGTGACACAGAAATAGCAGAGAACAGCACAGGAGGGTTCCCTCTGGTGCTGGGGATGCTGGAAACACTGCAGACAACAGGGATGTTGGTGATGACGAATGAAGAGGATGAGCACGGGACATGTTTAAGCTGTGGCTTTGGAGTAGATGGAAAATGCTGCAGGTTCTTCGTGTTAAATCATGGGGTAGAGTAGATCTAAGAGCAGGAGTTTTGGAAGAGATTCATGTGGCTGGAAAGACCAGCAATCCTTGCCTGATTATCATCCTTCACTAGGGAAACTATCACCACTATCTATGGGTGTCCCAGAATGAGAACGAAGTGTCTCAGGGCTTAGGTCACGATTCATGGGTTGTAGGGAATTCCCACCACCCTCATCCTTCCTTCTCCCAAGGTACTTGAGGGTCTGTTCCTTCTGCCTCTTTGCCCCTAACCTCAGCACCACTCCTGATCCAACTCCAAGGAGAGACGGGACGTGGCACAGAATCATAGAATCATAGCATTGGAAGGGATCTCCAATGGGCAGCCAGTCCAACCCCACTGCAACAAGCAGGGCCAGCACTCACCAGACCATGTTGCCCAGAGCCCCAGGCTGCCTGACCTTGAATGGCACCAGGAATGGGGCCTCCACCCCCGATCTGGGCAGCCTGTTCCAGGGATCTCCCACCATCAGATTAAAGAGCTGCTTCCAGCAGTTCCTTCCAATCACAGCCAGTCTGCAAGTCTGTGACAAAGGGAATGAGCAGACTCCTCTTTCTGAAAGACTAGAGGTTCCCCTTGTCCCTACATCCAGTATTGCCTTCATCCCATCATCCCTGCTACCTTTGGGCTGCCTTGTCCCTTCTCTGCTGAGTGACTCCCTCGTGGGGTTTCTTGCAGTGCGATGCCACGGGTGGGAACTGCTTCTGGAAGACCTACTCATCTGGGATGGATGCGATCCTGGAGTGGTACAGGTTCCACTACATGAATATCATGTCCCAGCTACCAGTCATCATCAACATTTCTGATCACGAGGAGCAAATAGAAGACATGGTCTACTCCTGCCAGTATGACGGGGAGCCCTGCAGACCCAGGTGTGTTGCTCTGTGAGGAACTGGGTGGGATTTCAGCAGAACTCTCGAGCTAGTCCAGAGGAGACTCCATAGTTTCTGTGGTCTCTGTGGCTGAAGCCCCTCTGCTCTGGGGACAGGCTGAGAGAGTTGGGGTTATTCAGCCTGAGGGGGAGGAAACTCCAAGAGGATCTGACAGTGACCTTCCTATCAGAAGGCTGGGGAAGGGTCTTTCCAAGGACAGGGAAGGATAGGGTGAGGGGTCATGGTTTGAAGCTGAAAAAGGGCAGATTGAGGCTGGACAGGAGGAAAAAGTTCTTAAATCTGAGGGTGGGGGATCCCTGGAACAGGCTGCCCAGAGAGGGGATAGAGGCCCCATCCCTGGAGCCCTTCAAGATCAGGCTGGATTGGGCTCTGGGCAATCTGGTCTGGTGAGTGCTGGCCCTGCTTGGTGTAGGGGGTTGGACTGGATGCCCTTTGGAAATCCCTTCCAACCCAACACATTCCCTGATTCTAACTCAAGCATTCAGGGGGCCTGCAGCTGAGCTGGCAGAGCAGCTCGTAGCTCACAACCAGGCTTAGCCCTTGCTGGGGATCTGACTGAGAGACAGAGCAGCCTTTCATGGTCAGAGCCTGGGGCTCATTGAGGTAACAGCTCTGTCCCCAGCCCCTCTTTCACACACCTCACCCCCCAAACACATCTGACACAAGAAGGGAAGGTGCCACTACCCTCATCCAAACCTCTCTTGATTGCAGTGACTACGTTCACTTCCACCACCCAGTCTTTGGAAGCTGCTACACTTTTAACAGCAAGGGCACAGACTCCTTTTGGACAGCCACCAAGCCAGGAATCCCTTATGGTATGTGAGATGAGGAGACCTGAAGTTCATGCTGTTTGGCCCTAGGACTGGCTCTCCCAAGAGCTGAGACCCACACAGCTCAAGACTTGGTGTTGTCCCTGTTTCAGCCCAGAACAGGTTGTGAGAGACTTCCCTTTCCATTGTGTTCCAGGGCTTTCCCTCATCCTGAGGGCAGAGCAGAAGGACCACATCCCGCTCCTGTCTACAGTAGCAGGTGTGAAAGTGATGATCCACAACCACAACCAGACCCCGTTCCTCGAGCATGAGGGCTTTGACATCAGACCAGGCATCGCCACCACCATAGGCATCCAGCAGGTCGGCTCGGTTTCTTCCCGCTGCACCACAGGGGCGTTTGGCAGTGGCTGCGCACAGGGGCTCTCCTCCCCTTGCCCTGCCCCTGCGTTTTGAGGTCTAACCCACCACACTGCCTGGCCTTTACCAGATGCCCCATCCAGTGAAGTTCAGAGGTGATGGCCAGGGCTAATTAAAGCTCCTAATCACTGAGGTCTCTTTCATGTGTCCACAGGACGAGGTGAATCGCCTGGGGGGCAATTATGGGAAATGCACAACTAATGGAGATGACGTGGACGTTAAACTCCTCTACAACAACTCCTACACTCTGCAGGTACTGTCAGAGCAGCCAGCTGGGGCTCCAGCTCAGTCACAGGGCATGGAAAGCAGACAGATTGAACCTTACCCTGCACTGAGCTGCTGCAGTAAATCAGCAGGGTCAGTGCTGGAGAGGACAGGGAGGCTCATGCACCTCTGAGAGGAAGCCCACGGTGAGGGTGTTCTAGCTTGGCGTGAGATTCAATTAATGGGGGATGCTCTGTCGCAGGCACTCAGCTCTTCCCTCCTGGGAACTCAGGAGAGACCTGACTGTGAGCCAGACAGGGCAGATGGACTGTGCTAGCAGGACAGTCTTTGGCCCATCAGGGCTTTATTTGTCTCAGTAGTTGCCCCTGGCTCTAGATGTTTGGGCTGTTTGACTGAGACGGGATGGAGCTGGGGAAGAGTCATTCCCAGCTTATCTGATCAGAAGCCTTTTCCATTTCCAGGCCTGTCTGCACTCCTGCTTCCAGCACATCATGGTCCAGAAGTGTGGCTGTGGCTACTACTACTACCCACTACCTCCTGGTGCCCAGTACTGCGACTACAACAAGCAGCCAGCCTGGGGTAAGAGCAGAGGACCTCTGTCCTGGGGAGGGACAGAGTGTAACAGTGACTGGAGTCACTGGTTACAGACCTGTTAGGTTTCTGCCCTCCTGCTTGGTGCCTGGTTGCTGCTCTGACTGTCCCCACATCCCTAACTCAGTCAGTACTGGTGGCTGTGCTGGTGCAGGACAGAGCGTTGAGTGACTACTCTGGGTGCTGTGGCTGGTGAATCCTCAGCAGATCGTCGTGGGGAAGACACCTGGAATGAGCTTAGCACAGGGGAACCAGTCCAAAGGGAGAGGGCAAAGCCAGGGCTCCCATCTGGGAGAGGGCTTGAGTGCTTGGGAAGGGAGGGCAGAGGTTTGGGGCACCTTCCCCTTTCCTGAGCAGCGGCTGAGTGTGGTCCTGCTCGTTCTTCCACCAGGTCACTGCTTCTACCAGCTCTACAGCAGGCTCAGGAATCATCACCTCAACTGCTTTGACCAGTGCCCCAAGCCTTGCCGGTAGGTCATACCAGCAGAGAAGCAAAAATTCAATATATATAATATATTTATATATATCGATACATCTATAGTTACCTACCCTTTAATATATTTGTGTGTGTATATATTTATGTGTATGTTTATGTACTGATCTCTATCAGCCTGCTGAGGAGAATCCTGCCTGTGGAAATGCAGACCCACGGGACTACTGAATTTTGGCTTTTTCTGAACCAGAGATTCCAGTTTGATGTTTGAACCCCAGTGCTGAAAGTGGGGGGTGGGGGGGTGGAAATGACAATTAGAATCAAAATGATAAGAATTTCATAACCAGGTGGATAGATGATGGCAGAGCGGTGGATGTGGTCTGTCTTGACTTCAGGAAGGTGTTTGACACGGTCTCTCACAGCATCCTCGCAGCCACCCTGAGGCAGTGTGGACTGGATGATTGGGTAGTGAGGTGGATCGTGAACCGGATGCAGGATAGAAGCCAGAGAGTAGTGGTCAGTGGGACAGAGTCTGGTTGGAGGCCTGTATCTAGTGGAGTGCCCCAGGGATCGGTGCTGGGACCGGTCCTGTTCAATCTATTCATTGATGACTTGGATGAGGGATTGGCGTGCACTGTCAGCAAGTTTGCTGATGACACAAAGCTGGGTGGTGTCGCCGACACCCCAGCAGACTGTGCTGCCATTCAGCGAGATCTGGACAGGCTGGAGAGCTGGGCAGGGAAAAATGTAATGAAGTATCACCAATGTAGAGTCTTGCATCTGGGCAAGTACCAGTATAGGTTGGGGACTGACCTGTTGGAGAGCAGTGTAGGAGAAGGGGACCTGGGGGTCCTGATGGGCAGCAGGATGGCCATGAGCTAGCAGTGTGCTCTTGTGGCCAAGAGGGCCAGCGGCATCCTGGGGTGGATCAGAATGGGGGTGGTTAGCAGATCAAGAGAGGTTCTTCTCCCCCTCTACTCTGCACTGGTGAGACCACATCTGGAGTGTTGTGTCCAGTTCTGGGCCCCTCAGTTCAAGAGGGATGTGGAGCTGATGGAGGCAGTCCAGCAGGAGCCACAGAGATGATGAAGGAAGTGGAGCATCTCCCTGCTGATGAAAGTCTGAGGGAGCTGGGTATCTTTAGCTTGGAGGAGACTGAGGGGTGACCTCATTAATGTCTATAAATATGTGAAGGGTGGGTGTCAGTCAGGAGGATGGAGCCAGGCTCTGCTCAGTGTCCTCTAGTGATAGGACGAGAGGCAGTGGGTGTCAGCTGGAACAGAGGAGGTTCCACATAAATATGAGAAAGAACTTCTTCCCAGTGAGTGTGATGGAGCACTGGAAGGGTCTGCCCAGGGGGGTTGTGGAGTCTCCTTCACTGGAGATGTTTAGGACCCATGTGGATGTGTTCTTGTGTGACTTGGTCCAGGTGATCCTGCTGTGGCAGGGGGATTGGACTGGAGGATCTTTCGAGGTCTCTTCCAATCCCTAATGATTCTGTGATTCTATGATTTTAATATAGAAGATGATATGAGATCAAAAATAGAAGACACACAAGATATGGAATATAAAATAGAAGCTATAAAATGTAAGATATAAGTGATAATGTGTAAGATACTTTTATATAAAATAGAAGACATAAGATACACAGGTTATAACATAGAAATCAGAATGTATGAGATATAAAATATAAGATATATAATATTAAATATAAAATATAAGATATATAATATTAAATATAAAATATAAGACATAAAAGATGATGTTTTAAATGTAAACTATAGAATATTTGGGGTTTGGATGGATCAGAGAAAAGTTCTCAGGATTTTGGAGCTCTTTGACTTCTCCTGACCTGAATGGTTTTCAGGCCGCCTCTGGTTTTCATTTCCAAGGTGACTCCCAAAGCTTTTCCCGGGGTGCTCCAGCCCTGGCCCCCAGTAGCTCTGCTATGAGTGAGCAGTCGGCGCTGTCACCCACTCTGTGATTTCAGTGCCAAGAGCTGTAACCTCTGTTTTTATCTCCTCAGGGAATCGCTCTACAAGGTTTCTGCTGGGACAGCCAAGTGGCCCTCTGTGAAGTCCCAGGTAGTCCACACAGACCCTTTGGGGAGACACACTGGGTTTGTCGGGCCGTTAAGGTTAAGAGTGAGAACCCAGGCAGCAGCAAGTGGCAAATAAAGGAAACTGGTCCAAAGCCTGGGAATGGTCTAGCAGGCTGAGGTTCTGGAGAGGAACCTCCACGCCACCTCTGATCCAAACCTCCTCATGACAATTTGGCCGTTCACCTCACTGGTCAGTCCCCACCTATCAACTGGTGGCGACTTCCAGCTTGCAGTGGCTGTTGTGGTGCAGCAGTTTGTTCACTGCTCTTTGTGCTACAGGGCTGCAGCAGAAACTCCTTGAGCTAACAGGTGACCTCCTGCCCTTCCTGTGTTCTGGAATTAGGCATCCAGGACTCTACCACAGACCCACAGAGTCACAGAACATTAAGGGTTGGAAGGGACCTCTGGAGATCATCCTGCCTAACCCCTCTGCCAGAGCAGGATCCCCTAGATCAGGTCACACAGGAACACCCAGGGGGGTTTGAAAGTCTCCAGAGAAGGAGAACCCACAACCAATGGAGTTGTTGATCCGGTGATGAGCCCTATGATTCTGTGAGTCTCTGGTGCTGTGGCCAGGTGCCGAACCCACGTGGCCGTGCAGGTGTAGCTGCCAGCAGTGCTTTTAGAAGAGGAAAAGGTTCGGGTGTGGCTGCTGTTAAAGGAGGATTCAAGAACGAGAGCGCTACACACACCTAGACTATCAGCGTGGGCTTCCTTGCTCTTCTGGCAGATCAGGTTATCATTTTGCTGCTTCTGAACCCTGCATTTGCAAAGCACTAACCATTGTCTTCTGCCACAGGACTGGGTCCGTCAAGCTCTAAGGCATCAGAACGGATACAACTCGACGAGCAACAGGTTGGTTGCTGCTGTTCAACCTATGGATTAACTGTTCCTCCCTGGGGGACTTGCAGGTGTTAGACTGGGGAGGAAGGACAGAAGGGGAATGTCCAGGGTTATCCAGTGAATTTCCCATCTTTCCTGGCTGCTGAAACAGCCACTGCTGTCGCCAACTGCCCAGATGATGTCAAACACCCTCAGCGGGGAAGTCTGAGTGAGTGGGATCATCAGCCCAGCACTCACTGTGTAGAATCAAGAGCAAGGTGCCAGTGGTACCTTCCACTGGGGCCAGCCCATTGTTGCTCACTGCTCCCTCTCCAATACAGGAAGGACATTGCCAAGGTGACCATCTTCTACCAGCAGCTGAACTACCAGGCTGTGAATGAGTCTCCTCTGCTCTCGGTAGGTTGCACCACATCCCCTCAAGCCGCTAGTACCTGCTGTTCGTTGTGGTGTCCTCTGTGTGGTAGGAAGGAGGATAATTTGCAGCCCCTGGGGTGGGATTGTTGTTGTTAAGGAAGGGGCTCCATAAGATGCCCCGTTTCCACATCCCGCAGAACATCCACCCAGCGACAGGCAGCTCACTGTCCTGCTGGCAATGTGCAGTAAGTTCCCGTGTCCAGAGTTTGACCCTCTGATTCTCTCCACAGGAGAACTTGCTGCTGTCCAGCATGGGAAGCCAATGGAGCCTGTGGTTTGGATCCTCGGTGCTGTCTGTGGTTGAGATGTTTGAGCTGCTCATAGACACACTGGTCTTGTCTCTGCTCTTCTGCTACCAAAGGCTCAGGTCATCCAAGTCGCTGGAGGTAGCTCGCGCTCCCACCGTCCCCAGTGTGAGCCTGACCCTCGAGAACTACCGGGCTGTGCAAGAAGCTGACAATGGTGACGATTCTGCTCGCCCTTCCCCTTCTGGAGTGACTGCTGCCACAGACAACACCAGCGACCTGCGTCTTCACCCGCTCCCCAGCGCGGTGGAAATGCCGGAGCTCTGCCCCGAGGTGGTGCCTAATGGGTTCAGACACGTGAGGGGCAGCTCCTTGGAAGGGCAGTGGCAGAGCTGAGGGCAGGTCCGTGTGCACCAAGGAGCAGGGCACCCCAAACTCCCTGTCAGAATGGTCACAGGAATGTTTTGGAGCTCCTGCCCTACTGAGCCTGGCAGTCCTCCCCCAGCTGGTCCCAGATCATGATGAAACCATTGGTGTGGCCTGGATTCAGGCATCACGCAACGTCCTCTGTCCCCAGTGAGCACCTGGGGAGGGGAGAGCTGTTCTCCTCATAAAAGCCTTTAACCTCTAAAGCCTGGTGAGGAAACCAGCCTGTGGCTGCAGCCAGGCCCATCAACAGCTTAGGAGGGAAAAGCCCAGGAGGAACAAGCTGAGGAGGAAGAGGCAGCTCCAGGGGGAGGGTTCCCAGCAGAGGCTCCTCTCAGTCCCTGTTGTCTTGGGGATGACAGAGCAGGCAGAGATGCTGTTTGGCACGACCCACGTGGTTTCAAAGGGGACTGTCTTGGAGGCAACAGAAACCACAGGGTCGCTGACCTCCTTGTGTTACCGACGAAGCATCTGATTGACCGGGAGGATCAACACGCTGCCATTTTGCCGCAGTCCGGTTGCACACGGAGATGGTTCCGTGTTCACGTTTGACGTAGAGCCTGGACACGCTCGCTTGCGATGGAGGCGCTTGCACAGGAGCATTTTACCCTGGGTTAGCCTCCTTTGTGGCTTCAGCAGAAAAACAGGAGCCACCAAGAACCCCACGAGCCTCATTTTGTAACTTTTTTAGATAATAAAATGCTCTGAATTCAGGCTGCGACGGGGTGGGGGGGTCAGTGACTTTGTTTGGTCATCAACCAATATTTGGGTTTATTAGTGGCTGGTCACCTCTGCAAAACCTTTTTGAACTGACCTTTCCAGACCATGAGGAGTGTCTGGTTCACCATGGAGACGGGATCCTCGTACGTTGCTGCTAGCCTCACAAACCCCGACGAGTGGTGCTGCAGCTCTCCAGCCAAGCCACAGCATGTAGGAACTTCAGGGCTCTGCTGGGCAGGTCCTTCAGCCTTTCCTCTGGTTTCCTGCACAAATGCAGCCTCTGAGCCCGTGCTGAGAGAGGGTCCGTGACGAAGAAAAGCACTAAGGACAAGACAGTGAGGAAAGGGGTTCTTGAGCTTCAGTGCAGAACATCAGGGCACGTCCTGGGAACACCACGGGGTCGTCACTGGAGGATGACGATGTCTGACGTGTGCCCACCCCTCCATGTGACACACGTGCACATCCCTCTCAGAAGAAAGTCCCTCTCAGACTTGTTACCGTTGGGACGGAAAGGGGAGGCCAAAGGAAACCACTGGCAGAGTATTTGCAGGGGTCCCAGTGCACCAGAAAAAAATGCCTGCAGCGTCCTGCCTCAGGTAGTGGAACCACCAGGAGGAGGCAACTTTGGATCAGAGATGAGCAAGGATCAGGTGGCAACATCCTGTTCCATGGGGCCAGAGGGTTTGGCCACAGGACAGGGCTCTGCTAGCTGGGGCTTTGGTCTGTGCCTGGCAGAGCCAGAGGAGCAAGAGGGGCCGCTGGCCAGGGAGCTTCGGTGGGCAGGGAATCCCAGACTGGGCTGGGTTGGGAGGGAGCTCAGAGCTCCCCTAGTGCCAACCCCCTGCCATGGGCAGTGACACCTCTCACCAGAACAGGTTGCCCTGAGCCCCATCCAACCCTGCCCTTGGACACTGCCAAGGATGGAGCAGCAACAGCCTCCCTGGGCAGCCTCAGTGTCTGTTGGTAGTGCAGAGGCATTAAGGTTGGAAGAGCAAAAAGAGGTCTGGGGGTCACTGTGGCAGTGGGACAAGCAGCAAATGAGTTTCACATCTGCCTGTGAACTTCAGTAGAGTAAATCATGGTTTCTAAGCTCATGGAAGCGTTAAGTAATGGGCACCCTGTTTGAAGATAGCTCAGAGCAACCTCCTCTGAAGGCATGGAGCTCCTCAGAGCTTAGGAGCTGCCTCTTCATTACAGAACCTTCCTGTAGGGTGCTGGAGTTGAGAAATTGGCCGTACGGCTTCCTCAGTAGGGTCACAGCTGGTGAGATCATCATGAAACATCTGTCCTATTTGGAGCTCCTGTGCTTGTCCAGCAGGGAACAAAAACTGAATCACCGTTAGAGTCAGAATCATCGGGCTGGAACAGACCTTCAAGATCAAGTCCAACCTTTTGCCCCACAACCCCCAACCACTGACTCATCTCCTCCAACACTTTGGCTCTCCAGTTCTTGAACCCCTCCACAGATGGTGCTTCCACTCCCTCCCTGCGCAGCCTGTTCCAAGGCCTCTCCACTCTTTCTGGGAAGAAGTTTGTCCTAAGATCCAATCTGTTCCTCCCCTGGCACAGCCTGACCCCATCTCCTCTGGTCATATCACTAGTCCCCAGGGAGAAGAGACCAAACGGCCCCTCACTGCAGCCTCCCTTCTGGTAGTTGTAGAGAGCAGTGAGGTCTCCCTGCAGAGGCCCTGGGAAGGAAGACCCACAGCTTCCATGAGCTAGGAGCTCCAAGACCTGTCAGTACCAGTGCAGAGCTGAGGGAAGAGAAAAGCCAACGCAAAGAGTTGGTTCCGCAAAGCCAAGGAGATAGCAGGACCCAGAGCAACCTTGTGATGTGAGCGTGTCCAGAGAAAAGGGACCTGGGGGCCCTGGTGAACAGCAGCATGACCATGAGCCAGCAGTGGGCCCTGGTGGCCAAGGAGGCCAATGGCATCCTGGGGTGGATCAGAAGCAGGGTGGTTAGCAGACCAAGAGAGGTTCTCCTCCCCCTCTTCTCTGCTCCGGGGAGACCACATCTGGGATCTTGTGTCCAGCTCCGGGCCACTCAGCTCCAGATGGACACAGAGCTGCTGGAGGGAGTCCAGTGCAGACCCACAGAGATGATGAAGGGAGTGGAGCGTCTTCCTGCTGAGGAAAGGCTGAGGGAGCTGGGTCTCCTCAGCTTGGAAAAAAGGAGACTGAGGGGCAACCCCACAAATGTTGATAAATATGGAAAGGGCAGGTGTCAGGAGGATGGAACCAGGCTCTGCTCAGGGGCACCCAATGATAGGACAAGGGGCAGTGGGTGTGAGCTGGAACAGAGGAGGTTCAACGTAAATATGAGAAAGAACTTCTTCACAGTGAGGGTGACAAAGAACTGGCAGGGGCTGCCCAGAGGGGTTGTGGACATGACACTGAGAATAGCCCAGTTCCATCCTCCTGACACCTACCTATTAAATATTTGTAGACATTAATGAGGTCACCCCTCAGTCTCCTCCAAGCTAAAGAGACCCAGCTCCCTCAGCCTCTCCTCGTAAGGGAGGTGCTCCACCTCCTTCATCATCCTCCTTGCCCTACGCTGAACTCTCTCCAGAAGCTCCACATCCCTCTTGAACTGAGGAGCCCAGAACTGGACACAATACTCCAGGTGTGGTCTCACCAGTGCAGAGTAGAGGGGGAGAAGAACCTCTCTTGATCTGCTAACCACCCCCCTTCTGATCCACCCCAGGATGCTGTTGGCCCTCTTGGCCACAAGAGCATATTGCTGGCTCGTGGTCATCCTGCTGTCCACCAGGACCCCCAGATCCCTCTCTCCTTCATTACTCTCCAACAGGTCAGTCCCCAGTCTATACTGGTACCTGGGGTTGTTCTTGCCCAGATGCAAGACTCTACACTTACCCTTCCACCTCAGCACAGGGGTGAGCCCACTGGGATCCTTGAACTATCTGTTGTCACCATCCATCCCAAAAGGTGTTCAGAACAGTCTTCAGCATAGTCCACATGCACGTGGCAATGGCCCGTGACACAAGGCTGGTCTGGCTGGGGATCTGATGATGCTGAGGCACAGTGATGCTCAGGAGACAGAGGAGGTTGTGTCTGCTGCCAAACCAACTCGACCTACCTGTAGCCTCTGATGACAGTCGTTCGAGTTCCTCCTTAGCTCTGAAAACCCAGTCTCACCTCATACCCTGTGCAGGATCAGGCAGCTCTACTGTGAGGACAGTAACTCTGCAAGGAGTGGACGGGAGGACAGCTAGGATGGGGGGTGTATAAGGAAGCTGCCCTAACAGCTAGAGATCCAGTTAGGAAAGCCCGGACACAGTTTGAATTGAACCTGGCCAGGGAGGTCAAAGGGAACACCAAGAATTTCTACAGGTATACGAATGGTAAGAAGAAGTCTAGGGAAGGTGTGGGCCCCCTCAGAAAGGGAACAGGTGATGTGGTCACAAGTGACATGGAACAGGCTGAGGTTCTCAATGACTTCTTTACCTCGGTCTTCACTGCAAAGGCCTCCAACCACACTCCTGGGGACATCGAAAAATATGGCAGGGACTGCAAGGAAGAACTGCCCATCATAAGTGAAGATCAGGTCTGTGATCACCTGAAGGACCTGAAAGTGTTCAAGTCCATGGGACCAGATGGGGTACACGCAAGGGTCCTGAGAGAACTGGCAGATGAGGTTGCTAGACCCCTGTCTATTCTATTCCAAAAGTCACGGCGGTCTGGTGAAGTCCCCACTGACTGGAAAAGGGGAAACATCATTCCTGTTTTCAAGAAGGGTAGGAAGGAGGAGCCAGGGAACTACAGGCCAGTCA
>VXBP01005677.1:7969-53963 GCA_013400115.1 Rhinopomastus cyanomelas | reverse complement strand
GAGGGAGGTGATTCTCCCCCTCTGCTCCCCTCTGGTGAGACCCCACCTGGAGCACTGCGTCCAGTTCTGGAGCCCTTATTACAGGAGGGATGTGGAGATGCTGGAGCGAGTGCAGAGGAGGGCCATGAGGATGATCAGAGGGCTGGAGCAGCTCTCCTGTGAGGCCAGACTGAGAGAGTTGGGGCTGTTCAGTCTGGAGAAGAGGAGGCTCCCAGGTGACCTTATTGTGGCCTTCCAGTATCTGAAAGGGGCTACAAAAAGGCTGAGGAGGGGCTATTTAGGATGTCAGGTAGCGACAGGACTAGGGGGAATGGAGCAAAGCTGGAGATGGGTAGATTTAGAGTGGATGTGAGGAGGAAGTTCTTCACCTTGAGAGTGGTGAGGGCCTGGAATGAGTTGCCCAGGGAGGTGGTTGGGGCTCCATTCCTGGAGGTGTTTAAGGCCAGGCTGGATGAGGCTCTGGCCAGCCTGATCTAAGGTGGGGTGTCCCTGCCCATGGTGTACCCCACATGCTAAGTACAGTCGAAACCACCAGCCCAGGGAAGGCTTCTTCTCCTTCTTCTTTTTCTGCCACAGGCACAGCAAGAGAAACCACCAGGACAGGGGCAGCACTGGGAGATATGGGGAGGGGTGGTCCATATGCAGAAGGATAGACCTTAGTGCAAGGTCTCCTCTTCCAGGACACCCATCAGCTCAACTCACGACCCATTGAGCATCAACTGACCGGGGTCCTCTGAAGAAACACGACTGGGTGGGGTGGGAGGGGGTGACGGAGCCTGCCACCTTTCCCCCAGAGCACCCCGAAATCACATTGTTGGGGTCACAGAAACCCCCACAACGCCTCAGAGGACTGCCAGGACGTTCCAGCCCATTCACTGCCATCAGATTCAAGCTGTGGGTTGCAGAGGAGAAAGAAAACCAGGCTGAAAGAGGCTGGGCTCCCTAGACTCAGTTAATAGAGGTAACAGGGCAAGAAACCCTGAAGAAATAAATGAAGCCAAAGGAGGAGGAGGGCAAGAGTTCCTCTAGGATTTTATTAAGAGTGTTCCAAGAGACAACAGAGGAGAAGGGGAGTGGGGGGAAAGGCAGACACCACAGCAACAGCTCTGGGGCTGTACAAAGATAAGAACACACAGAGTATCTGGTTCCAGAGTTACAGGCAGCTCGGGCTGTGCAGGGAAGAGGGGGGTTAAAAAACGAGTCACAAAGCTGCCCTGGAGGTGGGCGAGTGAAGGGGTTAATGGGTTAGAGCGTATTTACAGCAAGGGGCAGCCCAGCCGGCCAGCAGGGAACAGGGCCACAGCCATCAGCCACCTCAGCAGCCCTGACTTGGCCAAAGAGCTTCCCGTTGCCCACATTCGGACAGCAAAGCACGGCGGCCGCAGCCAGGCTGAGGCCCAGAGGCTTCCAGCCTGCACGACCCAGCAGTTCCCACCATCCAGCAGCCAGTGGAGTGTCCTGGGGAGGGCACAGAGGGACTTGATGTATGGGAGTCAGCTGAGACGGTCCAGAGAGCCAGTGGCAACCGCCAAGCCAACCTCAAGAGCCATGGGTTGGAGCACACGGAGGTGCAAACACAAGGTGGTCCTTCACGGCTCTTGCTAAGCCCTGAGATGGGTTTGTGGGGCAAATGCTTCTGCTTCAGCCAGTCTCACTGACCATCCCAGCACAGAGAGTCCTCCTCATGCCCTGGTCACTGCCTTGGCTACTACCCCACCCCCTACCCCTCATTCCCTCCCCAGAACTGGTCAGCTGCCCGGTCTTCCCACTGACGCGGTGCAGGGAACTTGGGTTGGAAGGGGCCTCCCCCAGCCCAAACCACCTCCAGGGCTGAGGAACCAGCAGGCAGGCTGCTCCAAATCACATCCCTGCTGAAGCAGCACTGGGAATCTCAAAACAAACCTCGTTTCCCCAGAACTCCCACTCTCCCAGTGCCTGCTCGGACACCCCTTCCCACACCCCCTTCTCCAGAGGACAGCGCTGCACATCCTCACGCCCCTCCACTGACAGTCGCTCCCAGCTACCCAGCAGCCTGACCTCATGCTCCATCCATTCATCCCATTTCATCTGTGGTCAGAAGCACTGGTGCCTGGGCAGGGAGGAGGGAAGGGGGGACAGCCCAGCAGGAGCCAGGAGCTGTGCTGTGGCCACAGGAGCAGAAGTCCCTCAGTGCATTTTAGGAGGTCCTGGTTTTCTCTTGCATAAGCAATGGCCATTACTGCTGGTCCAGGTCATGCTGACCAGTCTCAGCTCATCAGAGCTCTTCCGTTAAAGACACAAACTCTTCCAATTCCATGTTCTGCCTCTAGACTGCTCAAGGAAACCCACATGGCAGAGACCATCGCAGAGACAACAACAGCAACATCACCAGAGGCTTCCCTGGTTGGCACCAGAGAGGTAACACAGTGGGTATCGGCCAACTTGCCAGCACCCCAAACTCATCCCATCTAGAATCAGAGACAGGTGGCAGAGCCTAAAGAGTCCAACCCAGGCAACCTGTCCAAGCCCTTGGCTACAGGGTTTGGGTGGAGTCAAACCAACCCTGGATCTCAAAAAACCCAGAAGATAATGGAATCTCAGAATCATCAACATTGGAGATCTCCAAGATCATCCAGTCCAACCATCACCCCACTCCATCCTGCCCACTAAACTCTGTCCCCCAGGGCCACAGCTACTTGATGTTTGAATCCCTCCAAGGACAGTGGTGGACAGCCTGTTCCAACTCTGACCACTCCGGCAGGGAAGAGATTTCTCCCGATGGCCAACCTAACCCTCCCCTGGCACCACTTGAGGCCATTTCCTCTTGTCCTGTTGACTGGGGAGAAGAGACTGACCCCCACCTCTCTCCAACCTCCTTTCAAGGTAAAGAGCAATAAGGTCTCCCCTCAACGTCCTTCTCTCCAGACTAACCAGTGCAGCTCCTTCAGCCTCTCCCAATCAGACCTGTCATCCAAGCCCTTCCCCAGCTCCACTGCCCTTCTCTGCACCCATTCCAGCCCCTCAATGTCCATGACGGTATCCACACGGTTGGGACGAGGGTTTGGCTCCACTCCTGTCTGGACATCGCCTGGCAATGTTCTCTAGACACAGGCAAACCTCCTCATGGTAACCGGTTACAGTCAAGTGACTGTCACAGGCAAAACATCCTCTTGGAAAAATAAAGTCATAGAATCATAGAATCATTAGGGATTGTAAAGGACCTCGAAAGATCATCTAGTCCCATCCCCCTGCAAGAGCAGGATCCCCTAGATCCAGTTGCACAGGAACACATCCAGGTGGGTCTTAAACATCTCCAGAGAAGGAGACTCCACAACCCCCTGGGCAGCCTGTTCCTGTGCTCCATCACCCACACTGGGAAGAAGGTCCTTCTCATATTGATGTGGAACCTCCTACATTCCAGCTCACACCCACTGCCCCTTGTAGATGACACTGAGAAGAGCCCGGCTCCATCCTTCTGACACCCACCCCTCGCGTATTTATAGACTTTAGTAAAGAACGAAAAGAGAGTCATGTTGGCGTCAGATGCTCCAGACACAACCACACCTCACAGCTGTGTCTGAAGAAGGAAGAGAACGTCCAACATCAGGTCCTTCCTACAGCCTGGCTGATCTTTTACAGTGCTGAGGATACACTTTCCGTCCACCTTCCCCGCTCAAAATAAATCCAACCAACACTGCAAAGCGTCTCCTTAGCTTTGTTCCCTTCTTCTCCTTTTTCCTGGAGAACCTCTGTGCTGTAGAAGCTGTGAGGAGGCAGTGAAGTGTTTGGTTCCATTTCCAGCAAGAAGCACTCAAGCTGTGTGATGGAAGTAGAAGGGAAGAGGGTGAGGAGTAGGGAGAAAGGGAAATTGCAGGGTGTGGGGGGGAAGACAACCCAAAAAAAGGGCAGGTTTTGAAAAACACTCCCTCCTGACGCTGGGAAAAAATCATCATCGTGATCCTGGCGTTAAATACAGACCAACTGTATTGAAGAGACATTGCACTAGTCCTCCGGGCACATCGAGAATAAATTAAATACTTAATGTCACTGGTTAAAAAACAAACAAACCCAACAAAACGGCACGAACCCCGTAACAACAGAACAGGGACCCCCCCCCACCCCCCCAATACTGTCTATGTAGGAAAAGTGCACAAAGTCGCTTTATACATCGGATCTAAATGAAGTACCAATACGTGGCCAATACGATCGATCGGCCGGCAGCCACCGCTCTTCGCACCAGTATTTACACTTCGAGGGCACCAGCAGCCTCGACGGACCGACAGCTGTACGGGACCATCGTCTCCTTCTCGTGAGCTGTGGTGGGACCGCATCTCCAATCTTCGTTGGCTATGGGAAGGATCAGGGGGTTTTCCACCTCCTCGCGAGCAGCTGGAACCCCAGCTGGGGTGGCTGGCGTTGCTGTACGTGGAGAAGACCCTGCTGGTAGGGGGTGACCCCACGGAAATTCATTGACTGGGTGGGACCGTGGCAGCAGCGAAACTGCTGTTTCACTTTCCCGATGGTCAAAGCACCTGAGGGTGGTCAGCACTGGGGTCTTCTTCTAGGGAAGGGCAGCCCTGGAGGGGCCGCCAGCACTGGCAGGGGGTGAACTGGTGCGGGTCGTTGTACAAAGGGATGGGATCATGCAAGAGTTTATTGCAGAGCATCTCCCCGTTCCTCGCCCAGAAAGCAGAGCGGGTTCTTGGGCGGATGATAGATCCAAGTGCAGGTCTGGACACCGCGGGATGGGCTATGGGACCTAATTGTGACCGTGGCACAGGCCCGTGCCCCGGGGGATGGCTGCGGTGTGGCTGGGGGCTCGGCACCACCTCGCCACCCGGAGCACCCAGCACCACGCGAGCTCTGCACGGGGCACTGAGGGTTGAGGACCACGGATTTGCTCCTGACCTGGCGCAGACCAACCAGCGGCAAAGCAAGTCTGACTGAAAAGGAAGAGGGGTCAGATGGGGGAGGAGACACCGGTGGAGGCACCACCCTGCTCAGTGGGGAAGCCCATTGAAATCTGGGGTGACTTGGACCACAAAGGAAGACAAAGTCCAAGCCCACGTCCAGCAACAGCAGCAGCAGGCAGAGCACCGGCCCCCCCAGGATGGAGCAGGGTGATGGAGGAAAAGCCACGAAAGGCATCACCAGCGATGGAGAGGCTGATGGGGCCAAAACATTAATTTTCATCTTCCAAGATTGTGGGAAGGAGATTGTTTGCTCCTTAGGGAAGATCTGGCACAGCCACAGATCAGCAGCAGCCTCAGCAGTCACCACAACCCTTTCAGATTCACATGAGACTGAGATCTGAACTGGGTGCTTGGTACTGCTCCTCCCAAAGATCCCAAAGATCCAAAGGGAACAGGAGTGAGAAAAGGGAATGAGAAAGCAATGAGACCAAGATGGGCTTCAAGACCCAGGCTGCTGAGACAGAAAGATGTGGTCTGGCTGCAGCAGAACTTGGGACAGCTCTTGGGACTGTCCCTTGGGCAGAGGGGGCACCCTTCTAGAGACTGAGTGGACTTCTATTGGTCCACTTGCAGATGAGCGGGTGGGCACGGGGTGCTGATGGATCAGTCTCTGAGAGGAGCACCTTGAGCTAAGAGCTGGATCCCTGTTGCTTCGGTACCTGAGGACACAACTGCATCGACAGAATCAAACCTGAAAGGGTTAATGATCCAGAAAAATCGTGGTGGAACACATTGGATGAGAAATAATTTGGTGGTGGATCAGCGCTGATCTGCTGCAGCAGGATGGGGAGCTCTGCCTAGTGTCCTCATGCTCCTCACGAGACCCTGATCCCCTCAGGGTCCCAGCACTGTCCTTAAGGCACTGTGACCTGACCCCCAGAGCCAGGTGCCCAGGCAGGCTGGACCGGCACCCGCAAGTCCTGGAAAACTCTGGTGCCAACTGCAGTCGAGGGCTTTCTGGTGCCTCTAGAGGAGCAGCCCGAGCTCCCAGCCAGAGGACACCCTGCCAGCAGTCCCCAGGCTCTGGAAAATCCTCCTGAGACAGGAGCATGGGGCTGCAGCACGTCTGCGGAGCCACGGGAGTACAAACCCCATTGAGCAGACCAGGAGCTCTGCAACAAAGGGCTCTGGGGGGGAAACACATCCCCCAGCACAGCTCAGCAGAGAGAGAACAAGAGGAAGGGGAGAAACAGAAGGAAGACTCTTCTGGTCACTGGGATCGGGGAATGCCAAAGCCCCCAGGGCGATGCCCTACACAGTCTCCATCATCACATGGTGAGAGAGGGATCACCTGCACGCAGGAGCCTCCGAGCCAGGAGGCTGAAATGACCAGGAAACAATCTGAGCCAAAGCCAGTCGGCATCAGGGAGGCAGCAGAGGGAGCTGGACGTGGCTTTTCTTCCCTGACACACAGCCCATCGCCAGCGACAAGCTTCTCCCAGCCCCAAAGACCAGAAAGGAGGGAGTGCTGCAGCTCCTGGAGCGCTGCGGGGGCTGCGCTCGGCCCGGGGAGCAGGGAGATATGGCTTTGCCCCACTGGACACCGAGGGCAAGGAAAGGGCAACGAGGCCAGTCCAGTCCTGAGAGTGAGTGGCCATTGCTCTCAATCCTCCCCCTCCTGCCTTCTGGAGCCCACAAAACAGCCTTTTTCTCACTCAGAAGTCACCGTCTGCCCTTCTTGAGCAGTCACAGCAGTCCCAGGAGAGAGTCAGCTGCTGGTGGGGAGCCTGAGGCAGAGCCCCTGCCAGGCGCTGTTCAGCAGAGAGCTCGGTGCGTCCAACCGACACCGGTTCCCCCCGCTGTACGGCTGGCGACCTTCTCCTGGTGACAAGGGGTTTCTTTTCTTCTCTTCGATCGTTTTCCTTTTTCTTTTCCCGTTTGCTTTTTGTTCTTTTGTTTTGTTTTGTTTTTCAAATGCTAAACTCATCTCTCCCACACTCTTCACACACTCAAGCCCACGCACCACGGTCTGCGGTGATGCCCTAGGAGTCTCCTACACACAGAAACATTCAACCATCCAGTAGTCAGCCGTGAGAACCAACAGGAAAGAGCCCATCTCCTTCCCTGTGTGCACTTCACCCTACACTTGCAGGCACCACAAACAGACCAGTCTGCAGAGAAAGACCAGGACACCAAGGATGGGGCTTCTCAGGGGGCTTCTGGAAGTTCAGCCCAACTTCAAGACAGCAGCAGGGAGGTGGGGGCGTCGTCACTAACACTCGTCTATGTTAAGGCTGATGAACTCCTGAATACACTTCCTGTACTGCAGCTCAGTAGGGCTGTTGCTGGGGTATTGACCCGGCTGGCCAAAGGGACCCTCTGCCTCTCGCATCTCCTCGTTCATCCGAGCCAGACGCAGCCTAGGGGGAAGCACAAGGTGAGAAGGTTGGCTGCTCCTGCCCCGAAGGGTCTCAACAGGTTCCCCCTCAGGAGGTGCTGGCTGCACTCACAGGGTGACGATGTCTGCGTTGGCTGCCTGGACGGCGATGCTGAGCGGGTCCTGCCCGTCGCCATCCACCGCGTGCTGGTTCGCCCCTCGCTTGAGGAACAGGCAGACCTGACTGCAGCAGGGAAATGAAAGACCATCAGTGCAGCAGCTTGCGGGGGGCTTGGACTAGATGATCTTTTGAGGTTCCTTCCAACCCTGAACGTTCTGTGAATTCCAGCTCCCTGAAGCGGGCAGAAGATGCTGCCTTCACCGCAGCGGGGTTGGACTACGTGACCCTTGAAGGTCCCTTCCAACCCAAAGATTCTGTGGTTCTGGGATTCCACATCTTTCCACAGGCAGGCAGCTTCACCTCAACTGGTGAAAGACCACAGCGGCACGGAGACAGTGCTGGGTGAACTGGGGCCCAGTTATCCCGTCTACCATCACCAGAGCAATAATCTTTACTACGATCAAGCTGCAGTGACTTCAAAGGTCTGAATGGAAAGTCACCCAAACCCAGCCCCCTTCCCACTTCACCCCTCGACTCGCTGTTCTGGTGCTGAACTGCAACCCAAGGGTGACGGAAGTGCACCCAGGCCTCCCCCCGTACACACAGGGCTGCCCCTGTGCGCCCAGGACTCACCCCGTGTGCCCGAGGTAGGTGGCGTGGTGCAAGGGCGCTCGGCCTCGGCCGTCTCTTTGGTTCACGTCCGCCCCGTTCTGCAGCAAGAACTCGCAGGCTATCAAGGAGCCCTGTGGAGGCAAAGGGGAATTTCCCAATGAATTCAGCCAGCAGGACCAAGAGGACGCAGGATGCTCCAGCACCTACCAGGCTGCAAGGTGCCTGTTGCTGGGGCACCCTAAACTAGAGTCCCTGGGGTACCCCGCAGACGTGGTCTCCCAGCCGCTATCACGACATACCCCCACCACAGCTTGGATCAGAGGAGTTTTGTTCTCATCTTCATCGTTGACCCAGTTGATCTCAGCACCATGTGCCAGGGCTTCTGCCATGAGAGGCAGGTTCCGGGCTTGTGCTGCCTTGAAGATCAACAAGCCAGGGTGCAGCTCCCTCAGGTCCTCCAGGTCTGAGGCTTCCTGCTCGATCTCTGCTTCACCGCTCGACTCCTCCGACGCCTCGCACTCTAAGAATCGCAGAGTCATCAAAGTTGGAAAAGACCTTCAAGATCATGAAGCCTAACCGCCCGCCCTACAACCCCCAACCACTAACCCATCTCCTCAAACACCCTGGCTGCCCGGTTGTTGAACCCCTCCAGGGACGATGCCTCCACACCCTCCCTGGGCAGCCTGGGAGCGGCACAGAAGGATGGAGAGAGATGACCCAAAGGCTTTGCATTTCCAAGTTCTTGCATCCCCTACTGTTCCTAGCACCAGGCAGCCCCACCCCTCCTCCTGCCTTCGCTCCCCTGAGCAGCCTGGGACCCCCCCACCTTCCTCCGTCACGCTGTCCACCACCGAGCCGAACACCAGGACGTCACTGCTGCCGTCAGTGCTGCCTCCGAGCCCACTGTCGCTGCTCAGACCTGCAGGGCCAACAGAAGACAAACCAAGGCCACTTTAATACAGGGGCATCCCAGCGGCGGGCACAGCTGAGGCCACAGGGGACAAGGGCTGTGCAGAGTGTCACACACACCCTGCACCAGGCACCGCTGCTGGGGCACTGCTCCCCGGCTCAGGGCAACTGCAAAGCCTCATGGTGTCCACAGGGTAACCTCTAACCAGGCAGGATTTGGACCAGGGGCCTTCTGCTTGTAGGACTGACGCGGGTTCTGTGGACCCTGGGGCGCATAAACCCTCTTTATGGAGCAGGGTTTCCAGAACCCTATTCACCAAAGGAATTCCTGGAACTGGGGATGGCTATGTTCCCGGGCCACCACCTTCAGGGTGTTTTCCCAACTGGCTACAGAGCAGAACCTCTGTCTCTCTCAGCTCTCCAGTTACTCCAGACAACTGACAGACAATGAGTTCTCCATCGCTATTTGGTTTCCTCCTCTCTCTCTCTCTCTCTGTGTCAACAGAGTTGAATTTAGTTCTTGTGGTGTCAGAAGCTCAGTAGACTTTTCCATGCTGGGAGAGCGGGGAGAGAGCTGGGTGGGAGCAAAAGGCTCCAGCCACAGGTTTTGTGTCTTTTAAAACCCTTCCTTTACTTTTCCTGTTCAATCTGTACAATGAGTCCTTGGATTTTGCCTCCAATCCTGAGAGAAAGGAGCAAAACCAGGACACACGGCGCCACATCACCCATCACCCAGGGGTGCTCTGACACCAGCACTGCTGAGGGCAGCCCTGGCCGTGATCCCTGAGGGATGCTGCGACGTCGGACCGGAGCAGAGCAGCAGCAGAGGCACCTGTGCAGCAGGGCATTAGCAAAGACACCCCTCTGGTTTCACCCCTCATGATCTGCTTCCACCCCATCCGTGCTCCCCCGAGAGCTTCCCAGTTGCCACCAGGGCACTTATTCCTGTGACAGATCATTGCCCGTGGCTGGACCAAGCACTGCCAGCAGTCTGTATCTCAAGCTGAGCTCTCCAAACAGCGCCCACTGGGTCAGGGGTAGGGTTATTCACCTCCACAGGCGTGCCTTCCCTTGACTGGGGTGCCTCCCACCTCAGATGGTTGGGGCTACAAGACATCCAAACAAGAAATGGAGTCCTGGAGGGATGGAGTAACTTGTCCAAGGACACCTGATGTGTCAGTGGTAAAGGAACCCAAAAGCAGTCAGGAGAATGGAAGAGGAAGGAAGAGGTTCACCCTGCAGGAACAGGGATGGGCCAACCCCTCTGTCCTGAGGGATACCTGGCCCCACCTTGGCTTCCCAATGGCTGTAGGGGATGGGGTCTGTCCTCACAGAACTCAAGAGGTTAAGTCCCCATGACCTAGCACCTCAAGACCTACCCTCAACCCCCTGTGATTAGAAAATCAGGCTGAAGCTGACAAAAACAGGAGCCAAAGAGCCTCTGCAAAGAGGAAAGACTGCAAGAACTTGAAAACCAAGACAGAACTAGGCTGGTATCTTCAGAGCACCTACAGCTGGGTCCCAGAGAAAGAACCGTCCCTAAATTGGCCACCCTGAACTCATGGCTCACAAGTAGTCCTCCAGCACTGTTCAACAGCCAAAGGAGATGACAAGGCTACAACAGAAAAGGTTTAAAGTGGCCTTATGCAACTTTTGGGGTTGCTGTGGGAAGAATCATCGTGGGATTGTACAGGAGGCAAATACAGAGCCTGAGAAGACTCTGTGCCAGCACAAGGGGAGGGTGACTCTGTGTGGCACCTCTCTAGATGCACATCACAGGGGGAAAGGAGGGTTCTTTACAGTGAGGGGGCTGAGGCCCTGGAACACGTGTCCCAGGGAGGCTGTGTCTGCTCCATCCCTGGGAGTGCCCAAAGCCAGGTTGGATGGGGCTCTGGGCACCCTGGTCTTGCTGCCCATGGCAGGGGGTTGGCGCTAGGGGAGCTCTGAGCTCCCTCCCAACCCAGCCCAGCCTGGGATGCTCAGGTCTGGCTCACACCACACAAACACCAACGAGTCCAATTCCCTCGTCTGCTCCCACTGGGTCGGCACCGAATTCCCTGTCTTCTTCAACAGAGCAACTCAGGTCCTGCATCACCCAAGTGATGCTCAGCTGACGCTTCCAAGCTCCTCAAAACTGGAGAAGCCCCGACGACGGCACTGACTCCGCCAAGCACCAGAGCACTTTCTTCGCCGGCTCCAAGCGACAACCCGCAGGAAAAGCCGTGACACTGCGCAGGTTCCAGCAGTTTGGCCGCAAGGAACCAGGAAACTGCCCCTGCAGGTCGGTTTGGAAGGAGTAAGACTCAGGTGTCTCTTTTGCTGCTGCTGCCAGAGCGTCCCCTTACCTCCGTCCAGGAGGAACGGCGTACCGCTCCCACCGGGACCAATGCCACTGCCACTCCATGGGCCACCTGCTAGCGGATGCTGCATAGAGATGTGGCTGGCACCTAGAGGAAGGCGGACGGAACGTGAGGGGAGTTCACGGCACAGAACACAGACCGACTTCAAGAGAGCCTGCCTGCGGAAAGCCCAGCTTGAGCCACACGGGGCGAGGAAGGACAAACCGAAAAGAATCACGGGGCGAAAGCAAACCCGGACCGCAAGGAGATGCTGGGGAGAACATCCCATCCACCAGAACGCCAACAGCGGGCACTGAGCGGGCAGGACGTGAAGCGCAGCAGGGAGGGCTGGAGGTGGTGCCACATGCTCCCCGTGGCTCTGCCGCGATAGCCACCCTCTCGCCAGGGAGGCGAGTGCCTTGGGTCTGGTGCTGCTCACACACACACTCATCCTGGATCTGCTGGGAGGTGAAGAGAGCAAGGAGCGGACACACTCTCTTTGTACTTACTGCGTGGGCCAGAGCCAGCGCCGGTGTCAAAGTAGGAGAAGAGAGAGTCCAGCTCGTCGGGGCAGAAGAGGGAATCGCGCCGGAACTTCCTCTCCAGCGTAGCTGCTGCTCCACGGAGAGAGGGGGAGTCACAAGGTCAGCGCCGTGAAAGCCAGCAGACAAGGCAGCTCCCCACGGCCGAGCCCCGATGTGCCTGGCACCCACACCCACCACCAGAACCAGAAGCAAAGCACCTGGAGCACGAAGAAGCACTGAACCACAGCATCACTGAGGCTGCAAGCAACCTCTGAGATCACCATGCCCAGCCTATGTCCCATCCATCCCATAGCCAGCAGGAAGCTGGATGCAGAGGAGAAGGCACTACACGAGCTCAGGAGCTGCTGGATCACCCCAGTGCAATGATCCCCTCCTTGAGTCACAAGAACCTCCTTAAAACAGGTGGAAGACTATGGGGAATGGCTCTACGGACCTGTGCCGGCACAGTCTGGGCAGCAGCAGCAGCTCATAGCTCCAGCAGCTCCCAGAGGAAGGCAGGGCCAGGCGTGTGAGGTGCACAGTGCTGGGGGCTGGCCCCCAGCTCCTTCCACACGCGACAGCCGGGTATCTCTTTCCTTAACCCCGCAAGGCTCTTGGAAGAGGCGCTCTCTGGCACCCTGCGCACTGCAGAGCAGCCCTCTGCCTTCCTGCTACACAGACCTGGTGAAAGACAGCCCAGCTCTTCTTTCTCTCTTCCTCTCTCTCTCCCAGGGTTGGAAGGGACCTTAATGATTTCCAACCCCCCTGCACAGGCAGGGGCACCTTCACTAGAGCGGGTTACCCAGGGCCCTAGCCAACCTGGCCGTGGACTCTTCCAGGGATGGGGCAGACACAACTTCCTCGGGCAACCTGTTCCAGCATCTCTCCACCCTCACAGGAAAGACTTTGCTCCTCATGTCCAACCTTGATCTCCCCTCTTCAAGTCTGGAACCCTTTCCCCTTGTCCTCTCGCTACCACTTATTTCAAAAGCCCTCTTGTAGCCCCCTTCAGAGACTGGAAAGCTGCTAGGAGGTCACCTGGGAGCCTACTCTTCTCTAGGTAGAACAACCCCAACTGGCTCAGCCTGTGCTCACAGGGGAGGTGCTTCAGCCCTCTGCTCATTGCAGTTCCCTCTCCTCTGGACACCTTCCAGGAGCTCTCTGTCCTCTAACACTGTCCCTGGTTTTCTCTCGTGTTTCGATTTCCCTGAGAAATCCAAACCAGCTCAAGACAACTGAAACCCTGCCAAAAGCAGTGGGCACACCAGCGTGGGGAATGGGGCCAGGGGGGCGCCCACCTGATGACAGCAGAGCTGGGGACGCGTTGCCCGCCTCGTGACGGTACTTCCTGCGGGCTGTGGGTGCTTTCGTGGTGCTATTGTGTCTCTGGCACTTCTTCACACACCAGCGCCGAGGTTTCCGTTCGTTCTCTGTCAGAGCCTCCCCATTAGGCAGCTTCTTCAGGAATTTCTTCTCCACGTACTTCACCTTGATCCAGGCTTCCTTGTCCTGCCTGAGAGAAGATCGGCACAAAGCTGGGCACAGGGGCACAGACCCTCCGAGAGCAAACAGCCCTGAGGAGATGGAGCTGCTCTGGTGGGTTCATGTCATCAGCCTGGCTTCCAGTCTTAAAACCCTTTGGAGACTGCTTTACAAAGGAAGAGTTTTTCAAGCCTCCATCTCCCACTTCAAAGCAAAACTGAGCAGTGCAGGGTGTAGCCTAAGTGGAATGAGATGCTCAGCCCTAGGCACCACCACGTGCTCCAGGCAGGGATGAGTGCAAGGGCTCGGAGCAGGTGTTACCCCAGCGAGCCCAGGCTCCTAACCACAGCTGACCAGGCTGCTGGGTGCCGATGCCCCACTGACCTGCCTCAGAGTTTACCAGGGTTGCACGGCCCCTTCAAAGGCCATGGGCTCCAACCCCCCTGCTCAAGCAGGACGCAAATCACTGAGCAGCAGAACCGCCTCAAAAGCCTCAATCAGCTCCACAAAACCTCATCCAGCCGGGTCTGAAGCATGTCCACAGAAGGGGACTCCACAGCCTCCTTGGGCAACCCCTTCCAATATTCAATAGCCCTGACTGCAAAGAAGTTTTTCCTCAGATTGAGGTGAAACTCCCTGTGTTCCAGCTGGCATCCATCACCCCCTGTCCTGTCTGAGGCCACTGAGAAGATTCCTTTCTGCTGGGCACCTCATGGATTTATAGACAGCGATTAAATCCCCTTTTGTCCAGACTAAGAAGTCCCAATGTTCTCAGTCTCTCTTCATAAGGCAGTTGCTCCAGACCCCTAAGCATCCTCGTAGCTCCACGCTGAACTCTCTCAGTGAATTCTCTCTCCCTCTTGAATTGAGGAGACAAGAGCTGGACACAGGATACCAGGTGTGGCCTCACTAAAGCAGAAGAAACGGGTAGGAGAACCTCCTTTGGTCTGCTAGACACCCTCCTCTTGATCCATCCCAACACTCTACTGGACTTCTTCACCACCAGGACCCGTTGCTGATCCATTTGTTGTTTGTTATCCACAACAATTCCAAGACCCCTCTCCCCAGGGGTGCTCTCTGGCTGGTCACTACCCAACCTGTTGTGATGCCTCCCATTACTCCTTCCCAAGTGAAGGGCTCTACATCTGTTTTTGTTAAAAGTCATTCAGCTCCTCTCAGCCCAACTCTCCAGCCTGTCCAGACCTTCTGGAAGAGTTGAACAGCCACCAGGTGAATCAGCCAATCCAGCCAGTCTGGTGGCATAAGCAAACTTGCTGAGTAGACTCTTTATTCCATCATTGATATCATTAATGTAGATATTGAACAGCACTGGACCCAGGACTGGTCCCTGGGAGACACCACTAGTCACAGGTCTCCATGCCAGTCAAGTTCAGGCCGGCTGCAGAGGGATTGGGTTGAGATAAGGGAACCTGAGGGAGTTTGGCCCTTCAGTGAAAGCCCGGTCACATCTTGACCTTAGAGAGGGGTTTGGGAGCTGGGGTTGCTGAATGCCCAGGCAGCTCTCCCCAGGAGCAAGAGGAGCAGTATGTGCACCGAGACTCACCTGGAGCTCCCTGCCGTCGGCTTCTTCAGTCCCAGCTCCTCACACTGTGCCTCATAGATCTGGTTCATGGTGCTGTTCCCCAGCTCACACATCAGCTGCAATGCAACGCGCAATGATCTAAATCCTCAGACTAGGAGCTCCCTTCCCTCTAGTGACAGAATCATGATGGCTGGAAAGGACCTCCAGGATCATCAAGCCCTCGTCCCAACATCTCCCTGACCTCTAGACCATGGCCTCAAGTGCTCAAGCTACTCGGTTTTTAAACACCTCCAGGGATGGGGTCTCCACCACCTCTCTGGGCAGCCTGTTCCAGTGCCCAACCACTTTCTCATGAAAGAGCTTCTTCCCAAGATTCAGTCTGAACCTTTCCTCACCCCATCACTAGTAATTTGGGAGAAGAGACCAGCACCAGACTCGCTACAACCTCCTTTCAGGTAGCTGTAGAGAGCAGTGAGGTCTTCTCTCAGCCTCCTCTTCTCCAGCCTACACAACCCCAGTTCCCTCAGCTGCTGCTCACATGGCCCGTTCTCCAGCCCTCTCCCCATCCTCACTGCCCCCAGTAAAAGAGATGGTGGATGTGGGGGGAGTCTACCTGCAGCCACTGAGAGCCACCACCTACCTTCAGTAGCTCTGGTTCCCAGGAGTCCAGCGTGAGAGACCGGACCTTGGAGCAGTGGACACCCAGACTCCTGCTTGTCCAGAAGGGAGAAAACCGCAGCGGTTACGTGTCTCAAAGCAGACAACACAAGCTGATGTACAGGTGGACCTGCGCACACCAGTATCTACCAGTACAAGCAGCCCGGCCAGTCACACATCACTCTGCACTGTTTTTCCCAGGAGCTCACCCCCCCTCCCCCGGCTGGCACGTGTGGGTACCTGTGGATCCCCGAGCACTCAATGCACAGCAGAATGCCCAGGTTGATACTGGCCCAGCGGGGGTCGGGCTGGCCGCAGTCGCAGCACTGGTCGTTCCCAGAGATGCTCTGCACCCTCTGCAGGATGCTCTCCCCTTTGATGCTGCGCTCCCGCGAGTCAGAAGCAGAATCGATGCTGCTGGTGGAGGGGGATGCAGTCCGGTCCAGTCTCTGTGGGGAAGAAAGGGTTCTAGGCCCTGCAGAGCACAGTGGGACCAACAAGGGCTTTGCCAGCCAAGAGGCTGGAAGGCAGCTTCACCAGAGCAAGAACCTGGGGATGGTCCCAGAAGGGAAAGGGCAAAGGCCATGAACGGTGTGGAATCATGGAGTGGTGGGGTTGGAAGGGACTTGTGGAGATCTAGAGTCCAACCACCCCTGTTGGAGCAAGCCCTCCTAGAGCAGGTCACACAGGAACACCCCAAACCCCTGGCAAAGTGCTTCTGCCATGGTGCCTGGCTTGTGCCCATCCCAGCTGGAGAACAAGCTCTTCCCCGGGGAGCATCAATCCGGGGCGATGGCAAGGATGTGGTTAACTGGAGCGCAGGAGGTGTTGGGTTGAAGGTTGCACTTGATGATCTCAGACTTCACAGAATAACAGACCCACAGAATTACTCAGTCTGGAAAAGATCTCCAAGATCATCAAGTCCAGCCCACGACCTAACATCACCACAACAGAAGTCAGCGCATCCTCAGTGGCTCCATAACACCAGGAGAAGGAACCCACTTTGCTTTCCAGCTCACTTTGGCCACGTGCAACAGCCCCAACCCGTCTGAGGCCCTCCCACCAGTCTGTCCCAGTGCCACACTGGTGCAGGAAAACTTGACCACACCAGATCTTAGTGTGGCTTCACACAGGGAAATGGAAGGAAAAGATGACTTGGTTGTGTCACACTTGTTCTGCTCCAGAACCTCCCACCCGCTGCCCAGACTCGCTGCATCCTGGTGGCAAAACACCCGCTGTGATGTTGAGGGTCGCCCCACGGACTTCGGACTCAGAGGACAAACCCAAAGCACCAAGTAAGAGATAAACTGCTACCCACAAGCACAACATCTCCAGTCCAGAGCGTTTTCCTGAGGAACACAGGTTGGTGCAGGTCCTTTCCAACCTCAGTGACTCGGTGTGTGAAGCAAAGCAGCCGGGACAACCCTGACTCGAATCCCTGCTCTTCCCCCAGCCCAGCTCTGTGTCTCTGGGTGATCAAGACCCTTTGAGTCAGCACCAGCATCGCCTCCACCCTTCCACGAGGGGCATTTCCAAACAGCCCACCCAGCAGAGCCCACTGAGACACCTCTGCGGGTCCTTCCTTGCTCACCTCAATGTAGTAGCTGTCCGGGCTCTCGCGGTAGGCGGAAGCGATGCTGGCCTGCACAGCCTGGATCCACGCCTGGCGCAGCTTCTCCGAGTCAGCCTGCAGCATGCAGCTCCTGGCATGGACAGAGCAAAAGGACAGCACAGGGTGTGCAGTTTGGTCAGAACCACTCCACTCCATCCTCAGCGCCAACACTCTGATGGTTTGACAGGCAAGGGGGCAAAAATCAACCTTACAGGCTCCCTTACCCTCATAAAATCATTAGGGATTGGAAGCGACCTCGTCAGCTCCTCTTATCCTCATCAACCCTACAAGCACTGCTCCCTCTGCAGAACCTCCAGGCTGGTTTGAAAAGCAGCCCGGATCTGGCTTCCACTGATGTCTGAGGAACCTCACAGGGGCTCTGGAATCCAGGTAGTGGTTTCTCCCAGTCAACATCTAACAGCCCAGGGCAGTGCCTTCTCCAGCCTAACCTCTCGCAGCTCCATGCACAGCCCAGTTACCATGAGGATGGCCAAGGGCAGCCACCAAACTTACTTGGTAGGTGAGACAACCTCAAAGCAGAACCTCCTCTCTATGTCTTCACATGGCTTGACTGTACAGAGTCGCAGGTCTTCCACCACCACTGTGAGAACATCCTGTAAGGGTGAGAACCGGTGGCTCTCTTGGCTCTCTGTGTCTTAAGCAGGTCTCTCAGAAAGCTCCTTCCCAAATCTTTCTGGTTATGACACGCTGAGCCCGGAGAGGAGGGGGCCATGCCAGACCAGAGTGCTGGACAACACATGGTGAAGAGCCCAGGCTCCCCGGGGCCATCACCAGCACCCTCTGCTGAACAGGATCCCCACAAACACCATCTGCTGCCACCCAGTTCTCAGGACGGTGTAACCTTGGAGCACAATAATCCTGAGCGGGCTCGGCTGCCCCGCTGATCCCAGTCCCCTCCCGACTCCCCCACGGCTGCGCAGGAGTCCCCAGCAAAGCAGGGCAGCAGACGAGCTGGCTAATCTGCCGGTGTCACCCGGGGCTGCCTCACTGACCTTCAGCTTCTTCTGGTACACCAGCTGGCTGTTCTGGATGGAGAACCACCTCCTGTGGGAGACACACAGACACACGGACGTCAGACTCGGAGCAGCAGCCTGTCCTGCAGCATGGCAGGGCATCACTCTGCTTAAACAGAAGGGTGTTTCCTCCAAGAAGCTGGGGAGTATCTTGTAGGTGCCACAGGGTCACAGAATCAAAGCGCAGTGAACCCCTGGAATCATCTCCCACCGGCAGGCCTTGGTTGCCCTACAGTGGGCAGCTTTCAGCCCCAGCTGGACAGGCTGCTGGGACAGCCAGTTTAAACTGGATTGTAGCTGGAGGGGTTGGACTGGATGATCCTTGAGGTCCCTTCCAACCTGCTCTTCTGTGAATAGATGAAGGTTTGAATCATAGAATCATCAGGGATTAGAAGGGACCTCGAAAGATCATCCAGTCCAATCCCCCTGCCTCAGCAGGACCACCTAGACCAAGTTGCACAGGAACACATCCAGGCAGGTCCCAAACGTCGAAAAGACCTTTAAGCTCATCAAGTCCAACCATGACCCCAAGTGTCCCAATCCCACCCGTAATCGGTGTCTCTAAGCTCCAGACCTTCACAACTTCTACAGGTGTAGTAAGAAGGAAAGATGGAAGAAATGAAGGAGGAGGACAGTCCCACATCCACATCTACAGCTTCCAGGGTAGCTGCCTGCGTGCACACTGGTGCAGGCAGTGCCTGTAGGACACGTTGCACTGTTTGGGCTACACCTGCACCTGCCTACAGGCACAGTGGGCATCCTGGACTCCTACTGGGGAAGCTGGCTTACTTGTAAACCCAGAGGCAATGAGCCTGCTGCCCCTCCGTTTCTGGTCCTCTGGTCTCTCCAAGTCATCCCCCCAGAGCCCAGTTCACTGCCTGCTGCTGGCTCTGAGCCCAGCACCCCCCCCCCCGCCCCGAGCTGCGGATTCTGCAGTTCTCTCTGCCCACCCCGCTCACACCAGGGGGAGGCACTGACAGTGAGGAGCTGAGTGACAGTGAGAAGGTGATGAGGAGGCTACAGGAGCTGGGAATAGCTCGTGTGAGTAAATATGGCTGAGAGGGGGTGGGACTGAGGAGACAGAGCTGCCTGTGGGGAAGATACAGGCTGTGCATCTCCAGGCTGTGGGAGGATGCAGGGAGCGTAACTGACATTTGGAGAGCACAAGGAAAACTTGGAGCCCCTCGTACCAACATTACTTCAGATGTCAGAGAAAGACCCAGAGAGTCACGACCCCTCCAGGACAGGTGCTCTCTGGAGAGAGCCTTGAATTCTCGGCCAGGGATGCTGTCTGGAGCTGCTTCTTCCCATCACCAGAGTCCCCTGAAGACACCCCACAGTCAAGGAAAACACACCTCAATATTGTAGCACCCCCCACGTTATGAGAGGAGGAAATTTTGGTCAAAAAGACTTCAGTCTGATGCATCAGAAACTCACTGAAGCCTTTTGCACAACCACATACGAAACCCACTAACTGCCTCAAGGGAAACCAAGCACACAAACCTCAAAGCAAGGTTAGGGCTTGAAACCCCTGCTCCCACCTTCCCAAGGTCTCTGGCAGCTGCAGAGGGTCCTGACTTGCGCAGGAGGCCCTGGAGCTGGGCACTGCCAGAGAGCTGGCTAAGAGCAAGGTCAGGGCACAGAAAACCAGTTCCCAGCTCCCAGCAGCACTGCTGGGATGTCCACTCTCCTATCTCCCCACCCTAAAACAGACAGGTTCCATGTCCTGCTGCTCTTCTCTTCATTGTCCTAAGTGTGCAGCTTCCCTGAATCACAGCAGCACAGAACAGTACGGATTGGAAGGGACCTCCAAGGGTCATCCAGTCCAATCCCCCTGCCACAGACAAGTGGCACATACTGACGTGGAGCCTCCTCTGTTCCAGCTCACACCCACTGCCCCTTGTCCTGTCACTGAGCAGAGCCTGGCTCCATCCCCCTGACACCAACATTCATGGGGTCACCCTTCAGTCTCCTTTTCTCCAAGCTCAAGAGACCCCCAGCCTCTCCTCATCACGGAGATGTTTACGAGGAGCACAAAGCCCCCCAAGCAGAACCCTACCTGGTTTTGAGCAGGAAAACCACCACCACAAGCACACCCTGCGCAGCGTGTGGCTCTGCTCCCGACCAAGGCGCACGCCTCGAGCAGGGTGCGAGGCGTCACTCACCGGTTCCACGTTTTGAAAGCGTTGCTGGCCCTCTTGAAGAGATACCCCTCCATCACCACTCCGTTGGGGGCGTCGATGTTGAACTCCACCTTGGAGTCATCATAGGAGAAGTCCTGCGGACAGAAAGAGGTGGAGACGCTGACACGGCTGCACCCTCCAGGACTGAGAGGGAGAGGAAAGTGATTGGAACATCTGCGAAAACCCCAAGCTCCGGGCGAGCTCTGTCCCATCACTCTGCCTCTGTGGGCTGCAGCTGTCAGCTACCCTCAGCCCAGCAGGACTACCTGTCCCTACGGTTGGCAGGATGAATACAAGACGCTTCCCCTCTCTGTCGGCTGATAAGGAGAAAGGCAGCAGCTAATCAGCACCAGGGGTAGAAAACCCCAGCACCAGGGGCGGTCTGTGAGGGGAAATGAGGCAGCGGAGGGGCTCCTCACTGGCCGAGCGAGGCCGCGGTGCTGCCGCCACCGCTGCGCTCTCTGAGGGGTCAGCAGCACCGCAAGCCCCAGCCCCGCCACGCAGGGAAAGCAGGCACGATGATTTCCAGGGGGAAAGAGTTCTCAATCCCATTTCCCTCAGCCGGCGTCACGCGTCAGCTCCAATCTGTGCTCCCCGGTTCCGTCAGCTACGCTACCAGCCAGAGCCCGTTTGCCAGGCGCGGTGCCGGCTCACCGGGTGGATCTCACGGCCTCTGGCAGCTGTGAGCAGGGCAGGGCAAGGGGCAGAGCAGCTGCTCGCAGTGAACACGGGACCCTCCTCCCCGGGCCATGGGCTGCTTCTTCCCATCAGAAACTGGGTCAGGAAACCTGAAGGACAATCCCCTCTCCCCCAGGAAATCGAGCGACGCTCTGTGCCTGCTCCTCCCCAGCACCAACATTTCCCTCAGTGCTGCCCAGTTCAAAGCCACTGCGGCGCAGAACAAACAGCCCCGGTAAGAATCACAGAAAGAAAGAACCACAGAACCATCCTGGCTGAAAAGCACCTCCAGGATCATCATCGTCAAGTCCAGCCTCCATCCCAACTCTCCCTAACCCCTAGACCATGGCCTCAAGTGCTCGAGCTACTCAGTTTTTAAACACCTCCAGAGATGGGAACTCCACCACCTCCCTGGGCAACCTGCTCCAGTGCCCAACCACTCTCTCAGGAAAGAGCTTCTTCCTAAGATCCGACCTAAACCTCCCCTGACCCAACTTGAGGCCATTTCCCCTGGTCCTGTCTTTGGTAACTCTGGAGAAGAGACCAGCAGCTAAGAGAAGGATCTTCCCCAGCTCAGCATCTGAAGCCCTTGCGATGGGGAGCTGCCGGGCAATGGGCACTTCCCTCTCATTAAGGAGCTATCTCCACGCTCAGGGATCCTGGGGAGCCTGGGAACTGGCATCACCACAACCATCCCACCGGTACCCTGTGATGGAACAGGACAGGACTGGGTCATCCCTTGCTGTGACAGTATGATGCTCAGTTAGCCACTGGAAACTGCTGCAAGGCACCAGTCAGGAGAGATCTGCTCAGCCCCACGTTCTCCTGCCATATGAAGGCAAATCCCACAGGGCTCCCTCTTGGCAGAGGGCTTCCACGTACACGCTGCACACAGAGGCCACGGGGAGCTCTCCTCTAACTCACAGATGTTTGAGTGATTTTTTGTGCAGAGCTGCTCCACAGGGATGATTCCACAGAGCGGAGCAAGGACAGGGCGAACCCCCTCCAGACACCTTCCAAACCACCACGTCACCATGCCCGGCTCTGCAGAATTGGTAAAAGCTTGGGGAAGGGTCTAAATACAATCCCCTGACTGTTTCTGCTGGTAACACCAAGATGATGACTTCAAGGGATGGTAAGAAGGATCTGCTGCTGGTGAGGGCAGCAGAGGCAGATGGAGCACACACGTCACTATGGGAAATCCAGTTAACAGCAGGAGCTAAGCCAGGGGTGACTTTAACCTCGTTGAGTCCGTTCCACCTCTGCACACTGGGAGGCTAAAACAGAAGAGCTGAGGGCACACGGGGTTGCTTCCTGCCCTTGAAAGAACCTCTTAGAAAGAGAAGGCCACAGGCAGAGCTGCTGAGCAGATGCACAGTGAGGACTGCCTGGGTGATGGTCCAGCAGGCAGTGCTGGAGAGAAGGGTCTGTGTTTGCTCCAACTGGGAGAGGTTTATAGCCCTTGCTCTGCCCTGGGATGGGAAACATCCCCAGGTTGCTCGTAGGTCTCCTGGTCTAATTGCTGAGCAACTTCAGAGCTATCAACAAGCTCAGGTGGGGTGGATGGGGACAGGACACACGGGGTCCAGATCAAAACTGCCTGAGGAGACTTGTCAATGGGATGCTGAAAGGGGCTGGGAACACCCCGACGTGTGACCAGAGACGCCCTGGCTGGCTGGGCTGCCCCTGTAAGGTGTCTCTGCTGTCTGGCTCCCTGCACTGAGATCTGGACCCCAGTAGGCGACTGGAAGGGTCCCAGCTGAGGGCCGCTGCTCCTGCCCAGCTCACAACGCGCTGAGCCATCGGCGGGGCGCTCAGGGACTCTCGCAAGGGAAGCAGCACAGCTGTGCGCTGTCTGACTGCACACATGGCAGCCCCCGGAGCCTGGGGCGGTGTCTGGGAGGTGCTGGTGGAAGACCAATGTGACATCTGCTCTACGACAGTCACACTGACTGCCTTGACTGAGCTCTGCCCCTGACAACGCAGCGTGTGAACAGCCATTCTGAGCACTCCTGGAATCACAGAACGTAGGGACTTCTGGAGATCATCCAGCCCCACAATCCTGCCCCCTAGATCAGGTCACACAAGAACATCCAGGGGCAGGAGACTCCACAACCCCTCTGGGCAGCCTGGACCAGGGCTCCATCGCACCACTGAGAAGAGCCTGGCCCCTTCCACTTGACCCCCACCCCTCAGATATTTACAGCACTGAGATTCCTCTCAGCCTTCTCCTCTCCAGACTAAACAGTCCCAGTTCTCTCAGCCTCTCCTCATAGGAAAGATGCTCAAGTCCCTCCATCATCCTCACAGCTCTCCAAGGGGACTCTTGTCCCTTCTGTTTTACATTTCCTGCTAAAAATGAGATTTTCACTACCTCCCCCTCCCCTGATCCCAGTTCTCCCACCATTGCAATGCAGGGCTGCTCCGAGGAGACTGGGCTGATTTATTGAGTCTGCATTCAGCACCTCGTGGGCTCTGCAGGATGAGGAGATGCTGGACATGGAAAAAGCCTCCCAGGACCCAACAGGAACAGCCTTGGCTCCAGCTGCACGTGCAGGGTGTGATGAGCAGCAGCAACACTTCCGATCGCACATGGGGGAAACAAATCTGGTGCCTTCCAAAAGAAGAACGCGGATCTCTGCCATCATCTGCTTCTCCTTTGCTCACTACCCGGGCACATCACAAAAAACCCTGTCCCACTGACCCTCCTTGCTCACCCACGGGGCTGTCTGAGAGCTGAGATTCTCCTCAGAAATGACCCCTCACTGGTGTCCACAGGAGCTCCCTGAGCAACAGTGAGGGGAACCACCAAGGAGACACCTCCACGGCAGGGGGTCAGGGAAGGACAGGGTCCTGCTCTCTGCAATGCAAGTCATATTTTATTTCTTCTTGATGCGAAGAAACCGGACCGTCTGTCTTCACCTTATTTTCTACCGGTTTGGTTGCTTAAAACCCTGTGGAAAACGTCCTTTTGTACCACAGGAGGTGGGATACAAAGTGCAGCCATTTTGAGGGGAGAAATGATGAGTGCCAAAGGGATCTTAGTTTGTCTCTATTCAACTCACCAGTAAAAGGAACAGGGTCTTCCCTTGAGGCTGTCTGGGCCCATTCCTGTGTAGCCTGACCTGGATGATCCTGCTCTGGCACGGGGGGTTGGACTCGATGATCTCCAGAGGTCCCTCCCAACCCCTCACTTTCTGTGATTCACACAGACACCCAGCAAATGGAAGCAAAACCCCAGCAGAGCCACTAACAGACCCACGACAGAAGAACAAAGTGCTAGGAAAAGCCCTATTTGAAGGTTTCCTCACGGCCCCACGGGGTTAAGAACACCCTGTCCATCTCCCACAAGCAGAGATCACTCATATTGCAGAGACCAGACAAGCTTTTCCCACCAGCTTCTCATACAGAGACAACGAGGAAATGAAATAACTTTCCAGTGAACAGAATTAACAGGAAGAGAGAAGGTGCCCTGGAACCTCTGGGGTGGAAGGGAGTCTCCTAATTCCTGCCCTATGCATAGACCCACAGGAGCAGAAAGTCTTCTTTGTAGGTTCATTCCATCACACCTGGCTGAGAACAGAGAGATCCCATCTCTCAAACACCCAGACACCCATAAAATTCTCTCAAACACCATCACCGTGGCAGGAGCCATCCCCGAAAAGCTGCAGCACCATCCCCTCCACAGTGTGGGAACAAGGACAGTGCCCTGCTCTGGACACAACCTTCTGGCTCCTCCTGAGAGAAGACCTCATCAGAATCGGGCAGTCCTGAGCAAGCCCTGAATCACTCCAGCCTAGGTGCCTTCAGGCAGAGGGACAGATCTTTCTGGCCAAGTTCCACTCCGATTTCAGCCAGCAGCACCGAGGGGAAGTGCCCAGGGCTCTCCCTCCGAGCAGACAAAGGCTGATCCAGAGGTACCCTCTGAAGGCACCAGCGATGCTCAGGGTTTCACGGTAACACCCTACGCTCTCACACCACCCTGTCTACACCTACAAATCAAAACCAACTCATCCTGGAGGTGACGCCTGCACTAATAGATTCTAAAAGGCAGGTAAGTCAGAGGAAGAAGATTCCCAGTTCCTGGAGATGCACAACCCCCCTCCACACACACCCTGTCCCCCGCTGGCACCCCAATACATTTCCACCTTTCCCCAGCTGCTGGCACCTCCGTGAGCAACCCCAGGTGGAATGTGGAGGGGGCACCCCCCGCCCAGCTCGCACAGACGGCTTCGTTCATTCCAGCCCAATCCCACACACGGACCTTTTGTTCCCTGGGCTTCCTAACGCCACGCGATCGGCCGGCTCTGCCCGCCAGCAGACGATGCCCAGAGGTCCACGCCCTGCCCCACAAAGGGAGCCCAGCCCTTGCTCCCCAGCAGTGGCAGAGCGGAATCCACCGCTGGGTCACGGCAGCCAAGTCCGACAGGCACAAGCCTCGCTCCGCCAGGGACAATCGCCCTCTAAGCCTCCTCCCCGAGCCAAAGCGACCCTACGCGACCCCCCTTACCAGGAGGTACTCCAGCCTGCCAAAAATCTTCATGCTGCCCGCTGCAGGGAGGGTTGGCTGCTCTTGCCTGGAGAGCAGGGAGCAGCTCTGTCTCCTCTCTGTCTGTTCTCGCTCTAGAGCAGCCCCAAGCACCGAGGGCTGGCAGCGAAGGAGGGATTTCTTTTCTCTTGCAGCCCCTTCTCCTCCTTCACCCCTCCTACTCCTTTTCGGGCGGCTCTAAGCTGTTGGCTCCTGTCAAAGCGAGGGGCACCAGGCGAAGGAAGTCTGCTGGCCCCTGGGGACCACCTGCTCCCCCCCTCCTTGTGCCTCCTATTGACAACGAGGAGCGCAGCGCCAGGGCTCATTACCATACAGCTGCCTTGGAGGCACCGAAGGCACTGGCAGTAGCCAGGCAGCATAGAGAAGGGTTGACTGGAAGATGCTCAACACCCAGAGGCCCCCTGACCTTCCCTGAGCCCCCAGCAGGCTCTGCCTGCCCAGTGTCCTGCAGCAGAGCTGCCCCTCAGCAGGAATCCCACCCCTGCCTCACTGCACCCCCCGTCACGGGGGTGTGGAAGGGTCATACGGCCCCCAGTTTGTAACCCACCGGCTGGGTGAAGTGGTGCTGAGCTCTGCCTCAGCTCCCCGCAAGGCTCCCCGCACCACTTCAAAGCAGGAAACTGGTATGAGGTTGCAAAAGAGCTTTTCTACAGCCTCATGCTCTTGCTCTTGCCACGGAGGAAACTCTCCTCCTTTGCAGGAAGGTACCCCCCAGCACAGTCCTTGCACGCGGCACCCTGCACACAGACAGAGACACCCCCAGCCACAGAATCAGCCAGGCTGGAAGAGACCTTCCAGATCATCGGGTCCAGCCGCCCACTCTAAAATCCCAAAGCACTTCAGGCAGAAGCTCTGCCCTCCCTTTGCACAGCATCAGGACACCACAGATATTTATTACATCCATAAACCAGAGATTTCTCCCTCCCTCTTGCTGATTTTATCGGAATCCTGTCCGTACAAATCAGCTTCACTGTCACTCGAGGTAAGAAGCTGCAGATGGAGCTCATGAACTACTTTCCTAGCTCCAAAGCCTTAAAGCAACCGCTTGGGATGAGACCTGCCCTAGGAATCTGCCCCAGTGGTGGTTCCCTGAGATGTTCCCAGAGGGGAAGGGTGACACTAACCAAAACACTCAGGACTCGTGCCAAGTTCTATTCTCCTACCACATTTCTTTCAATTACAACAAGAATGGAACAAAGAGCCCCAGATCCCCCCTACAAACTTGCACTTTGAAGGTCACCTTCCATGTCCCACAAAGCTGCCCAAAGGCCATTCAGTGAGCCAGGCCCCACTGTCACAACCTGCACAGACCTCCCACTCCCCAGAACCCCTCGAAATGCATCATTCCCCTCCAATTCCCTCTCTTTGCAATGCTGTTTGGGAAAGCACTGTGCTGGGGGAGAACTTCTGCCCTCCCCGCTAATGAAGTGCAACTCACCCTCAGCTCCCAGGAGAGCTCAGGGTTAGGGTCCTGCATGAAGACCTGCACCCAGATCCACACTGAGCTCCCTTTGGGGACAGCAAGATGCTCCCCGTGCCACGCTCCACTGCAAAGACCTGGAGCAGCTGCAAAGCCATTCCCAGGCAGGAAGCTTTAAATCCTAACTGGCAGCGGGGCTGATCGGAGCGGGTGGCTCTGAGGACGTGTGTCCTTGTTCTCTCCAAGCCTGACCTCAGCTCCCTTCACTCTTAGCCCTGTCAGCAGAGCCAGCAAAGAGGTTTAAGTGAGATGCCCTGCACTCCAGAGGGTTTTCATGCCCCCTCGGATGAAGTCATCACCACAGCTGAGTCCCCCGGGAATGCAGAGTTCACAAATGGACTCACCCCCTTCCCTCCCTCACAACACTCAGCCACAGGGTGATGCACAGACTGGCTCACAGGGAATGGCTGTCATCAGCACTCAAATTGGTTTATGGCTCCATTTCATGGGTTATGACATTTCTGAGGAAGGAAACACCAGCCACTCAGGCTCCTCCAGCAGAGGAGCATTGATCCAGACGTGGATCCTCAGGGATTCCTGCTCAGGGCTCTCTGCAAACCTCTTGCACCATGCCCACAAAGCAACGGGAGTGTGTGAGGGTTTAGGAAGTTCATCAGCACCCTGTTATGAGCCATTTCACCTCCTACCTGCTCCATGGTCCTCAGATCTTCCTAGGACCTCACAGTGAGTGCAGCCAAGCACTGCTGCCACGGTGACACCAAGCTCCATGGTGACATCAAGCTCCATGCTGAGACTGGCCACAACAGAGGGAACTGACATCATATTCTAGCTCAAGACTGAACACAATCTCATGAGGATGAAACCAAACTCACTTGAAACTGGGCTTTAAAATCAGTCCAGCAGCAGTTACTGTTCTGATGCTGCGGCAGGGTTTCCCTGTTTTGCTCCCAAAGCCCAGAGCTGCTAAGCACCCAGAGCTGCAGGGTGCTGATTCAGAGCATGAGGCAAACCCATGGTGTGTACTCACCTGCAGGAGGGTCTGTAGAGGCAGGGCAGGATCCATGGAGAAGGAAAAGAAAAGAACACGTAATTAGCAGCTGCTTCTTGCAGAAACCTTCAATCTGGAATCATGGTCTGGGGAAATCAGAGCCCACGTGAACCAGAGCTGCCTCCTGACTGAAGGCTCAGAGGGGTTTTTGCCAGCTCACAGTAGTTGCTGGCTCGGAAAACAACCCAGCTGGACAGACCCATGGGGTCCTCCCCGTGTCCATCTACGTGGTGCCCTCGGAAGTGTTGGCAGGTGAATCTCCTGCATCTTCCCAGCAACCTGCCAGCAGCACAAGGTCACTGCTCCCACCTCAACTGCTGCTGCTGCCGCTGCTCCAGGCTATGAAGGACCAACCCAGCCAGGTCTCTCCTCAGCTGGCAGCTGCCACTGTGAGATGCGAGAGGAACCTGCTCACACCCTGCCACAGCCCCAGGACTCACCCTCTGCTGGATCAGTGCATGCTTGTGTTCCATCTCCCTCTTCTCCACGGCAGAGTCAATCACCAGCTGGTCCAGCTGCAGGCAGGGAGAAGAACACCAGTACAGAAGTCAGGAAGGTGGTTCAGGAGCTGCTGTCCTGCTCTGGGATTACTCCAGCTCTACCCCTAACACCATCACTCCTCACAACAGGGGAAAGGGCCATGTTTGGGGGGTNCACCACTCTCTGACTTCTACCCTGTAGCCAGTTTACAATCCACCTCACTACCCGAAAATCCAGGCCACACTGCCTCAGTTTGTCTGCAAGGATGCTGTGAGAGACCGTGTCAAATGCCTTTCTTAAGTCAAGATAGATGACATCCACGGCTCTGCCCTCATCCATCCACCTGGTTACACCCTCATAAAAGGCTATCAGGTTGGTCAAGCATGACTTCCCTACATGGCCACCACCAGAGCCCTCGGCCATCACCCCATGCATAGGTTGGTTCAACCAAGAAGCACGAGCCAATCTCTTCCCAGTTACAGTGGCTGAACAGCAAAGAGGATGCCCTTTTGGGTGAAGAGGTGCAAGCAGGCAGATTGAGCTGACCACATTCCCCTTCTCCTCACCTCTGTGGCCAGTTTCTTCATGTAGGGGTCCAGCTCATGGAGAAGGCTGTAGCCCTGCTGGAAGAAGGTGTACTGGGCGTGCATGAAAGACAGCATCTGGGGAGGGAAACGACAGTTAGGTCAGGACAGTGTCTGGGACAGAGGGTGAACAGCCCTGACCCCTTACTGCCCACAAGAGAGTCTCCTCAAGGTCTCACCCTCTGCCTTTCCAAAGCAATTTAATCATGAGATGTCTCTCCCTCTGCTTTCTTCCTCTCACAAACCCTTCCACACTGTCAGGTAAGCCCTCCATGGCCAGGACTGGAGAGGATCTCCAGGGGTGAAGGATGCTGCATTAAGCTCACAGCTGGTCCTTCCCCCTCCCCTCCTGCTGGCAGCCCTGCACCCCGAGAGCAGCGCCTGCCGGCATCTCCAGGGCAGACCAAGGAGTCAGGAAGTCAACCCACCCAACCCAAAATGGAGAAGGGCTGCCTTTCAGAGCCCCCAAGAGCAGCCCCGGTGAGCACAGAGACCCCCTTACCGCATCCAGGATCTCAAACTTCTTCTTGGCCTGCAGCACATTGATCTGTGGAGGAAGCACAAGACACTCAGCATCAGCTGGAGATCTCAGCGGAACAACCTGCTGCAACAGCCCTGGCAGCAAACCACCAACCTCCTCCGGGCAGTTCCAGAACAGTAAGCATCTGAAGAGACGGTTCTGGTCCGCTCCAGGCAGAAGGAGGAGGTGCAGAGCCCAGATACGTGTCCTGACCCCACCTGTTGCTGACCGGTGTCACTACCAGACATCAGCCTGTGCACAGGCTGCGTACACGCAGCGGCCCCAGAGCTCAGTCCGGCACCACGCGGAGACGTTCGATCTGTGTCCGCTCACTGCGTTGGTTTCTCTGGAGAGGGGCCAGTGCAGCGGGATGGCTTTTTCCAGTGACCACGGCACAGCCAGCCGGGCAACTGTGGCTGTGTTAGACCTCCATCCATGCACATGGGACCCTCTGGGGGTTCAAGCACGGAAGTCCTATATAGGCTCCAGAACTAGAGCAAACCTTGGTGGTTTCATGATCCATCACAGCCCAGCCCTGCCTCAGGTGGCAGAGGGCAAAATGTCCGGTGGATCAGTAGTCCTGTCCACCTCTGAACCCCAACGTAAGACCCTGCTTGGTCCCTGTCACTTTGTTACTCCCTACAATAGGTTTACTCAACAAGGTGATGCCCTGTTCTGCACTGGGAGCCCCAGTGAGAGCTGGGGTCACAGACACCAACCTGCAGCACGTAGTCCAGGGCCAGATGCCGGAAGCACTTCCTGGTGATGGTCAGGGTGCCTGTTGCCTCCTCCACCTCGTGAGGCTTGTGCCGAGGTGCCTGGGCGTTCTTCACCAGCGAGATCTCCATGTCTTCTCGCACTTTATCAAACTGCTTCTTCGTTTCCTTGAACTTCCGGACATCACTGGAACCCAAAGGAGAGGAGATGATGGCAACCAGTGCCGGAGAGCAGCCACAGTACTGCTGAGGGCAGCAGAGCCGGAGGATGGCACCTGAGGAACACTCTGGGAGAGGATCCAAAGACACTGCAGCTGGCAGGTTTTTAGTCCGTGTGGCCTTTCTTTAAAGTCAAAGAGAAGGTACCATCTAGACAGGACTTGATCTGAGCTGCATGACCCCAAAGCAGTGAGGACAGCAGGACCTGAGGAGCAGCTCTTGGTTCCTCAGGAGCTGGAAGCAGTGATGCTGATTCACACTCATTCTCCACCCAGGAGAGCTCTGTTCACCCCCCCACTACTGATAAAGCAGTTGAAACTGAGAGTAAATAAGTAGCACCTCTTATTCTTTGCCCTAGGGAAGACTGAAGAGCTTTGGCTGAACATGACAGACCGTAACCACCAAGCCCTGCCCTGTGGCCATCCTCACACATGGATTAGCCTCTGGCTGAGGACAAATCACCACAGAGGTGACTGGGCTGCTGTCGTGGTGATTCCCCACAGTGTCCTCAACAAGGAGGAGAACAACAGGTGACTTGAGACAGTCCAACACACAGAAGCAGAGATGATGGAGGGGAGCATCTCCCTGATAAGGAAAGGCTTAGGGAGCTGGGTCTCCTCAGCCTGGAAAAAAAGGAGACTGAGGGGTCACCCCATTAACGGTGATAAATATGTGAATGGTGGGTGTCAGGAGGATGGAGCCAGGCTCTGCTCTGGGGCACCCAATGACAGGACAAGGGGCAGTGGGTGTGAGCTGGAACAGAGGAGGTTCCCCATCAATCTGAGAAGGAACTTCACAGTGAGGATGACAGAGCCCTGGAAGAGGCTGCCCAGAGAGGTTGTGGAGCCTCCTTCTCTGCAGACATTTAAAGCCCGCCTGGCCGTGTTCTTGTGCAACTGGATCTAGGAGATCCCTGCCACAGCAGGGATTGGACTGGATGATCTTTCAAGATCCCTTCCAGTCCCTAATGTTTTGTGATGCTGTGATCCATGTGCCTCACCCTGGTGGGAAGGAGCAGGAGCTCAGAGGCATGCTCCATGTGCATCTCTCCCAAATGCCTCAGGTAAATCAACCACAAACCTTCCCAGCTTGTGGGCAGACAGGGCAGGTTGGAGGGTAGCTACTGCCCTCTCAGATAACCTCTCAGTCAGCACCAAAGCGAGCTCCCTTTGCCCCCACTGCCAGCCCAGCAGCTGGGAGCCCGGCCCAGGGTGGGCTGAAGTGTGGGGTTTATCTGCAGGCAGCAGCACCAGGAATGCCAGAGCACCAGGGGCTGCAGAGATGGGGCTGCACAAGGGCAGGACAGAGAAAGCTGCAAAGGTGCTGAAGGGGCGACGGACTCAAAACAAAGTTGAAATTCTCCCTTCCCACTGCCAGCCATCAGGAGGTTGGATCTGAGCTCATCCTGGAATTATTGCGAGAAAAGAGGGGGCAGGGTGAATGGCAGCAAGAAGATATGGATGAGGAATGGGGGGGGTCAGCCAGACACCTCCTCCCTCCATCAAACCATGCAGCTGCTGAAGGATTCACAGACAGTTGCCCGTTCCCATGGCAACCAGCTCCTGCTTCGCTGGAGCCCTCAGTTGCCTCTGTGACCTACATTGAGCTGACGTGGGAGCCCACAGCACTGGGAAGCTGCCCTGGGGAAAAGGGGCACTGAGGAGACACGGTAAGGCAGGGACAGCCTGCCAAGAGCCTTGATCCAAGGGACAGGCTGTCCCCAGCCTACCAACTCCCTGAGCCCCGTTCTCCGGCACCCCAAGCAGGCCACGTGCAGAACAGCCTTGGTGTTGATGCTCTGCACTGGTCTCCATCAGCAGGAGCTCTGGAGCAGTGTTCAAGTCCCAGGCTGAAGGCACAGCAAGGATTTGATGACTAGGGGCTCCCTCCACATAAAGCAGGGCCCTCCTTGCCTGTCTTCTTCCAGATCATCGAATCATTAGGGATTGGAAGGGACCTCAAAAGATCATCGAGTCCAATCCCCCTGCAACAGCAGGATCACCTAGACCAAGTCACACAGGAACACATCCAGGCAGGTCCTGAACATCTCCAGTGAAGATGCTCAAGCCCCTCCACAGGAGCAGAGCTGCTGTGCCTGAGTGACTAAGTGAAGCCTGGGGAGCTAAGAGCACAGTGATCTGCTGGACCCCGAAGGCACCTCACTGCAAAATGCCTTTCCTCAGCCACTAAGGCAACTGCTGACCACAACTCAGAGACGGGGTGACCCTGCTGCCAGGATTTGAACGGTGGAGCAGGTCTGTCCTAGAGGACGAGTTCTGCAGATGGCCTGTACCAAACCTGAAGATGCTGCTCTGATGTCTCACATCCAGCTTCAACTGTGAGCTGAGAACAGGATGAAGACATCTGGCTGACAACAGGGCAACCAGTGGATAGAGTCACAAAACAGCAGCAGCAACCATCAGACAGACCAGATCCTCCACACTTCAGTGTCCCCTCTGCTCCGAGTCGCTGTGCAGAGGCTGCGCTTCTGTTTCCAGCTCAGACAGGACAGGCACAAGGGGAGTTCAAGAAGCTGAAGACCAAGCTGTGAACACAAGTACTTACTCCTTCACAAAGTTGTGCAGCTGCTGCCGGACCGACCTCTGAGCCTGGTCAAACAGGATCTGAAAGAGAAGGGAGGGGAGTGAATAACAAACACTCTTGCAATGTGGAGACATCGAGGAGTCAGAAAATCCATGAACACGCTAGGAACTCCAGGGTGAGGGACTTGGCTTCACTCCACGGCTTAGTGGTGTCCATCGATGGACAAGAACTTTCTCCAGTAGCTGCAGAACTGCTGCTCAGCAGTTCCCACAGCCTGTGCCAGGGTTCTGCGCTTCACAGAGACGCCTGTGCCACCAACATCCTTTCCCAAGCGGAGCGTTTTCAGGAGCAGTTGCCTTCACAAGCCCCCATCCGGAACCATCTCTCCCAAATCTCGAGCGTTGCCAGCGGAGGGCACTGTCACCTCAGCACTCGGAGGAGAGACGGGAACCATCTGCGGGTCCATCCCACACAGCCAGGCACTGGTGAACCCTCCCTCCACTGGAGCACGACCAGCACTCCCAGCCTGGGCAGCACCATCCACACCACCACCATCTGCAGCGACCCTGCGTGTGACACCCTGTGGGGTGGCCGCAAGCTTCAACCTCCTCATAGCCCATAGCAGTCTGCTTGCAAAACCGTCCTGGCTCACTCCTGGCCCTTCCTCAGGTGCCAGCAGCCTGAGATGTCCCCCCCTCACCAACAGCTCTGCCAGCAGAGAGCCAAGTTCTTCTAGCAACCTCCCAACCACGAAGGGGCTGTCAGAAGGCTAGGGAAGACTTTTCCAAAGGGCAGGGAACGACAGAACAACGGGTCATGGTTTGAAGCTGGAAAAGGGCCGACTGAAGCTGGGCAGGAGGGAAAAGGTCTTGAATCTGAGGGTGGGGGACCCCTGGAACAGGCTGGAGGGTGGAGGTCCCATCCCTGGAGCCATTCAAGATCAGGCTGGATGGGACTCTAGGCAACCTGGTCTGCTGAGTGCTGGCCCTGCTTGGTGCAGGGGGGTTGAGCTAGATGCCTTCAGAGGCTCCTTCCAAGCCACGTAAGTCATGGTTGCCCCAACAGAGCGCACCGTAGCTGCAACAGCAGCGCTGGCTGCAGAGCCTCAACCCCCCCCCCCATCATGTGCTCTGCTGCAGCCAAGGACGGAGCGAGAACCACGCCAGCACTGGCTGAGCGTAAACAGCCAGGCACAGCCTCTAAACACGAGCAGATGCAAAGCCGGGAGGAAACAAAGACACCCCCAGGACCACCCAGCTCTGTGTTTTTACCAGTGTAAATTATTTACTGCTCCTGGCATCCGCTCACTCCGCGGCAGCTCCACGAGGCGCTGGCCTGCAGCTTCTCCCAGCCTCCCCCAGCGACGTCTGGGCATCGGCGAGGCTCCCCACACCCCGGCAGCGCACAGGGACGGGCGAGCGGCAGGAAGGCCATCTGGCTCCCACCTCACTGGCACGTGGGAAGCTTCCGTTGTTGGTTCCCATCAGGATGCCAGAGCTGCTCAGGATCCTGGAAGGGATGCTGCTGCGTCCCGCTCAGGACTGTGGACGAGGACTGTGCGACGCTACAGGGACCAAGGGGCTCCAGAGCACGTAACGATCACTGACTGTTGGGGGGTTGGAAGGGACCTCTGGAGATCATCCAGCCCAACACCCCTGCCAAAGCAGGATCCCCTAGATCAGGCCACACAGGAACATCCAGGGGGGTTGGGAAGTCTCCAGAGCAGGAGACTCCACAACCTCTCCGGGCAGCCTGGGCCAGGGCTCCATCACCCTCACAGGAAAGAAGTTTCTCCTGATGCTGAGGTGGAACTTCCTGTGTTCCAGCTGATCCCCATTATTCCTTCTCCTGTTACTGGGCACCACTGAGAAGAGACCGGCCCCTTCCACTTGACCCCCACCCCTCAGATATTTACAGACAGCAATGAGATCCCTCTCAGCCTTCTCCTCTTCAGACTAAACAACCCCAGTTCTTTCAGCATTTCCCTCACAGGGGAGATGCTCAAGTCCTTTCATCATCCTCATAGCTCTCCACTGGACTCTCTCAATAGATTCCTGTATCTCTTGACCTGAGGAGCCCAACCAGACCACAGAGCTGAGGAACCTCCAGAGCTTCATAACTGACAAATTCAAGGTGCATGACCTGAGAGGTGGATGGGAAGTGGTGTGGTTGATGGGTTCAGAAACACAGACTGATCCTGCTGGGTGATGTCTAGGCAGTGTAGAGCACAACATCCTCACTACCCTTCCTGCCTGATGCCCTTCTCCTCAGGCTGCCTAGAAGGATTAAGAATTAAAAGGAGATGGGCCAGCAGGGCCAGGGAGGGGATCCTCCCACTCTGCTCTGCTCTCCTTGGAGTCCTATGAACAATTCTGGACCCCCCAACACAAGACGAACCTGGAGCTGTTGGAGTGAGGTCATGAGGATGATCATGAGTGAGGGGCTGGAGTCCCTCTGCTCTGGGGACAGGCTGAGAGCCAAGGCTGCTCAGCCTGGAGAGTAGGAGGGCCCAGGGGGACCTCAGACCCAGGGGGACCAGGACGTGAAGGGGCTCCAGGAAAGGTGGAGAGGGACTTTTTCTGAAGGACTCTGGTGCTGGGACAAGTGGGATGGGTTCCAGCTGAAAGAGGAGAGACTGATGTGAGATCTGAGACAGAAACCCCTCCCTGTGAGGCTGCAGAGGCCCTAGAACAGGTTGCCCAGGGAGGTTGTGGCCACCCCATCCCTGGAAGAGTTCAAGGCCGGGCTGGAAGGGGCTCCGGCAATCTGGTCGACTGAGAGGTGTTGCTGACCACTGTAGGGGTTTGGAGCTGGGGGAGCTCTGAGCTCCCTTCCAACCCAGCCCAGTCTGGGATTCAATTATTTGAGGATTTGGTCCAGCTCTAAAAAACCAGAGCTCAGAAATGATGCAGCTCTCTGAGAGCTCATTAGGTATTTTCAGGGGCTGGGGAGCCCCTGAAATGAACATCCCTCTCCCTCCACCAAGGACCATCCTGTGACACCAGCATCTCACTAATGAGGAGCCCCAGGGGACACTTTTCAAGCAGAACCTCTGTTCCATTTTCAGCACAAAGGAGTTTTAAGAGCCAGATTTCAACTCTAACATCACCCCTTGGCTTTTCCTCCTTTCCCAGACACACTTGGACCAAATACATCTGCTTTAAGATTTTCCAGCCCAAATAACATCCCCACCCTCTCTCTGAGCTTCTTCCACCAAGGCAGGAGAGGTCCCGCCCATGACTCAGACACATCTGCACACGGAGAGGGTCAGTGTGAAGCTAGGAGCTAGCAGAGCTCTGCAAAGGCAGAGATCCCACATGGGCGGCTGAGGAGACAGCATAAACCCTGCCCCTGGGTCTCACAGGGAGCTTCGGAACTTCATGCCCTCAGGAGCAGAAAGCAAGGGCAGCAGCCCAGGATGTTAGTCCTGGAACTGCCAGCCCCAAATCAAGATGCAGATCCCAAAGGGGCACCACTGCCACAGCAGCCCCACAGGACTCCCTGCAGAGCTTACGAGGGAGGAGGAGACCCCACCAGGCTCCACAGCAAGGCAGAACCTGAAAAGAGGTTAAATTCCCTGCCTGGGAGCTGCTTCTCTCAGCACTTACACACTGAGAGCTCAGCTGGACACCGCGGCAACACATGGGAGCAGCACTGCAGCAGCAGCTCCAGTGGGAAGTCGTCAAGGAGCAGCAGAAGCTCCTGGACCAGCAGCTGAGGGGCAAAATGCTGAAGGAGGTCTCACCAGACAAGGCTGCACCCCAGCCCACCCCTCCTCACAAGCAGGGCAGGTCCAGAGATGGTGGCCAGATGTCAAGATCACCAGGGGATGGAGCAGCTTGTGGCTGAGCTCAGAGGTCAATGCAGGTATCAGGGTCAACTCAGTGGTTACCAGCAGGTCCAGCATCAGCCCACAGGTTGGGACCACCAAGGTCCACAGCTGTAACTGTCATGGAGAGCTGTGCTCCTGCAGAGCTCAAACCAAGAGTGAAGCCCCTGGGTGGAGTTGAAATGGACTGCCAGGGCTGGAGGCTGTAGCTGGAAGCCTCAGGTGAGGCTGGTCAGGACCAATAAGGTCTATTGCTGCTCTGAGAGCCACAGTCCAGAATGAGAGCCAGGTCATTACCCAAAATAGCCATTCTCATGCAACACCTGGCCCCAGCCAATGAGACAGAGTGTGTGGAGCTTCCTCTGAAGCTGCCTAGCACATGGACGCAGGCAGCTCTCCCTTCCCCAGCTCCACCAATTCACCACCCTGGACACAGCGGTCATGAGCAGGATGAATCACATCTCTATCACATCTCCATCACCTCTCCATCGCACCTCTGCACTTATCTCCCAAATGGCCAGTCTGGAGGCCTCAGGGCTGTCAGATGTGACTGTCAACCATCCCTGAGCATCTCCTGGGGAACAGAAGTGACCTCCATCATCTCTACGTCTTCCCATCACACCCCCTGCTCCCCACTGATGCCAGTTCTGCTGACAAGCCCTTCCTCAACCTGCACTGCAGTGGCCTCAGCAGTCTGTCCTGGCCTCTCTACCTCTTCCATCCAACCACCTCTGTCCTGCTGCAGAAGTGGGAGGGGGTTTTGCAAGAGCTGGGTGTTCACTTGTGCCAGGACACAGCCTGGATGAGTGAAGGTGGGCCTGGCAGCTCTGCAAGGAGCATGGAAACACTCCTGAAGCTGCTCTAGTAACAAGAGTAAGAGCCAGTGAGGAGAGCAGATCACACGCGGTGCCTGGTTTCACAACCCTCTTTCACTGCAGCTCCCAGCACCTGAACATAGTAAAGGAGGGACCAGCTGAACTTGAGTCTCTCTCAAAGTGCTGAAGAGCCCCAGTTTGTTGCCAGGGCGAAGGACATCTGTTCCAGCCCCTAAGCATGGTTGAAGCTGGTTCTTTCCTGCATCTCTGAACCCAGGCTGCAGCAGCGAGCCTGGAACTGCTGGACTGGCATCAAACTTCGAGGGCAGCAGCTCATGAATCATCACGGCTGGAAAGGACCTCCAGGATCATCAAGTCCAGCCCTCTCCCCAACAGCTCCCTAACACCTAGACCGTGGCCTCAGGTGCTCTGGCTACTCGTTTTTTAAACACCTCCAGGGATGAGGACTTCACCACCTCCCTGGGCAGCCTGTTCCAGTGCCCAACCACTCTCTCAGCAAAGAACTTCTTCATGAGATCCAATCCAAAGAAGAGACCAGCACCAGCGTCGCCACAACCTTTGTACATTGCACCAAGTCTTGTGGACTGGTTCAGTGTCACTGCCCAAGGACACAAGGCATGAGATGGCCAAAAGCATCTCCCCTGTCCCATGGTAACTCTGCACCCACAAATGACCTCCTGCTCCCACCAGTGCTGTCCCCTCCCATGAGGATGCACCTGGACTCTCCCCAAGTGCTGCCAGTAAGTACAGCCGGTCCCTGTGACCCTGAAGAGAACAGACAGCTCGGCAGCACCCTAGGCTTCCCCTCCCTTCCCCCTGAGCTGCACTGCTCCCCTCCACCCCTGACATCTGCCATCTGCCCACTGACTCATCACAGCCTGGGTGGCTTTTCTCCTTGTCAGCAGGAAACGCTCCCTGGCTCCTGGCTCACTCAGAGCAGCTCAGCCTCCCCTGCAAGCTGCTGCTGCTCCGCCAGAGGCTCCTGTGACACAGACACAGAGCTTCATGGCAGCCCTGGAAGCTCAGGACGTAATGAAGCCCAACACAACAGTGCCTGGGTCCTGCTGGGCAGGGAATGGCCAGGGTACGGGAGCTGTGCTGCAGAAATGCACTCGGGGCTCAGCCGGCCAGTCCTACTGCAGCAGCACTTCCCCCTGCACCCTCCTGCTTTTCTCACCTCTCTGATCACACTCCGAGACGGAACCACCTGAGAAAGAACCTGGACATGTCAAGGTGCCCAGGCTGCTGCTTCTTCCTCCCAAGGGTTGTGCAGGGCAATAGGCTGGTGGAGAAGAGCAGCCCCATCTTCACTGCCACTTGGCCCTGCATAAGCTGGAGGCTCTGGGGATGGGGTGAGGAGACCTTTGCACCGCTGCACCTCCCACCAGCATCAGCCAGCATCACGGTGTAGATCCAACAGCCCAGAGCGAGCAGTTCCCGCTGCAGGACTGATGGGGACTTTGTGCTGCTTTGCCCGTGGGGAACCTCTCTGCACTGATGTCCTTGCTTTTTCCAGACTGTAACAAGAAGGGAGGTTGCTCTCTGACAGGGAAGGGGCTGTCAGGTGCCTTTCAGTCTGCTCCACATTCTAGGGAGGCTGATAAGGAGGAAACAAACACTCCAGGTTTGGAGCTGGGGGCACCAGCAGTGTTGGCACCGCTGCACAGCCTGGCAAACCCCAGTGAAATCTGCTTCCCCGCAGCGTGGAATGCGGTGAGGAGGAGGGGGTGAGGAGGAGGGGAGCGCAGGGGAGGCTTCAAGCCCTCCAGCGAAATTCCAGTTGATGCCACTCAGGCTCCAGTGAAAGGGAAGGTCAGGTCGGCCCTGAGCTGTGCAGGGAGGCTGCTGCAAGGCTCTGGCACTGCCGTCTGCCACCCGCTGCTCAGAGCCCCCACTGAGGCGGCTGGAGTCTTGTTTCCTGTCATGGATCGTGCATCTCTACCTGCTCAAGGGAGCTGCCCCAGTGAGGGATGGGATGCAGCAGCCTCCAGATGGTCCAGCTGAGCCCATTCTGCAGATGTCACCTCCTTGGGCATTGAGGCTGCTGGTACCAACAGGACAGCGCCAAGCAAATCATGGGACAGACCACATCACGTCCTGTGGGACACTGATGTGTTGACCCCTCAGTATCTCAGGCTGAAGGGATTTTTCAGGAGTGAGAATTCATTTTCCCTTTAGATATCCAGTGCACCATCAGCACAGCTGAGGATCAGAGCCGCTAGAAAAGATGAGAACAGCAATTCCACCGACCTACCCGCAGGCATGACTGTGGAGAGAGGGAAATGACACCCCCTGAAGCAAAACAGGATCTTCATCCAGACATGGTGCAGCCTCCCAGAGAAGCACACACAGAGCACCCTGCCCCAAATGGGACTGAGAGGGCCATTGCAGCCAGCAGGACCTTTAGCTTCTCTGCTGATGCTGCAGCCATCATCTTCAGCCACAGCAATGCCTCAAGAGGTCAGCACCACCACATCAGCACAGAGCTCTCTTCAAACCACCTAAGTGTAGGTCTGAGAACAGAACATCCTGGGAAAACAGTTGTCCAAGGTGTGGGAAGACAAATGCCTCCATCTGGTACCGAATCGGTCCCCTGGGGCTGCCGGGGCAGCGCTGCTGCTCACAACAAGCAACTAGGTTGAGACACAAGATCCCTGACCTCCTACTCAACCATTGTTACTTACATAGAATCACAGAGGGTGTTGGTAGGGACCTCCAAAGGGCACCCAGTCCAATCCCCCTGCAACAAGCAGGGTCAGCACTCACCAGACCACGTTGCCCACAGCCCCATCCAGCCTGACCTTGAATGGCTCCAGGGATGGGGCCTCCACCCCCTCTCTGGGCAGCCTGTTCCAGGGATCCCCCACCCTCAGATTCAACAACATTTTCCTCCTGTCCAGCCTCAAGCTGCCCTTTTCCAGCTTCAAACCATGACCCCTTGTCCTATCATTCCCAGCCCTTGGGAACAGTCTTCCTCAGCCTTCTGACAGCCCCTTTCAGAGGTTGGAAGGGCTAGAAGGCTCCCCTGGAGCCTATTCAGGCTGAACAGCCCCAACTCTCTCAGCCTGTCCCCAGAGCACAGGGGCTCCGTCCCTCTGATCTCTGAGCCATGGAACCTGCCTTGTGCCCCCTGCGGACCCACCCCCAGGAAGAGCTGCCCGAGCCAGCAGCCTGGGGTTGAAAACCTGTGCTGATGCTGCTCCCATGGAGCAGAGCCACTTCCCACATGAGCCCAGTCCTGTTCCCAGTCACACCAGTGTCATCTCCTACAAGTCTGTGTGGCTGAAGAGCACCTGCAACCGCAGCACTAAACCAGCCTCTGTTCCCTCCGCCTCTCCACCCTTCCCTGGTCTCACTTCTTCGCTAGTCTGGGCAACAGGTCTGTTCCCTGAGGTGCTGATCCATCTTCCTGACAAGCCCAAGTTATCTGTGAGCCTGGGTGTCCTCCCAACAGACCCTCAGGGACAGCAAAGCACTTGGAACGATCTCTGCAGATAAGGGAGCTGAGACTTTACTGTCCAACTCTGCCCAGGACCCAGGAGGGCACCAAGGCTCCCACACTCTGATGTGAGCAGGACACTGACTCCAGCTCCTTTTGTCCTCTGTCCCCTCAGGTTGCTCTGAGGGGGCTTCTTCCTCCTTGTGCATCAAAAGGAAGGTGGGAGCTCAGCGTGTTCAGCATCAGCCTCAGATGTTGCTGATCTACAATCAGGACAACCCCAGGCCACGTGCTCGCACGATGAGTCACAGAACAAGCTTTCCCAACCGATTTTGGGGGCAGATTCTCCCTCCTTCTCAACTCACTCCAGCCCTACACGCTGTCCTGGCTGTCTTCCGAGAGCAAGTGCTGCCGACCGGTGCCGAGCTGAGCTCCGCCGACGTGGAAGGTCCAAGACACAGACTCGCTCGCACACAGGGGCGCTCGGCACGGGCACAGCGGAACAGCCAGAACTGACTGATGGAGCAGCCCTGGAGAGGACTCCAGCCACTGCAGCAGCCTCCTGGAGAGGGACTGGCACTGCTCAGCACCCAGGGAGGAGGGCGGTTGCTCTCCAAGGGCCGGGGAAGGGAAGGTTTAAGCAGACTTTTCCCTCAAGGCAGGGAAACCTCACTTGTTATAACCCCTGAGCGGGGAACTCACCCCTGCTGAGCTGGGAGAGGGGATGGGAAGGGTCACGTCACATCAGCTGGGGGTGCAAGAGCAATGCCACTCAGCAGGGAGCCAGGGTGGGTTGCAGACAGCTCAGGGCACCCAGAGGACTCTGCCTGGGACTGATCCAGAGGAGGCTGCGTGGCTGGTGCAGCAGAGCCTGCAGACACCCTCTGGGCACCCAGAGGACTCTGCCTGGGGCTGCTCAGCCCCACAGATGCAGCCCTGATGTGACCCCTGCAACAGAGCTGTGGCTGCAGGGGCAGCACTGCTTTTCCCTGGCATTTTTTTTACCAGGGAACAGCCTGCCCGCCTGCTTCATGAAATAATCAGATGGACCTGATGCAGCTCCTTCCCTGGCCACGCACAGTTCATTCGCATCCCAACAGCGAGCACTGTGCCTAACGGGCTTCGACAGGGGCCGCGTGCTAGGAAAGTGGGTCAGTCCACCCTGAAGCTTCCTTCACTTTGAAGCACTTGTGCTTTGAGCTGCTACCGAGTTCCAGGCTTAAAGTGGTGCATCTGGCATGGAGACACCATGCACGAAGAGCCTTCCTCTTCTATGAGGTTTGCAGATGCCACGGCTGGATGTTTGGGATGGATAAAGGAGAGATTCTAACTCCCCAGGCTCTGTTAGGTACAGTTAGCCCAGGAGAATATCACTGTCTAGGCATCCCCCTCCTTCAGTCTTGGTGCAGGAGTATCCTGCGTCGTCCTTAAACCCAGAGCTGCCCACAAGCCCCTGGAGCATCGCAGCACTTCCAGCCTCATCGCTGGCCTCACGTCATTAATCTAAACACCCAGCTTCAGTTTATTCCCAGCCTGCAGCAACAAGGTTTTATGTGTGGGCTGTCAGCAGCCAGAGTCCTGAGCTGTCAGAGCTCCTCACAGCTCCTCAGCACTTAAATGAAGATGGTTTCTGTCTTCACTACAAAATCCTGCGCTAGAGCGAGGCACCTGGAGTGTGGGATCTCTGTGGGCAAACCTCTTCCTCTGATGAAGGGGGCTCTGACTTGACCTTCCTGCATCTTTGTTGTAGTTTCTGATCCAAAATGAGCACAAAGGCACCCAGGCAACAGCACAGCCCTTCACCCAGCAGTACCTGCTCTGCAGGGCTGTGGCAATCCCACTGCCTCGCGCACAAGATGTGGATCACTGAGTACAGACCCATCCGATTCAATCCTGTCGCAAGAGGGAACAATCCCCGGCCCTTTGTTGATCTCCTGGCTACTCAACCTGCTGGGACTGGGACCTGAAATCCTCTCCCTTCACAGACCCCACCTCTGCAGCATCAACCACTGGCCAGTACCCTGACAATGGGGTGGCCATCAGCAGGCTGCAGCCAGAGGAAGCAGCATCTTACCATGTGGTAGTTAATCATCTCCTGCAGGCTGTCTCCAAACTTGTCCAGGCACTCCTGCAAGAAAAGGGGAAGAGAACTGGCAGTGAATGAAAGCAGCTGCCCTTCATTCCCACGGCATCAGTGGCTGAGGGAGCCTGGCTAAGAGGCCCCCTGCCATTTGGCGAGAAGGTGTTCCACAAACATCTGACCCCGCAGCCACAGGCTCCCTGTCCTTTGCAGTTTAGTGCTGGAATCAACATGGCAGTTGCTGCCAGTGCAGGCTGGTTCCCTCAATAACTGATGCTCACTGACCTAGATTCCTGCAGCCTTGCCAGCTCTGAGGCTCCTTAAAGTTCAGTTTTCCCTGCAAACGATGGCTCTGGCTCAGCATCGCTTTATCAGATGGTCGCTGTGTTCCTACAAACCCAGACTTCACACTCAATGGCTACTTGAGCCGTCCCGGGGTCCACGGTCCCTTCACAGCACCAGGCAGCCCAGCAGCCCCCAGCCCACGGCAGGGGATGACTTACCGAGATCATCTCATCCTTCTTGCACTGCTGCGACAGGTCCCGCACGCCGCTGACAAAGTGCTTGTTGGTGGTGATGTAGGCTTTGCCCGCCTCGATCATCCCGCTGCACAGCTTCACCAACTGCACGAGGAGAGAGGTGTGAGCGGCCCGGCCAGCGCACCGGCTGCAGCTCGGCTTGTCTGAGCCTGCCCCGACAGCCCAGCTGGGCAAGCTGAGCTGCAGCCTGGCTTTAACCCACCCCGACAGCCCAGCCAGAGCCCCTTAGGACACGGCTTGGGGCGCAAACAGGGACACAAATGGCTCTCCTCTGCCAACACCTCACGGAGGGTAACACTTCCAGGCTGCTCCCCGAGGACAGGTGAATCAGGACAGCTCATCTGCCCTGTTGGCTCTATCCTGAGGCATCAGGACTGCTGGGACTAAGCTGCTCTTTGGGATTGCTGACCCCTGAGCCCAGCTGGCTGCTCTGTACAGCTGTGGAGACTTGTCTTGCTCCTATCTTGGAAGGATGGGGAGCATCACTCAGCAGCCTGATAGGTTTTGCCATGTTCTCCTTAAAGCACCTGAGCAGGACCTTTTAAACTTTGCGAGTGAAAACCTGTAATTCCCTCATGTGAAGGTTAAACCAGCAAGACCACAGACAACTAGGACTCCATTCCCACAGCTCTGCAGCCCAAAGGAAACACTGCTGCTGCACTGTGAGGAAGGACTGCACCCAGCTCCAGACACCTGTGACTTACTAGGGTCTTTCTGATGGATCTGGAAAGATTTAGGACTTTAAGCCTCCCCTCATCCCATACGGCCTCCCTATATCCTATACAGTATCCTCTCACCCATACAACCTCCTCTCACAACCACACAGCCTCCTCATATCCCAGATAGCATCTTGTCATCCCATACAGCCTCCCTCATCCCATACAGCCTCCCCATAACCCATACAGCCCCTCTCATCTCATATAACCTCCCCTCATCCCATACAGCCTCCCTATACCCCATACAGCATCCTCTCATCCCATAGAACTTCCCCTCGCCCCACACAGCCTCCTTATATCCCAGATAGCATCTTCTCATCCCATACAGCCTCCCTTCATCTCATACTGCCTCCCTCATCTTAGAGAATCTCCCTTCAGCCAATACAGCCTGCCCTCATCCCATACAGCCTCCCCATATCCCATACGGCCTCCCCTCATCTCCTAAAACACCCCCCTCAACCCACACAGCCCTCTCCCATCCCAGGCTGGCCCCGCAGTCTGACAGAGCGGCTCGGGATGCAGAGTGGCTTGTGCTATCCCACCCGAGGCTGGAGCAGGGAAGAAAACAGCTGCAGCTCCCGCCACATCTGGAGCGCAGGCACACCCCAGGGGTTTGGACACATCCTCCGGAAAGGAAACCCAGCCCGTGCTGCAACGTGGCGGCTCCCAGCGCAGCCCAGTGCAAACGCTCGTGGCCAGGGCCGCCTTTGCAGCAGCTGAGGCTGGTCAGCGTGGGGAGCCCCCAGGGCTCTGCAGAGGGAGCTCAGGATGGAAGGAAGGGAATCTCCCTCAAACAGCAATCAAGCCCCAGCGTCTGCTGCTGCAACAACCAAGAAGCTGAGCGAAAGGTGGGGAAGCAGTCAGCGCCTGCCAGCCATCTACGGCTGATTTATTAGGAATGGGAGCGACTGAATCTCGTCCAGCGCTGCCCTCAGAGAAACTAATCTGAACTTCTGTGGCTCTTCAGATGCAAAATCCAGCCTCACACACCTTGTGCCTGAGCCTCTGTATCACAGATTCATCCACTCACTGAATCCCAGGTGGGAAGGGACCTCAAGGATCACCCAGTCCAACCCCTCCAGCCACAACTCAGTTTCAACTGGCCGTCCCAGCAGGCTGTCCAGCTGGGTCTGAAGACTGCCCAATGTAGGGCAACTGGCCCCTTCCCTTGGGAGACGATTCCAGGGGTTACTTGTTCTGATGGGGAAGGATTTCCTGCAGGACTCCAATGGGAATCTCCCCAGTCGTAACTGAGATCCATCTTCCCTTGTCCTTCCTTGTAATCACCACTCCTCTCTGCGGTGGAGGGGAAATGATGCACAAAACCAGAATGGAATGTCCACCCACTGCCCACCACCACCACGTCACCCCATCGCTGCATCAGGGCAAGACCAAAACTGTGGGAGATGCTGCTCTAATGCAGTCATCACCCCAAAATGCCCAAACCAGCACTGAGCCCTGCACAGCTCTGGCACTTTCAGGACCCCCCCC
>VXBP01005676.1:0-42664 GCA_013400115.1 Rhinopomastus cyanomelas | reverse complement strand
CGCAGGGCGGCGGGCAGCGGCAAGGAGGGCGCCGAGGGCCCCCAGGAGCCATTGGTACATAGGCCCGGCGCCGCGGCGGAAGTCCTGCGGCCCGCAGCGGTCCGCCCCATCCGCCTTCGGCACCGCGACCGTATTGGCTGCGGCCTAGCGCCGCCCTCAAGTCCCCTCCCCGGGGCACGGAGGCGAGCGTGGGGAACGGCAGGGCTGCGCGCATGCGCGCACCCGCACTGGCCTGCGCGTCCCCTGCGCGCCGCGTGCGCCCCTGTGGCAGCGGAGGAGCGCCCGCGAACACTGGGCCCCGCCCGCTGAGCGCGGCCCCGCCCTCTGAGCGCAGTGCTCTGGCAGAGGCGGCCCCAGGATTCCCGCGCTTTCCGCGGAGGGGGAGTCGGCTGCGCGTGCGCAGCTGCAGAGACACCGTGGGGCTGGTGCGGGGGAGCAAAACAGGGCTGCGCAACACGGGTGTGAAAGGCCGAAGGGACGGGTGAAGGAGAGGACGGGCAGAATCACGGAATGATTGACGCTGGAGAAGCCCTCTGAGCTCAGCCAGCCCAGACCAGAACCTAACATCACCACAGTGGCCACACCAGGGCACTAAGGGCCACAGCCAGGCTGGCCTTCAACACCTCCAGGGATGGGGACTCCCCCACTGCCCTGGGCAGCCCACTCCAGGCTCTGGTCACCCTGTCCATGAGGAAGGGCTTCCTCACATCCAACCTAACCCTCCTCTGGCACCTTCAGGCCTGTCCTTCTCATCATAGTGCTGGCTGCCTGGGAGAAGAGCCTGACCCTCACCTGACTACAACCTCCCTTCAGGGAGTTTTAGAGAGGGAGAAGGTCCCCCCTGAGTCTCCTCCAGCTCCCTCAGCCTCTCCCCATCAGCCTCCCCTCCAGTCCCTTTCCCAGCCTCGTTGCTCCTGTGCACCTGCTCCAGCCCCTCCATCTCTTTCTTGAAGTGAGGGGCCCAGCACTGCCCCCAGTACTTGAGGGGACACCCCACCAGTGCCCATTTCAGGGTGAGAATGATGTCCGTAGTCTTGCTGGCCACACTACTGATCCAAGCCAGAATGTCATTGGCCTTCTGGGCCACCTGGGTACCCTGCTGGCTCCTATTCAGCTGGTTGTTACCCAGCCCTGCCAGGTCCCTCTCTGCCAGGCTGCTCTCCAGCCACTCATCCCCCAGTCTGTAGCTGCAGGGGGCTCTTGTGGCCAAAGTATAGGACCCTGCCCTTGGGCCTATTAAACCTCATCCTGTTGTCCTCTGCCCATTGACCCAGTCTGTCCAGATCATTCTGCAGCATCTTCCTGCCCTCCGATCAGCAGGTAGGAATTCATAAGCTGCCAATATCTCTTTTTCAGTGGGTAAATAACACACTTTTGTTTCCCTGACGTCAAAACCCCAATGGTTGGTCTCAGGTCTTCTCAGAGACTCCAGGGATGGGCCATCCTCTCTGGCAGCAGTGTAGAGTGCGTGCAGCTGCTGCATGAACAATTGCCTGTTCGTTTGCTTCTTGTTCGGGTCCCCACATGAAATCTTCCTCTTCACTGGTCCCTTGCCAGGGTTTACGATCTGACTGTAGCTTGGAACACACATTCTCCACAAATCCATGGTGCCTAAGAGGGCTTGTGTTTCCTTACTGCTAGTCGGTGGCGACACAGCCATTATTTTATTAATCATATCCCCTGGAATCTGACAACACCCATCTTGCCATTTGATTTCTAAACCCTGCGTTTCCTCTGCAGCTTTCCCTTGACTTTACTTAGTTCAGAAGAATGTGGACTATTTCATTTCCTTTCTCAAAGCATCTGCTGTGTTGCCCCATACAGTGATGTCACTGCAAATATTCCAGAGCTTCACCCTTTTCTAGTGACGAATCCGCCTGCGGCCTGGATTAGTCCGTGGCCAGTGGTTGCTACACAGTTGATTCCAGGTGCCTCTTCAAGTAAAAGCAAAGTGAGGTCAGCACTCTGCTGCTGAATGAGGCTGCATTGAAGCATCTCCAGTATGGCTGCAGCCTGACTTCATAAATATGTGAAGGACAGGTTTCAGGAAGACAGAGCCAAGCTCTGCTCAGTGGAATCTAATGACAGGACAATGGGTGTCACCTGGAACATAGGAGCTTCCACATAAATACAAGAAGGAACTTCTCCCCAGTGAGGGTGACAGAGCACTGGAAGGGGCTGCCCAGAGGGGTTGTGGAGTCTCCTTCTCTGGAGACATTTCAAACCCTCCTGGCCATGTTCCTGTGCGACTGGATCTAGGGGATCCTGCTGTGGCAGGGGGATTGGACCTTTTGAGGTCCCTTCCAATCCCTACTGTGATCCCTGGAGGTGTTGAAGGACAGCCTGGCTTTGGCCCTTAGTACCCTGTGCTGATGTTAGGTCCTAGACTGGGCCAGGATGACCTCAGAGGACTTTTCCAGCCTCAGTAATTGTGTGATGCAGTGACTCCCCATAAGATTGGCTTCCCTAAGAGAAAAGGTAACGGGTGCAATGACTAACAGCCTCCGATAGATAGCTCCCGAAGCACAGAGGTGACAACACAGATTGCTGGTTACCCCCTCCACTGATAACTTCATCGTTATCAAAGTGAAAACCTTCATCCCTCTCACATGGAGGATGTGCAGCAGCAAAGGGACTATATACAGCAAGTGAGCTGTTAGATAACTCAACAATCACCACAATTCTATGAGCTAATAAATAACCAAGCAACGTGTAAAATAATCTAAGAAATACTCATAACAGATCTGATTCCACAGGCTCTGGTCAGATCTGTTGTTATGTCAACCCTTTGTGTTGGGAGCCAAAAGATCTGTCGTGGTTTAACCCCCAAAGGGCAGCTAAGAACTGTTCAGCCACTCGCTCCCTCCTCCCTGCTTTAAGTTGTTGCTACAGAGTCCAGGATGTTCCAACTCCCAACGTTCTGCTACTGTACAGGAGAGCAACAAGCTGGGAGGGGATCGTAGCCAGGACAGCTGACCCAAACTAGCCAAAGGGATAGTCCCTACCATAGAGCATCATGCTGATACATAACCTGGGAGGAGTTGGCCAGGACTGAGCTTGTCTTCTTGAGTTTTTTTTCCTCTCTGTACTTTTTGGTTTCAATTTAGACTAGGGCAGATTGAAATGGGCTGTTAGGAAAAGGTTCTTTAGCAGGAATTGTGGAATCATTCAGGTTGGAATCATTGAGTCCAACCAACAACCCTACTCTACAAGGTCACCCCTAAACCAGATCCCCCAATACCACATCTAAGTGTCTTTTAAACACATCAAGGGATGGGGACTCAACCATCACCCTGGGCAGCCTATTCCAGTGTCTGACCTCTCTTTCCATGAAGAATTTTTCCCTGATGTCAAGGGTGGCTGAACACTGGAACAGGTTGCCCAGGGAGGTAATTGAGTCCCCATCCCTGTATATCTCAAGGTGAGTCTGGACAAAGCTCTGGGCAACCTGATCCAGTTGAGGATGTCCCTGCTCCCTGGAGGTGGGGGTTGGACTACGTGAGCTTTGGTGGTCCTTCCCATCCTGGGTGATTCTGTAATTCTATAAGAATCATAGAATTATTAGGGACTGGAAGGGGCTAAATCCCAGCTAAAACAAGATCAGTTCAAGAAGCTGTTCACACAGGCTGTGTCTTCCTAAGAAGTCTAGTGAGTTGAGGAATTTGACTAGATGATCTTTTGAGGTCCCTTCCAATCCCTAATGTTCTGTGATTCTGTGAGTAACCCCAAAGATAATTCTCCTGCTTCACCAGGATTGTTCTCACCCACCATGAAGTGTCCTGGTTGTCCTTCAGGACTGTGTGACAATTGCTTAGAGACTGCTGAGCTCTGACACTCATCCTGGCTGGAGTCTTCTTCCCTGTAGACTGTGAGTGAGCTACACAGAATCACAGAACATTAGGGATTGGAAGGGACCTCAAGAGATCATCTAGTCCAATCCCCTTGCCACAGCAGGATCTCCTAGATCCAGTCACACAGGAACATATCCAGGTGGGTTTGAAACATCTTCAGAGAAGGAGACTCCACAACCCCCCTGGGCAGCCCCTGCCAGGGCTCTGTCACCCTTCAAACCACATTAATACGTCAAGCTTCTATTTTCAATTAAAAAAACCCATAAATCTCGTGGTTTCACTACCAGACAGAGTTTCATTCCAGAAAAGCCTCTTTATATAATTGATTTATTCATTTTAATAAAGAGAAATACACTTTATTCACATTAGGGAACTCCTGAAAAACACCCAAACCTCCAGATGTGAAAGCCCAAGGACTCTCATAGTTATTCAGCGCGTGTCTGTGCGCTCTAATGCGCTCCAGTGCATGTCTGGCAGCAGCTGCTGATGGATTGTTCTCCCTACCAGCTTTCTGTGGAAGTAAGGCATGTGGTTCTGAAAAGAAAAAGCCATTAAAGACGAAGTCACAGCAGACTCACAATTCCAAGGTCAAAGCCAACCCCAGCCAGCATTCTCCGCGTCAAGGCAACTAAGTCAGGAGGCTGAAAGGACTGGAAGGCAGGGAACTGAAGTAACAGCCCAGGGGAGAAGTGAGGCAGCTTCAGGACATTTCCCTCAGCCTATCACTAGCCACTAGGGAGAACAGACCAACCCCTGTCTTTGTGCAACCTCCTTTCAAGCAGTCGTTGGGAGCAATAAGGTTGCTTGAAGAAAAGAGAGCAAGAGCTTAAAATCACTCTGCAAAGCTGAAGACCTGTGAAGTCTCTGGAAGACAACAACCACTTTGCTTCTGTCTCAGCGGCAGGCGCCAGGGCACAGTGTGCAAACACCAGTTGTGAAGAAGAGGCTGTAAGTAGGACAGGAAATAAAAGGTGGGAAAGCAGCTCCCACACACACCCACTCGAAGCACTGCTTGCCTGCCCTGTCAGTCCTCAGGAGCTAGTTTTGACATCACTCTCAGCTGCACCCTTTCCTATGGAGCATTGATCCAATCAGTTGATCCAGTGATAAACTCCAGCAGAAGGTTCTACTGTGGGGACGGAAGCTGAAAGCTCTCCTGAGTGGGTTTGTTTCTCTCTTCCTTGAAAAGACTCACACAGGGGACCTGAGAACTCCTCTGCCCTTTCACAGCATGTCTGGGACAGGGGGCAAGGTGGGGTGATATCTGCTATCTCCCTTGTGGCCAAGAAGGACAACGGCATCCTGGGGTGCATCAGAATGGGGGTGGTTAGTAGATTGAGAGAGGTTCTTCTCTCCTTCTACTCTGCCCTGCTGAGACCACATCTGAAGTCTTGTGTCCAGCTCTGGGCAGCTCAGTTCCAGAAGGACACAGAGCTGCTGGAGAGCCCAGCTCAGAGTCACAAAGATGATGAAGGGAGTGAAGCATCTCCCTGCTGAGGAAGGCTGAGCTTGGAGAAAAGGAGACTGAGGGGTGACCCCATGAATGTTAATAAGTGAAGGGTGGGTGTCAGGAGGATGGAGCCAGGCTCTGCTCAGGGGCACCCAATGATAGGACAAGGGGCAGTGGGTGTGAGCTGGAACAGAGGAGGTTCCACATCAATCTGAGAGGGACCTTCTTCCCGGTGAGGGTGACAGAGCCCTGGCAGGGGCTGCCCAGGGAGGTTGTGGAGTCTCCTTCTCTGGTGATGATTAAAACCCACCTGGACGTGTTCCTATGTGACTGGATCTAGGGGATCCTTCTGTGTCAGGCGAACTGGACTGGATGATCTTTCAAGGTCCCTAAAGTTCTGTGATTCTCTAGTGAGAAGCTTTTTCACAGTGAGGGGGGCAGCCCTGCCCAGAGAGGCTGTGGAGGCTCCTTCTCTGCAGACATTCCAAACAGAATCATAGAATCATTAGGGTTTGGAAGGGACCTCAGAAGAGCATCTGATCCAATCCCTTTGCCACAGCAGGATCCCCTAGACCAAGTCACACAGGAACAGAAAGTTCTCTAAGTGGCTCTGCTCTAGCAGGAGGGTCAGATTAGACGAACTTCATGAAATCTTAAAAAAGGTCTCTGGGATCATCAAGTCCAACTATCAACCCTACTCTACAAGTTCATCCCTAAGCAGGACATCTAAGTGACTCTGAAACACATTCAGAGGTCCTTTGCAACCCCACTGTCCTATGACTCTGATTCATTGGATGAATGAAGTCCTAGTGGAATGATTGGTGATTGTAGGTAACCACCTAATTTTAGGAACCTAAAACATAATAAATCACTTCATTTGTCGCTTAAGCCCCCATATTTGTGTGTTTGGGACGACGTCCAGCACTACACCATAGCACAGCTATGTGTCACCCAGCTCAGAAGGGTGACATCACCATCACCACCACTTTGTGGAGCAAGCAGGACCCTGAGCTCAGGGCTGGGGTCCCCCAGCTTTCTTCACTATGGCTGTGGCCAGGGCTTGCGTGCGGGTGGCACCTCATCTCACCGAACCCCAGCTGTCGAACTGTGTGGCCTGTGTCTGAGCTTGGCTCTCCAGCATCCTCTTCCCACAGCCCATAGCAGGATGGGATTCACACTGCACGATGCCATGCTCCTGCCCAAGCCCAGATGGAGAGGGTTGGTGCTGTTCAGCCTGAAGAAGAAAAGGCTCCAGGGAGACCTCCTTGCAGGGGGTACCAAAAGGCCAATGGAGAGAGGCTTTTTGCCAGTGTCTGCGGTGAGAGGACGAGGGGCAATGGTTTTAAACTGAAAGAGGGGAGATGTGGGTGAGATATAAGGAGGAAAGTCTTTACCATGAGGGTGGTGAAGCAGTGGAACAGGCTGGAAGTCTTCAAGTCCACGCTGGATGGGGCTTTTGAGCCTTTGATCTAGTGGAAGGAGTCCCTGCCTGTGGCACCATGGAGGGTGCAGCTAGGGACATTTAAAAGGTCCCTTCCAACCCAAACTATTGTGTGATTCAATGATCTCAAGTGCATGCCTCCCCCATAACTGTTGCTCTCAGCAAGTGGCTTCTTTCCTTACCCGTTCCCTATGATTCTCTTCCAGAAGCCACCTACCTGGCAATGGGAGCCTCCTGCAGGACAGGATCACAGAAGGGATTGAAAGGAACCTTGAAAGATCATCCAGTCCAATTCCCTGGCCACAGCAGGATCACCTAGATCCAGTCACACAGGAACATGTCCAGGTAAGTTTTAACTGTCTCCAAAGGAGGAGACTCCACAACCTCTCTGGGCAGCCTGTTCCAACACAATCATAGAATCATCGTGGCTGGAAAGGACCTCCAGGATCATCAAGTCCAACCTTGATCCCAGCATCTCCCTAAACACTAGACCATGGTCTCAAGTGCTATATTTTAGTGATAGAATAATAGGAAGGGGCTTCAAACTGCCTCAGGGGAGGGTCAGGCTGGACATTAGGAAAACATTTCTCACACAAAGAGTGGTCAGGCACTGGAATGGGCTGCCCAGGCTGGTGGTTGAGACCTCATCCCTGGACGTGTTTAAAGGTCGTTTACATGTGGTGCTGGGGGATCTTGGTAGAGTAGGGCTGATGATTGGACTCAATGATCCCAAGAGTCTTTTCCAACCTGAGTGATTCTCTGATTCTTGCTTCATTGCTCTGCAGAGCTTCTTCCTCTTCTTCACTCTGGGATTCAAAGCCTGTTGTAAACCCCAGTTTATCCCCCACCACACAGTCAGGACTGGCAGCACTGGTGTGAATTCACTGCAGAGAGAACTTGACCAACTGCTGTGGCAGGGGGATGGGACTAGATGAGTGTTTCACTGGTGGCAAGAGGTCGTGGTGGCCTTGCGGCATCCCCCAGGTTGGCATTTGGGACCGGAGAGAACGTGAATGTGCGCACTGACTTCAGAGGGCTTCAGGATAGGAATGAAGGTAGGCTGGAACATCTCCTGTGTTCCACATCAGTATGAGAAGGAACTTCTTCTGCCCCTCTACTCTGCAGTAGGGAGACCACATCTGGAGTATTGTGTCCAGTTCTGGGACCCTCAGTTCAAGAAGGACACAGAGCTGCTGGAGGGAGTCCAGTGTAGAGCAACGAGGATGATGAAGGAAATGGAGCATCTCCCTGATGAGGAAAGGTCTCTTCTGACCCCTAATGATTCTATGAAAGGCTGAGGGAGCTGGGTCTGTTTAGCTTGGAGAAGAGGAGACTGAGGGGTGACCTCATTAATGTCTATAAATATGTGAAGGGTGGGTGTCAGGAGGATGGAGCCAGGCTCTTCTCAATTTCATCTAGTGGTAGGACAAGAGGCAATGGGTGTGAGCTGGAACAGAGGAGGTTCCATATAAATATGAGTAGGTACTTCCTCCCAGTGAGGAACTCCCACTAAACCCTGCTGCAAGGCTCTGGTGCTGAGGAAAACTCCCACTAAACCCTGCTGGAAGGCTCTGGTGGCCATATGGAGCTGGGGAAATGGTGGTGGCCAGCCCTAACCATTACAGCACCACCGCTGACCCCCCTTCCTTACCCTGCCCTGGAGTGGCATTTCCCGAGCAGCTCAGGTTGTTCCGCAAAGCTCTCGGTTCAATAAGACAATGAAATCCTTGAAGCCAGGTTTTAGTGTTTCCATGTGCTGCCAAGTGTCTTAATCTGGGCTGTTTGGGGAATTTTTATCCCGTGGACCTCTTGGTATGCCTGGAATGTTTTCTTTTCCTACTGTGTGCCTGCGTTTGAGGCACTCCTGTGAAAACAAGAGCTTCCTGCTTGCTTTGTAAATCTTTCCCTTGATTGGCAAAGTCACCTTCGGCGATTAATCAAGGGGCCAGACAAAGCTGACATCCCGGAGAGCCCTTCTCCTTGCGAGCACCCCCCCAGCCACATCGAAGAGCTGAGAGGAGGACCAAGAGCGAGCTGGCCGGCCTCCAGAGCCTGCGAGGAGACGCATGTGGTGATACTGGTTTTTTTGGAAGGAGCCTGGGAGAGGAAGAACGAAACGGAAATTCCAGGGAGCTAAGGAAATGCTCCAGAGGGTCAGAACTGCAGAGGCATTTTCTATTGTATAATGGAGCGCACGGCTCAAACACGCAGCGCTGCTTCAAGGGCTGTGCCCGGCGGCCGGGCTAACCTTCCCACTCTGGGCTGGGCAAGAGTGAGGGCTGCCTTGTGCATGGAGGAAGGTTTCTCAAGGAGATCAGGCCTAGGCTGTTGTAAAAGGGGAAGAGAGGTTCTCCTGCCCCTCTACACTGCTCTGCTGAGACCACAGCTGGTCTTGTGTCCTCAGTTCCAGAAGGAGACAGAGATGCTGGAGAGAGTCCAGTGCAGATGATGGAGTGGAGCATCTCCCTGATGAGGAAAGGCTGAGGGAGCTGGGGCTATTGAGCTTGGAAAGAAGGACACTGGGGGCAGCTGACAGCAGCCTCACAGCTACAGGCCCTGGTTCTCGTGGGGGATTTTAACTACCCAGATATTTGCTGGAAGACCCACTCAGCCAGCCAGCCACCCACAGTCCAGGAGGTTCCTCCAGTGCATTGGTGACAATTTCCTGATTCAAATAGTCGAAGAGCCCACCAGGAGAGGAGCACTACTGGATCTTGTACTCACCAACAAGGCAGGTCTGGTTGAAGCAGTGAAGGTTGAGGGCAGCCTTGGGTGCAGTGACCATGAGATGGTGGAGTTCAGGGTCTCATGTGGTAGGAACCGAATAGGTAGCAGAATCACAACTCGACTTCAGGAGGGCCAACTTTGGCCTTTTCAAGCAATTGGTAGGGGATCTCCCATGGAACAGGGTACTGGCAGGTAAAGGAGCTCAGGACATTCAAATACCACTTTCTTGAAGGAAGAAAAGAGCATTCCAACAGGTAGGAAGTCAAGGAAGGGAGCCAGAAGACCTGCGTGGTTAAACAGGGAGCTGCTGGGCAAACTGAAGAAGAAGAAGAAAGCCTGTAGGTCATGGAAGGAGGGGATGGCCACTGGTAAGAGAATATTCTGTGGTTCTGTGACCTCCAGTACCTTGTTGATGGACTTGGAAGAGGCAGAGGTGTGCAGGAGCCCAGCTTCCAGCATTTCCTGGGCTCAGGGCTCTGCCACCATGCTCACTCCTGCTCTCTTGCTCTTGTACCGGAGCAAATGGCTCATCAGCTGCTCCTTGTTCTTAAGTCAGACACGGCCAGGAGGCCACGCAGCACAGGATGGACAGGCTCTGCATCATCACTGGGACTGGTGCCACCTGCTTCCAGACACTTGGGCCCTGCTTAAGAGCTGCAGGGTGCTGGCAACACCAGTCAGACGTGAAGGCACCAGCTTGACAGCACTGAACATCCCCTGTCATAGAATCACAGAATCATTCAGGTTGGAAAAGACCCCTGGGATCATTGAGTCCAACCATCAACCCTACTCTACAAGGTCACCCCTAAACCAGACCCCCCAACACCACATCTAAGCGACTTTTAAACTCATCCAGGGATGGGGACTCCACCACCACCCTGGGCAGCCCAGTCCAGTGCCTGACCACTCTCTCCAGGAAGAATCTCTTCCTGATGTCCAGTCTAACCCTCCCCTGGTGAAGCTTGAAGCCCTTCCCTCTGCTTCTGTCACTAATGACCTGTGAGAAGAACCCAGCACCTACATCTCTACCGTGTCCTTCCAGATAGTTGTAGAGAGCAATGAGGTCTCCCCTCAGCCTCCTCTTCCTCCAACTAAACAGCCCCAACTCTCTCCATCTCTCAGTCTCATCAGATTGATTCTCCAGGCCCTTCCCCAGCTCTGTTGCCCTCCCCTGTGCTCGTTCCAGCCCCTGTGGTGACACCAGGCTGGCACCTGCCAATACATGGCTGGATCACTCCAGGAATGAACCCTGCGTGGACACACAGCAGCTGTGAAACATCTCTTGACCCCCTTGCCATGAGTTTTTGAGCTTCTCCTGTTGCACTTGGTGATGGTTGTGAGAGCTGCTGCCTGGCTGGGGAGATACCCACCCCTCTCCTTGTGGGGGAAGGCTCTGCCATGGCTCTGTGTGGTTCATCTCCTGCCTGTGCTGGATCCCACATGCTCGTGAGACAGGGTGTGAGGCAGCCAGCTCCTGCAGCGCTTCCAGAGAGCAACAGCAATTTAACCTGACCTGTGAGGAGAGCCAGCTGTAATGTCACCAAGCCAGTTCTCCAAGGTTTCTCTTTCTCCTCAGGGATGCTTGGAGGCAGGCTGCCTCTTCCCAAGGTATGGCCACTATCCCAGAGGACCTCAAGGTGACTCCTGGCTGCTGACCTACCTCTTCTCCCTTCCAGTGGGGATAACATGAAGCCAAGAACTGACCTCTGGGGCATCTCACTTTCTCTGCCCAGCTCTGCACCTTGTCCCAGTGCCTCTCCCTTGACACTTCTTCCATCTCCATCTCCTCCTTTCCTGATAGCTAAGCAGCCCCTGAAGAAATGGAGACATTGCTGGAGCTTCAAAGAATTGGTGTAGAGGTAAGAAACCATCAAGGGACCATCTCCTCCTCCAGGCACATCAGTGCCTGGGGCACTGTGAAGTCCTCACACCCATGGACATGTGAGGTGGATACCTGTGGGTGAGGAGCCTTCAACCTGATCTCATAGCCTCCTGCAGAAGTGAGAAGCATTTCCATACAGCTGCTTGTCACCAGGAAGAAGGGAAACAGCAGCTACCAGACAACCTGCTTTAAAATAGTTATGCAAATATTGAATGATAAAAGCAGGGAGGAGAAAGACAAAGTGTTCTTCCACAGCCTCCACCACACTTGGCCTCCAACAGTCCTTCTCAGGGCTGCTAGGCTGGTCCTTTTCACTAGCAACAGGTTTTCAGCTGGTTGAGAGATTGTAAAGACAGACTTTGTTTTGCAGAATGTGGGATGTGCAGTGGAAGGATGGTGGGATGGGTGGATGGATGAATGGATGGGTACAAAGAATCATAGAATCATTAGAGATTGGGAGAGACCTCAAAAGATCATCTAGTCCAGTCTCCTTGCCAGAGCAGGATCAGAATGAAGCAGGGAAGGAATTACCTTCCTTTATCCTCCACTTCAGTGCTGCAGAGGTCACAGAATCACAGAACATTAGGGATTGGAAGGGACCTCCAAAGATCATTCAGTCCAATCCCCCTGACACTGCAGGATCCCCTAGATCCAGTCACATAGGAACATGGCCAGGTGGGTTTTGAATGTCTCCAGAGAAGGAGACTCCACAACCCCCCTGGGCAGCCCCTGCCAGGGCTCTGTCACCCTCATTGGGAAGAAGGTCCTTCTCAGGTTGATGTGGAACCTCCTCTGTTCCAGCTCACACCTGCTGACCCTTGTCCTATCATTGGGTGCCCCTGAGCAGAGCCTGGCTCCATCCTCCTGACATCCACTCTTTTCATATTAATCAACATTCATGGGGTCACCCATTAGCCTCCTTTTTTCCCAGCCCAAGAGCCCCAGCTCCCTCAGCCTTTCCTCATCAGGGAGATGCTCCCCTCTCTCCATCACCTCTGTGGCTCTGCCCTGGGCTCTCTCCAGCAGTTATGTGCCCTTCTGGAACTGGAGTGGGATGCTGGCTGGAGAGGAAGGGCCTGACATCTGCCTTTGCTCCCTGCCCATGGGGGTGCACCCTCCCAGTGCCGTGGGAGAGCAGCCCTGCATGGATCCTGGAAAACAGCACCAGTGTGACTCCTGCAGCCCCAGCCCTCCTCACTGGGCTGCACTTTGAATCAGGAGCTTGGGAGACGAGCAGGTACCTGCAGGGAGCTTGACAGGGTGGATCTGGGGAGTTCAGCATCCCACAGCCCCACAGCAGGGCTTGGTGGCTGCGGGTCCCTCTCATCACAGTAACCCTGAGCCCAGCCTAAAGGTGACCTCAGACCTCCTCTCTCTCCATCACGGTGCCCACAACACCCTGGTTGCCCGGGCTCGGCGGCCGCAGCTCAGGCATTTGAGGAGCTGCTGCNATCTAGTCCAGTCTCCTTGCCAGAGCAGGATCAGAATGAAGCAGGGAAGGAATTACCTTCCTTTATCCTCCACTTCAGTGCTGTAGAGGTCACAGAATCACAGAACATTAGGGATTGGAAGGGACCTCCAAAGATCATTCAGTCCAATCCCCCTGACACTGCAGGATCCCCTAGATCCAGTCACATAGGAACATGGCCAGGTGGGTTTTGAATGTCTCCAGAGAAGGAGACTCCACAACCCCCCTGGGCAGCCCCTTCCAGGGCTCTGTCACCCTCATTGGGAAGAAGGTCCTTCTCAGGTTGATGTGGAACCTCCTCTGTTCCAGCTCACACCCGCTGACCCTTGTCCTATCATTGGGTGCCCCTGAGCAGAGCCTGGCTCCATCCTCCTGACATCCACTCTTTTCATATTAATCAACATTCATGGGGTCACCCATTAGCCTCCTTTTTTCCCAGCCCAAGAGCCCCAGCTCCCTCAGCCTTTCCTCATCAGGGAGATGCTCCCCTCTCTCCATCACCTCTGTGGCTCTGCCCTGGGCTCTCTCCAGCAGTTATGTGCCCTTCTGGAACTGGAGTGGGATGCTGGCTGGAGAGGAAGGGCCTGACATCTGCCTTTGCTCCCTGCCCATGGGGGTGCACCCTCCCAGTGCTGTGGGAGAGCAGCCCTGCATGGATCCTGGAAAACAGCACCAGTGTGACTCCTGCAGCCCCAGCCCTCCTCACTGGGCTGCACTTTGAATCAGGAGCTTGGGAGACGAGCAGGTACCTGCAGGGAGCTTTACAGGGTGGATCTGGGGAGTTCAGCATCCCACAGCAGGGCTTGGTGGCTGCGGGTCCCTCTCATCACAGTAACCCTGAGCCCAGCCTAAAGGTGACCTCAGACCTCCTCTCTCTCCATCACGGTGCCCACAACACCCTGGTTGCCCGGGCTCGGCGGCCGCAGCTCAGGCATTTGAGGAGCTGCTGCAGAGGTGATCTCATCCCGCAAGTATTTTCTTGGCTCATTCGTCTCGCTCCAACGCCTCGGCCAGATAAGACTCGGTGGTGAGGTCAGTGGGAGGGTTTTGCATTGTGGGGCTCTGTGTCACCCGGGGAGCCCGGGGACGCTGCCACCTGCCCTTGCCCGCTGCTCCAGCGGGAGCCCCGTGGAGCCCTTGCCCCATGGCACAGCCCCAGCCAGGCTCTCTGCCCACCCACTCTCACCTGGCAGAGGGTCTTTACGGGCTCCACAGCCCACGGCTCCAGCCCAGTGTGGGGCTGCCAGCTGCTTCTTTCACCTTCTCCAGGGGGAAAACAACAAGGTTGAGGCTTTTTGTGCTTTGAGCATTAGAGAGGAAAAGAAGAAACTCTCGGGATCACTTTCCAAAGGGGTGTTATCAGCCCAGGAGGGGTTTCCTGAAGCCAAAAATAGGGTGGTGTTAAGATAGGAAGGGAAGCGGGATGACGCAGGCATCGATAAGGCTGGCAGATGAGTGGGGACAGGCAGGCTGGGAGCTGGGAGACGTGGGCAGGGTCCCTCGGGGCTGAGGGTGGGTCTCCCCAGCCCCTTGGCAAAGCGGAGGGCAGAGACACGGCCAGGCCTTGGGGAGATGCTGCTGCTGGGCTCAGTATCTGTCCATCCCTCCCTCCCTCCGTCTCTCCATCCATTCATCCATCCATCCATCCCTTCATCCATTCCTCCCTCCATCCCACCCTCCATCCTTCCCTCCCTATATTCATCCTTCCCTCCCTATATTCATCCATCTCTCCCTCCCTCCATCCATCCATCCCTCCCTACATCCTTCCCTCCCTATATTCATCCATCCCTCCCTCCATCCTTCCCTCCCTATATTCATCCATCTCTCCCTCCATCCATCCCTCCCTTCATCCTTCCCTCCCTATATTAATCCATCCCTCCCTCCATCCTTCCCTCCCTATATTCATCCATCCCTCCCTCCCTCCATCCATCTATCCATCCATCCTCCTGCTCAGCACTGGACTGGAGCATCCAGGCTTACAGGGACCAGAGCTGTTCCCTCCTCTCCTCCCCACAAAGAGGTTGATCCTCTCTGGCATTTCAGGGTCTCCCTCACACGTCCAGTCTCCCCACACAACTCCACCCGGGTAGATTTGGTTCGTCACTGGTAAAACTGGGCTGGAACCCTCATTTCTAGAGCCCCACCACTGTTGGATGAGCTTCTGGGTGCAAGGCACAGGCTCAGCACCTGCCTGGGTGGGGATGCTGTAGGGTTTTGTCAAGCCCAGCTCCACACTGACTCCTCCTGAGCTGCAGCTTTAATCTCTGCGTCTCTAAGGTCACTCTCAACCTTCTAGCCCCAACTTTTCCTCCCCGGCCTTTGAACCTGCTACATGTCAGGGGTTTTTACTCTTTCCCCTCAGTTCTGGGAAGAATAATGAGAGGGATGGAGCTGTACCTGCAGCTGTCACATCCCGTGGCTTCTGGGGTGCTTGGGTTGGCTTGTGGGTGATCCTGGGGTGGGAGATACCGTGGGTCTGCCTCTCCAGCGGGATGATGCCCCGGATCCCTCTCCTGGGGACCGGGGAGCTTAATGTCCCAGAGCTGATCAGCAATTTCCCCCTGCACCTGCCTCCCCTCCTGCGGCCATCTGCCGTCTGGGGCCTCCCTCCTTTGGGCTCTGCACCAGCAGCCTTGGGGCTGAGCTGGGGCTGGTGCTTCTCTGCGTCGGGGTTAGGGCTTCGTGGGTGCTTCCCCAGAGATAAACTGGAGCTCGAAGGGGAAAACTCACGTCGCTCCTGAGCCTTCTGCCATCCCCGAGGGCAGAGGGGGAGCGAACCCCGCATCACAGGGGAAACTGAGGCGAGGAGAGAGGCGGGGGACATCCTAAGGTGCTGAGCCCGGCCCCGACGGATGAGACTTCGGCAGGGACATTCCACAGCCGGCGGGGCGGGGGATGCGGGGAGAGGCGGGGGGGACAATGCGGGCAGAGCAGATGGGGCCGGCAGGTTTTGTGGGGCCGGCAGGTTTTTTTGTGGGGCCGGGCTGATCCGGCAGACAAAGGCTCTTCTCTAGGAGCCGCGATTACCCAGCAGATTTATGCTGGCGGGCAGCTGGTGGGCAGAGNGCCGCCTGCCCCACGCGCCCCCGTGTCCGCGTCCGCGCTCCCCCTGCCGGCAGCGGCCCCGTCGGGGCGGGGAGGGGCGGAGCGGGGAGGGGAGGGGCCCGTTCCCGCATTCCGGGCATAGCAGAGCCCGGGCCGGCCCCCGCTGCCTGCGGGACGCCCAGTCCCGCCACAGCCCTCCCCGGGCAGCACCGCCGCCGCCGCCCCGCTCCGCAATGCCCCGGTAAGTGCCCCCCCTCCACCACCAGCACCCTCGACGGGACTCCCCCCGCCACCGGGACCCTCGTGCGGGGCTGGTCCCGCTCGCCCTGACAGCGGTACGGGTGCGGGGCGGAGGTTGCGGGGGGAGTTCCTGATTGCCTACCGGAGGCTCCGGTAGGTGCCTCCATGCCCCCCGACCCCATTCCCGTGACGGGAGGTCTCCCGGTGTCGGTGGAAACCGGTCCCGGGGCCCCGGCCGCGGGTGTGATGAGAGCGGCAGCGCTCAGCCCCCGCAGCGGGGGCGCCCCGTCGGCGCTCCTCCGGATTCCTGGGAAACAAACAAACCCTCGTGGGTTGGGGGGGTGGTCAGCCTGGCCTGGCCTGGCCTGACCCCCCCGCCTCGGTCCCCACTTGTCCCCCCAACGCAGGTGCCTCGACGTGGCCGGTCGCCGCTGAGTTCCCCTCTCGGGTGGAAACGTGGCTTCGCCGACGGCGCGGGCGGAGATGAGGACGGCGGAGGACTCGAACGGGACGGTCCTGCACCGCCTGATCCAGGAGCAGCTGCGCTATGGGAACCTTACGGAGAACCGCACGCTGCTGGCCATTCAGCAGCAGGCCCTGCGTGGTGGGGCCGGTGGTCCCGGGAGCCCCCGCTCATCCCTGGAGAGCCTCAGCCCCGAGGAGAGCCAGATGGTGCAGCAGTCCACGCGGCAGGAGCCCCAAGGGCAGGAGCATCACTCGGATCACGTCTACCTGGAGAGCAACGTCTATCGGCTCTGCCAGCCCCAGCACAAGGGCGAGGAGCTCCCAACCTACGAGGAGGCCAAGGTGCATTCCCAGTACTACGCCTCGCAGCGGGGTGGCCAGCAGCCCAGGGGGGCTAGCCTGGGCGTCCGGGGCGAGAGCGGTCCACGCGGGGCCGAGAGCAGCGCCCGGCGCCCCGACGAAGGGCTGAAGGAGCTGAAGCACGGCCACGTGCGGTCACTGAGCGAGCGGCTGATGCGGATGTCGCTGGAGAGGAACGGGGCCAAAGCGCAGAGCCCCATCAGCGCCTCGCACAGCTACCCCCAGCTCTCCCGCCACCACCAGCTCACCGCCCTCCGAGGGCAGCACCCGGACGGGCCAGAGCCCCGAGGACCCCCCCCGGAGTATCCCTACGTTATCCCTTCCCAGGACACTTACCTGGCTGAACCCCAGCTCTGCTCCCGGGAAGGACCTGGCTACCAGCATCCTGAAATCAGGTAACCTGCAGCCAGCCCCCCAGGCCCTGCTTTTGGGGTGATCACCACAGGACCAGCCGGGATGGATGTTTGCGAGATGTGGGATGTGAAGGGCATCGTGGAGCCTGGGGCAGATGGCGCTGAACCCCTTGTCCTTGTGGGGCCGGATCCACTCAGCCTATGGGGACCCCTCTGGTCCTCCTGTCTGCCCAGTTGCCCCCGGGACAGCTGGGTTTTTACAGAATCCTGCTGCCCCAGCAGACCCTGCGCCGCCCGTCCCCGTGCACTGGGAGGAATTTGGGGTTAATTTAGGAGCTGGAACCAGCTCAGGAAACCAGTAAATGTGGAACAGGCATGGGGCAGGGTGGAAGGCAAATGTGCTCCCCGCTCCGTGGAAACCCACCCTGTGGTCCTGAGCTGGAGATGTCTGTGTAGCCCTGGTTTGCTGCCAGTGCCGTGGGGCTGCTGCCAAGCTGAGCCTGGGCTGGTGCCGGGCGGCTGGAGAGGGCCCTGAGGCAGCTCTCCCTGGCCCATGGGCAGCTTGAAGCCTCTCTGAGAAGACTGTGGAGAGTCCCGAGGAGCACGGAGCTCCGAGCATTTGGGGAGGGCTGGAAGCCACTTCTTCCAGTGTGGAAAATGACGGGAGGAAGGGAACTGGAGGCTTAACGTGAGGGACAAACACTGCGCTCCCAGCCCTGCTGACCTTTCCAGGCAGAAAGCCGAAGCATCTCCAGCAGGAAAAACCTTCTCCTTCCAGGGAACAAAGAGGGGAAGGGGAGCCGTGAGGAAGATGTATTTATTCCTCCTTGCTCCTATATCATCCCGCAGGAATGCAGGCCCTTGGCCAGCCGCCCGCGGTGGAGCGGCGCTGAGCTGCGCAGAGCCGCCCCGCGCGGGGTGTTGGAGGCGGCTGTGGGTTGTCGAGGAACTCGCAGTGGGTGCAGTGAGGGGCGGCGGGGCCGGCCCCCCTCTTCCGAAGGCAGCGAGGGTGTATTAATAGCTCAGAGCTGAGGAGCTGCTCCAGGAGCCCTCGTTGTGCCCAGAAAACAGGGAAAAGGGGAGCTCTGCTGGATTCCAAGGTGCATCCGCTGCCAAGCTGCCTGCAGCATCCCCAGCAGGGCAGTGGGGCTGGGGTGCTAGGAGCCCATCCTGACCCAGGTCAAGGCGGTCCTGAGAGATGGGGTTAGTAATGTTCAAGGGTGCTCAGGCAAGCACCTTCTAGATAACTGGGGCTTCCCAGCTCCTCAGAGCAGGGTAGGCGCTTCCTGGAGCCTCTCTGCTCCTTTGGGCTCCAGGCACCATCTCTCCTGGGTTTGGAGCGGTCGGTGTGATGCAGGAGATGCTGTGATGCAGGAGATCAGCTCTACTGCTCTGCCAGGCCCCTTGAGCGCCCCTTTCCTCTCTCTCTCTCTCTCTCAGGGTGCTGCCCACCCACGTCCCCGCTGCCTTCCTGCCGCCGCCGGGTGCCCTGTGCCCGGGCGCCCTGGGTCCCGCCGGTGTGGAGGCACTGGTGAGCGCCCAGGCGGTCTCAGCTGGGACCCGCCTGGCCCGGGCAGACGCGGTCCTGTGGGAGAACGAGAGGCTCCAGCGGGAGAGCGAGAAGCTGCGGCAGGAGCTGGAGAGCTGTGCCGAGAAGGCGAACCGCATCCAGAAGGTGAGGAGACAGCTGTGACTTCACATCCCCCTCCAGCCCCAGCCTGTGTTTGGAGGGTGCTCAACCAGCTGCTGCGAAAGTTTACCCCCCCCAACCTTTAGCAGTTTAATCCTTTCACCCCCTCTTTCTGGCGGCTTCACCCTCCTGGAGCAGCTGCATTTTGGTGGAGCAGCGGCCAGGATGGAGGAGAAGGAGCCCATTCTCTGGTGATCCCCTCCCTCCGCTGTCCCCACCAGGCCTGGCTGCCACAGAAAGCCCTTTGTGCAGCTGCCTACAAGGGGCAGCTGTTCCCCACGAGCCGGGCTCCGGCAGAGCCAAAACCTGCAGGAGAACTTCTTTTTAAGACAAGAAGCAGAAATCATTGGGTTTTCCCCTCAAAATACCCTGCACCAGGGGTCAGTCTTGGTGGGTGGGGGGTCCCCACGGGTGAGCTGAGTGACCACGGGGTGAGCTTCTGCCAGCGTCTCCCTTTCCTTTCCTCATTCCATGGATGTCTAACCCTGGCCCGTCCCTTCCTCCACCCCAGCTGGAGAGCGAGATCCAGCGCCTCTCGGAGGACTATGAAAACCTCGTCAAGGCGTCTTCCAAGCGGGAAGCCCTGGAGAAGGCCATGAGGAGCAAGCGGGAGGGCGAGATGCGGCGGCTCCAGGACTTCAACCGGGATTTGAAAGGTGAGGGACCCGCTCTGTGTCCCCATCTCCACGGGGGGGATGCTCTCTGCTCCCTGGGTCTTCCCGCGGGGCTCCTCTCATGTCTCTCACTTCCTCCCCACCTGAAACCTTCTATCTCAAATTCACTTGGGTCTCGTTGTCTTTGCACCAGAGCGGCTGGAATCGGCGAACAAGCAGCTGGCCAGCAAGACCCAGGAAAGCCAGGAGAGCAGCCAGGGCAGCGTGGCCAAGCTCCTGACGCAGAGTAAGTCCCGACGGACGGCCTGGCCTCCCCCGGCTCCGCGCGGCGGGCGTGAGGCGGCGAGGCTCGGCGTGCCGAGGGGAGGAGGAGGCGGGTGGCGGGTGGCAGCTCTCGCCCTTCCCCGGGGAGGATGGAGCCGCTCTTGGCGCTGGACTGGAGCCATTCATGCCGGACGGCGGCGGCGTGACCCGCATTCTCCGCATTCCTGCTGCTGCGCCGGCTCTTCCAGCGCCGAGCCCGCACGCCTGCCTGGCTTTTCTCTCTCTACTCCCTCCGGAGCCTCCGAGCTGCACAGATCAGGGCTGGTTTGGGGGGAAAACAGAGCTAAAGGCATCGCTCTAGCAGAGGAGCCGTGTCGTCTCCTTCTTGGGAGACGTCTCAAACCCGCCTGGACGTGTCCCTGTGCGGCTGGATCCAGGGGGTTCCTGCTGTGGCAGCGGGGTTGGGCTGGATGGTCTCTTGAGGTCCCTTCCAGTCCTTAACGTTCTGTGACTCTGCGTCGGTGCTACGTGGGCAGAGTAGCATCCCCTGCCATAAGGTGGCTGCATGCACATCAGGCAGCTTGAGCCAACACTGGAGCTATCGTGTGGCAAGTGGAGGCTGTTGGCCATCAGCTTGGGTGGTGCCGCCAGGCTTTGGGGAGCAAAGAGCCTCACGGATGAGTCCTGGGGGCCTCCCTCAGCTGATGCTCAGGGGCTCGCTTGCAGGCTACGAGCACCAGCAGGAGAAGGAGAAGCTGGAGCGGGAGGTGTCCCTGCTGCGCAGCGCCAACGAGGACCAGCGCCGGCGGGCAGAGCTGCTGGAGCAGGCGCTGAGCAGCGCCCAGGCGCGGGCAGCCAAGGCCGAGGCCGAGCTGCGCAAGAAGCGGGCTTACGTGGAGAAGGTGGAGCGGCTGCAGGCAGCCCTGGGCCAGCTGCAGGCCGCCTGCGAGAAGCGGGAGCAGCTGGAGCTGCGGCTCCGCACGCGCCTGGAGCAGGAGCTGAAGATGCTGCGGGCTCAGCAGGTGGGTGTTGGGGAGGCGCCGAGGCGGGCGCCCCGCAGCCTCCCGGCACCCTGCTCACCCTCTCCTTTGGCTCTGTTTTGGCGCAGAGGCAGGCGGCCACCGCGAGCGGAGGGACGGCAGAGCTGAACCCTCACACGCTCTCTGAGCAGCTGAGGGAGAAGGAGGAGAAGATCCTGGCCCTGGAGGCCGACATGACCAAGTGGGAGCAGAAGTACCTGGAGGAGTGCACCATGCGGCAGTTCGCCATGGACGCCGCGGCCACCGCGGCCGCCCAGCGAGACACCACCCTCATCAGCCATTCCCCTCGGCACTCGCCCAACAGCAGCTTCAACGAGGACCTCCTCCTGGCCAGCCACAAGCACCAGGAGATGGAGAACAGGTGGGTTCTCCTCGCCACAGGCGGTCTGCTCGGCAGCCTTGTGCCGCGCTCCGGCCCGGGCATCACCCGCGTCCTCCTCTTCCCCGCTGGCTCCGGTCCCAGCTTCCTCCTCTCCTCCCCTCCAGGTTGAAAGTCCTTCACGCCCAAATCCTGGAGAAGGACGCCGTCATCAAGGTCCTGCAGCAGCGCTCACGGAGGGACCCCAGCAAAGCCCTGCAGGGCTCTCTGCGTCCAGCCAAGTCTGTGCCCTCGGTCTTCGCTGCCTCGGCTGCCCAGGGCTGGTCGGGGACCGGCCAGAGCGACCGGCTGGCCGAGGGCACCTCCCACAGCAGCTCAGGTAGCTGGGGGCGGGGAGCTGCCCGTGGTTCAGGGAGGAGGGGGGAGAGGGGACCAGCCTGTGGAGCCACAGATCCCTAACGCCGTCTCCTCCAGCAGGCAAAGCCGCAGCCGACGGGTCGGCAGCGCCCGCTGCCTTCCCCCTGCCCTCCCACGCCAAGCGCGGCAGCAAGGACGGCAGCACGCAGACCGACGGCGCCGCCGGGACCGGCGGCCAGGGCGAGGGCACCGAGAGCCCGCCCGGTGTGCTGGGTGAGTCCCCGTGGGGGTCGACACCGAGGGTTCTGCAGAAGCACCGGGGGTTGCCCAAGGTGTCTGAAAGGCTCCAGCTGGGCCTGGTGGGTTTGGATCTGCTGCGTCTGGAGGGGAGGCTGGGGTGGGCTCTTCAGAGGGGTGGGTGCAACGATGCCTCTTCAGTGGGGTGGGTGCAACCTCTCCTCCAGTTCTCACCTGCTTTCTCCTTCCCTATCTGCAGAGAGCTCAGCTGCAGCCAGAGCCCCAGACCTGTCTGACATGGTGGAGATCCTGATCTAAGGACCCCCCCCAGCCCCGAGGGCTGCACTCTGGCCCTTCCACCCTGCAGCTGCCTGGGATGGAGGGCCCCCTGGAAAGGAGGACAGAGCCTGGAGCTCATCCCCCACAGCCTGGCCCCTGTGTGTGGGGGGCCACCAGCCCAGCCTGGCCGCCTGTATGGGTCCCCAGCTGCGCGGGGCGCACTGGAGCCGGGGGACCCTGCAGGGGCAGCGGAGCCTTATGGACCCCCCCCACCCCAACCCTGTAAATACCCCCGGGGTTTGTATGACAGGAGCAAACATATTTATCATTTCAGCCTCTTCTCCTTCGTAGATTTGGTCGGGGGGGCTTCTTACCACCCCCTCCCTCATCAGCTCCATCCCCACCCCAGCTTCATCCCAGCCCCACCTCTGCCTCTTGGCCAAGTGCTCGACTTCTGCCCCTCTCTGTTCTCCTTGAGCGCAAGGGCAGAGCTGAGAGGGATCCTCTGTGGATCCCGTTGCCCACCCAGGCCCACGCTAGCCAAGCTGACCACTGGAGAACCTCCCAAACCATCATCCGTGTTTGGGGCGGGGGAGAGCGCGGTGGCAGCAACATGAAAGAGGACCCTGTGATCAAGAGGAGAAGCCCCCCTGGAGGCAGAGGTGAACTGAGGACGGCTGATGGAGTCTCCCCCCCCGGGGATGCGCCGCCCGTCCTTGCGGCTCCATCCCACCACCACCCCCCCATCCGCCGGCTACCGGCAGCTGGCTTCTGCCCGTGGCCAGCGCGGACGTCCCGCTGCTCTGAGCCTGTCCCGGCCCTTTCTCCGCGCGTGTAAATACGACCTATATTATTGTCCCCCCTCTAAATATCGGTGCATTTGCTGGCCAACTGCATTTTTTAATGGTCCCTCCCTCCCGGGCTCGCTCACGCGCGGCGTCGCGCTCGCTGTTTACAAAGCGACGAACAAACAAGGAGGAAGGGAAAACAAACACCCCCCCCAAATCAAACCCACGACTTAATATATTTTATATTAATATTGGTGTCTCTTCTCGCCTCTCGTGCTGTGAACTCGTTCTTCCTGCCAAAGACAATGAACTCTCCGTGGTGTCGTCGGTGTCTTTTAAGTTATCGAAGTATTTAAGTGTAAAGCTGGGCTGTCCCCTCCCCTTATACCGAGACTGCTGCAGCACTCCACTTGGTATAACAGGATTTTAATAAAAAAAGCCCCAAATAGCCACTGGATGGTCTCTCGAGATCCCTTCCAGCCCCTCAGGTTCTCTGGGAGCTTCTCTCATGTGTTGGGTGATGGAGCCCTGCAAGGGGTTGGGGAGTCTCCTTCTCTGGAGGTGTTTAGAACCCACCTGGATGTGTTCCTGTGCGACTGGATCGGAGGGGATCCTGCTGTGGCAGGGGGATTGGACTGGATGATCTTTCAAGGTCTGGGTATGTTCTTGTGTGACTGGATCTAGGGGATCCTGCTGTCTCAGGGGGATTGGACTGGATGGTCTTTTGAGGTCCCTTCCAATCCGTAATGTTCTGTGATTGATATGTTCTTGTGTGTCTTGGTCTAGGTGATCCTGCTGTGGCAGGGGGATTGGACTGGATGATCTTTCCAGGTCCCTTCCAATCCCTAATGATTCTGTGATTCTGTGAGGTGAGCCAGCAATGGGCCCTGGTAGCCAAGAAGGCCAGTGGCATCCTAGGGTGGATCAGAAAGGTGGTGGTTAGTAGATCGAGAGATTCTCCTCCCTCTCTACTCTGCCATGGGGAGACCACAACTGGAGACCACATCTTCTTCCCAGTGAGGGTGCCAGAGTCCTGGCAGGGGCTGCCCAGGGGGGTTGTGGAGTCTCCTTCTCCGGACACGTTTCAAACCCACCTGGACATGTTTCTGTGAGACTGGATCTAGGGGATCCTGCTGTGGCAGGGGGACTGGAGATGGTGTTTCATGGTCCCTTCCAATCCCTAATGTGCTATGATTGTGGATCTAGGGGTAGATTATGGATCTACCCTTCCCAGCTCCACAGGGCAGTGATTTGGGGTGCAGTTGTGTAGGAGAAGGGGGGAAGAATGCTCAGGAGTATCTCTGCGTTCCCCAAAATCCCACTGGGGTCCTATTTCTCTCACCTCACTGTCAGAAAAGGAGCTGCCTTGAGATGTCCAGTTGTAGTTTCCTTTGCGTAGTGCTGCAGTAGCTCCATCCTGGTGGGGATCCTCCTCCTCTTCCTCACAAGGCCTCTTCCTGCCCATCTATGTCATAGAATCATGGAACAGTTTTGGCTGGAAGAGACCTTCAGGATCATCAAGGCCAACCTGTTCCCAGCACTATCAGCACCACTAAACCCTGTCCCCCAACCCAACATCTACCCTTCTCTTCAACACCTCCAGGGATGACGACTCAACCCTCTCCCTGGGCAGCTGTTCCAAAGTCCCTAGCACAGTGACTCCTTGATGGCCACATCCATGGGCACAGCTGGACCGGCTCCTCTGGCTTCATGAGCCACCTCCAAGCCCTGCTCTGCCAGGGGATTGGACTGGATGATCTTTCGAGGTCCCTTCCAATCCCTAGTGTTCTGTGATCCTTGGTCTTCTGGCAAACCAGAAGTCATCCTGCTGGTTGAGCTTGGGCTTCAGTCAGACCTCAACAACCACGTGGTGCTGCTCCCTGGTCCTGCTCTGAGCTCTCTGTTTGTGGGAGCTGTCACACCAGTGCTTCATGGAATCATCCTGGCTGGAAAGGACCTCCAGGACTGTCAAGTCCAGCCCTCAGCCCAGCAGCTGCCTGACCCCTAGGTCATGGCCTCAGGGGCTTGAGCTACTCGGTTTTGAAACCCCTCCAGGGATGGGGACTCCACCACCTCCCTGGGCAGCCTGTTCCAGTGCCCAGCCACTCTCTCAGGACAGAACTTCTGCTGAAGATCCAATCTAAACCTCTCTTGAGGGATTCACCTCCAACTGCTTTGGGTGCTGGCAGCCCAGCTGCAGCCATCCCTGGCTGGGCTCTGGGCTTCCTCTTCCGTGCATCACTTGCCACTTAGCAGCAGCTCTTCCTGCTGTCCCTGAGGAGCAGGAGAGGTTGTGCCAGGCTCTGCAGTGGGTTTTGGCTGGGGTTATGCAGAGCAGTGGCACCAGACACCGGCTCCACTGCCAGCTCCTCCCTGGAAGGTGCCTTAGGATGCTGCAGGGGATCACTGCGGTCTTGGTGGGGCTGCAGAGCTGAACCCCAGCACAGGGGAACCTGCAAGGAGTGTGGCTGGAAGCTTCCTGGGACTATGGGACAGGTCTGTGTCCCTGCAAGAGGGACTCTGAGCGATAGGAAGCCTGGAGCCAGGCTCCTCCTTCCACCCGTGGGTTTTGCAAGCAGGGCAAGAGGCTCCCCCCTGGCATCTCAGGGCACCTCAGTGGGGCTTCTGCCCTGGTGGACTGGGTGGGACACCCAAGGGGAGGTGTCAGGGACACCTCAAGGGACTGTGTGTCCCGGCAGCTCCCTGGCAGGGCTGTACCTGCTTCCCCAGAGCTTCCTCTGGTGCCCCAGCGCTGCAGGCAGCTGCCCGGGGAAGGCTGCGGCATTCCTGGCGTGCCGGGGCTCTCACGCCCCGGATCGGGATGTCAGCGGCCGGGCGGCAGGTCTGCCTGCTTGCGGGCAGCTTTCCGGCTCCGGGGGTGCGGGGCAGCGGGCTCCTGCGGGGCCCCCCCTGTCCTGTCCATCGCCACCCTGTGGAGCCCCATCCCCAGAGCTCCGGGGCGGGGGAGCTCAGCCCCGTACGAGCCAGGCAGCGGAGAGGAGCTGTGGGAACCCCGGGAATGGAAAAGCAAAGCCCACTGCGTGGGCCCGTGGGCGAGAGGGTGCCCCAAGGCCAGCGGCTGGACCCCGGGGAGGTGGTGGCGATGCCCCAGGGTCGTTCTGCTGGCCTCAGTAGTTAGAGGTGTCTGCTGAGCTGCTGGCTGAGCTGGTGCCTGGTGCTGCCTCATCTGCAGCCCTGGAGAGGTGGGGAAAGGACCAGCACGATCTGCTCCACTGTCACCCTGGTGGCTCTGAGTGAAACACCCTGGGACACCCCGGGCAGCAGCTCTCTCAGTTCGGGGAGGTAAAGCCCTTCCTGTGGCCACAGCAGGACAGGTCAAGGCTGAGAACCTTGCTGGAGCCCCGTGGCCACCCAGTAAATCCCATTCCCAGCCAGGAGAACCTTGTTCACCAGGTTCCCACTCCACAGCAGCATCTCAGCATCGTTGGTTCCTGCTTGTCCTCACTTCCCCGTGGAGGTTGACTCCTGGTCCTTGGAGCATCCTTGGAAGCCCTTCATTAGCCCTGCTCCTTCCTCGTGCATGTCCTGTCCTTTTCCACTTGCTGATGGCTTAGAGCCAGGCAGAGGGGAGCTAAAGTCACCCCGGCTTCCCTGGGATGGACAAAGGTGAAGCTGGGATTTGGGAGAAAGGGAAGGTCACTCCCCTTCCCAACGATCCCCGTTCTTGTGGGGGAAGGCTGGCAACGCTGCGGGCCAAGTAGCAGCTGGCTTCCCAGCAAACCAGTTGGGCAAACTGTGGTGCTTTCTCTCGCCTCAAGTCCCAGCTTGCATGTTGGGCCAGCAGGAATGAGGCTCTCCCTGCCAGGCCTGTTGAGCTCTTCCTTTCCCTCTTCCTCTTCCTCGCCTCTCCTCCTTCCCTGGGGTCCTCCAGTCCTATAGGCTCCTGTCTGCCCTTGGGGCTTCATGGGGAGCTCTCCCCTGGCTTTCTGCTGCTGGGGGGTCAAGGGGTCCCCCTCCCTCCCTCAAGTCCCTGCACTGGGCTCTGCATCCTGTTGTAGCTACAAGCCCTGCTGAGCATCTCCCCTCTAAGCAGAGCATCTCCCCTCCCTGCAGAGCATCTTCCCCTCCCAGGTGAGCATCTCCCCTCCCCACAGAGCATCTCCCCTCCCCGCAGAGCATCTCCCCTCCCTGCAAAACATCTCCCCTCCCTACAGAGCATCTCCCCTCCCTGAAGAGCATCAGGGCAGCAGCTGTTGGAGCAGAGGTGGGACCTGTGGGGTGGAGTGGAGTTGTTATTTAGAGGATGCACAGCCCTACACACACAGAGGTGGCTGTGACTCCCTCTGGGTGCTGTTATTTAGGGGATGCTGTTCTGTAGTGCAGCCCCACATGGATGAGGGTGGCTGTGACTCCCTCTGGAAGATCAGCCAGTCCAACCCCTCTGCCACAGCAGGATCCCCTAGATCCTGTCACACAGGAACTTGGCCAGGAGGGTTTTAAATGTCTTTAGAGAAGGAGACTCCACAACCCCCCTGGGCAGCCCCTTCCAGGGCTCTGTCACCCTCACTGGGAAGAAGTTCCTTCTCATATCAGTTCAAGAAGGGCACACAGCTGCTGGAGGGAATCCAGAGTAGAGCAACGAGGATGATGAAGGGAGTGGAACTCGTCCCTCCTGAGGAAAGGCTGAGGGAGCTGGGTCTCTTGAGCTTGGAGGAGACTGAGGGGAGACCTCATTTATGTCTGTGATACTGATGTGGAACCTCCTCTGTTCCAGCTGAGACCCACTGCCCCTTGTCCTGTCACTGGGTGCCCCTGAGCAGAGCCTGGCTCCATCCTCCTGACACCCACCCTTCACATACTGATCAACATCCACGGGGTCCCCCTCAGTCTCACTCTTGGGCCAACGATCGATCAGACTCCACAACCTTTGAGCTCTCCTCCAGCGCAGCAGCAGGGGGATTGGACCAGATGATCTTTCAAGGTCCCTTCCAATCCCTGACGATTCTGCGACTCTGTGTGGCTCCCCCCAGGCCAGGTGGGGTTGCCCAGCTCCCGGCAGCCAGCGCCACCCCAGCGCTCTTGCTGGCCTCAGCAGAAGCAGCGGGGCCGTGGCGCAACGCGGCCAGTTCCTCATTCCTCTTCCCTGAGCTGTGCTGCCTGCCTGCCCCCTTCGCCTGCGACCAGTAAACAGCCTGTTATTACCCCGGATGCTTCGAATAGCTGCGGCTATTTTTTTCTCTCCTCAGTATTCTAAAAAGGCAAAAAATTCCCCGTGGTTTCTGAGTCAGGTCGGTTGGGTTTGGGGGGTTGGGGGGGTTTATTTCCCCCCCCAATATCTTTATTTTTTTTTCCTTTCCTTCCCTTCCCACCACCTCTGTGACCTTGAAAAACCAGGCAGACGGGATCTCTGCCTCTCTCTCTCTGCTCAGCACCCACCCCCTGGCTGGGCTCAGGCAGCTGCTCTCCCTGGTTCCCTGGCTGGTGGGCAGGATGCAGCCTGCTGGGCATCATCCAGCCCACTGGGCATCATCCAGCCTGCTGAGCATCATCCAGCCTGCTGAGCATCATCCAGACCTCTGGGCATCATCCAGCCCACTGGGCATCATCCAGCCTGCTGAGCATCATCCAGCCCTCTGGGCATCATCCTGCCCATCCCTTGCTCTGGTCTGAGTGGCTGGGGATGCTCTAGGTGGCCAGGACAGGGTGGACACGATGCTGCACGTGCTCCTCACTCCAGGGTGTCCAGGGGCAGTGCAGGCAGCCAGGAGCTGAGGGGAGATCATAGAATCATCAGGGATTGGAAGGGACCTCAAAAGATCACAGAATCCTAGAATCATCAGGAATTGGAAGGGACCTCAAAAGATCATAGAATCCTAGAATCATCAGGAATTGGAAGGGACCTCAAAAGATCATAGAATCCTAGAATCATCAGGGATTGGAAGGGACCTAGAAAGATCATCCAGTCCAACCCCCCTGCCACAGTAGGATGACCTAGACCAAGTCACACAGGAACATGTCTGGGTGGTTTTTAAATGTCTCCAGTGAAGGAGACTCCACAACCCCTGGGAAGATGAGAGCATCCTGACCCTTGCAGACCCCACAGAGAATCACAGAATCATTAGGGATTGGAAGGGACCTGGGAGGATCATCTAGTCCAACCCCTTTGCCACAGCAGGATGTCACCTGGTGGGGCTGGAACTCCTTCATCTCTGTTCTTATCTCCTTGTGCTCCCACAGGGCAGCCCCACAGCCCCTTTGCTCTTAGATGTGACCCTCAAAAATCCTCCTGGGGACTCAGTACCTTTAGGGGGGGATGGAGCAGCCAGGGGATGGCTGTGGCCACGAGCCCCTCTCGAGCCCAGGGGTCAGTGCCTGCAGGAGGTCAGGCAGGGGATGGGGTCAGACTTCTCAGGCCCTTTGCCAGCTCCTTGGCTGCAAATGTGGAGGGGAGGGGGCCATTCCCCTCCCTCCCTGCCCTGGGTATGTTACTTCACATCAAAAATGAGTCAGGGCTGCGCCGGGCCGCCCGGGCACTGGTATGTGGGTCACACACCCCACCCCAGCCGGTGCCAGCGCCGCCGCTGCGGGCAGTGCCAGTGCCACACACCCCACACACCCCACATCCCTGCCTGTCACAGGGAGCCCCTGGTTGCTTCTTCATTTCCGGGAGGCTCCAGATGCTCCCACAGCTGGGGAGCAGTGGGGAGCCCTGACGGGTGGTGGTGGTGGCGGCGACGTGAGGAAGAGGAGGTCAGCGCCAGCCCAATGCAGAGGATCACAGGATCACAGAATATTAGGGGCTGGAAGGGACCTTAAAAGATCATCCAGTCCAGCCCCCCCGCCTCAAGACCTCATCTCTGGGGCTGAAGCCTCCCCAGGAGCCTGAGAACAGCAGTAGTCAGGCAAGAGAGCAGGAGCAAAGGCTGTCAGGGACCTCTGGAGACCCCAGATCACCTCCTCTCCTACAGCAAAACCTGAGCCTGGAACTTGGGGAGCAGAGCTGCTGTTGCCTGTGGGGATGGGGGTCCTCCAGCATCCTAGAACATGCAGAAGACTTGCGGGATGGTGGCTGCAGCTGATGAGAGGTTTTGCTGTGGCCAGGGCGGTTTTAGAAGCCAGAGTGCTGGGGCTGGCACTGAGAGGGTTAAGTCAGGTCTTGCCACAGGGCGGTGCAAGGTGCTGGGGTCGAAGACCCGCGGGGAGACTGGGATTAATTAACCGGGTGGCCAAAAAATCCTGGTGGTTAGAAGCTCATTTGGAAGCAAAGGTGCTTGGAAGGGGGGTGAGGTTTGGGGCACTTCCTCGGCTGCAGGGATGGAGGCGGTCGGAGCCGTCACTCGGGGCAGGGAAAGGCTTTTCCAAACCGCTGAACGTCACTGCCAGCTCTTCACACCAGCGCTGAGGCACTGCCCGGCGACACTGCCCAGGAGACGTCAAGGGAAAGGTTCTTCCAAACAGCAGTGCCGTGGTCTCGCCTTTGCTCTCCTCCCTCCTCTCTCCTCCCTCCTCTCTCCTCTCTCCTCTCTCCTCTCCTGCTCTCCTTCTCCTCCTTCTCCTCCTTCTCCTCTCCTCCTCCTCTTCCTCTTCCTCTCCTTTTTCTTTCTTTCCTTCCTTCTCTCTCCACTTCAGAGCTAAAACTCTCCCTCAGCCCCATCCTGTCGGTGGAATCGGCTTCAAGCTGAAGCACAGCTGTAACCCCCAGCGCCTGAGGTCTCCCACGCTCGAGGTTTCCCTTCCTTGCTCTTGCTCGCCCGGCTGGGATGGGGGGGACAACCACTTCCCTCCCATTTCCTAGTTCCTCAGCAGGCTCCCCCTCCCTTTCAAGCCCGCGGTCACTCTCAGCTCCCCCGCAGTGCTGTCGGCACCTTTGCGGGCTGCTCGGAGCCGGGATGCACCCGAGCTGGGACAGGAGAGACCCCCGGTCCGCACGGCAGGTGCAGGTGGTGACCCCCTCTTTCCAGGAGCGCTGTGCTGAGGGGGGTGAAGAAGGAGCTGCCCGAGCCCAGCGCAGTCCGCAAGCGACACCCGGCTCGGGCAAGCGAGCAGGGCTCTGGGCAGAGGGTCGGACCGGGAGATGCTGGGGGAAGGTGGCCCACGTGTGGCCGGAGAGCCCCAGCGCCTCTCGTTTGTGGGAAGCGAGGGCAAACCGCCGCCGCTGTGACTGGCCACCCTGGAACTCCCGGTATGTCTTGGATCCCCCAAAGTTTAGGAGACTCGTTTCCACAGCAACCAAAGCCTGTTATTTGTTCCAGCTGTTCCACAGAAAGGAGGAGCGGGGGGAAAACCCACCCGCCCACCCCAGGGCGGAATCAAAGCTCCGGAAAAGTGATGGAACCCAGAGAGGAAACTCTGAGGGAAGGAAACCAGCCGGGGCGCTGGCCCGTGGGTCCCTCGCCCGGGCCATCCCCCCGAGCGATGGTGGCTGCAGACGGGCAGGGAAGATGCTCCTGGCGGGGAGCAAGGGTGGCTTCGCTCGGGGAAGCCCACGCTCAGCAGCTGGGGCTGTTCCTGAGCTGCTGCCCCGCGGACCGGACCAGGGGTGGCTCCGTCCTGGAGTGAGACCTTCCCCCGAGGCAGCTATTTCACAGAGCATTAGGGATTGGAAGGGACCTTGAGAGACCATCAAGTCCAATCCCCCTGCCACCGCAGGGCCACCAAGACCAAGTCGCACAGGAACACATCCAGGCAGGTTTGAAACTTCTCCAGAGAAGGAGACTCCACAACCCACCCTGGGCAGCCCCTTCCAGGGCTCTGGCACCCTCATGGGGAGGAAGTTCCTTCTCACATTGATGTGGAACCTCCTGTGTTCCAGTCATTTTTGATGCTCTGCAAAAGGATCTGTGGGAGCAGAGCTCAACCATGGAATGGAGGTGGTGATCTGCCCGTGGGACTGGAGATGGTGTTTGGTGGAGCATGACGAGCATGTGGTTTGGAAGGGCTGGGTTAGTTCTCCTGCCTGGAAGCAAACAGAAGCCAAGGAGGGTGATGTGATGTCTTAATTGCTTCACGCAGAGTGATGCTTTCTGCAGCCCCATTCTCCCAGGTCCATGCTGCAGCAGTCTTGAGGTTGATGCTGATTCCTCCTCTGCAGCACAAGTGCCCTCAAGGGCACCATCTGCCTCCCTCAGCTCCAACCTATCTGCTGTCCTCTGTGATCCAAGCTGGCTCTGAGCTCTGCTCTGCCGAGCGTGGGGACGAGAAAGCACCACATGAAGCTGCCACCGAGGCAGGCAAGATGGGGAGGAGAATGAGTGAGAGAGGAGTGAGGACCAAGATGAGAACACAGGAGCTCTTGGGCAGAAGTGAGTTGTTTTGGGGCGCTGGAGACACCCCTGTAACTCTGCAGGGACACAGAGCCAGGCTCTGCTCGGGGGTGTCTAATGATAGGACAAGGGGCAGTTGGTGTGAGCTGGAACAGAGAAGGTTCTGTGAGAAGGACCTTCTTCCCAGTGAGGGTGACAGAGCCCTGGCAGGGGCTGCCCAGGGGGGTCATGGAGTCTCCTTGTCTGGAGATATTTCAGACCCACCTGGTCATGTTCCTGTGCAACTGGATCTAGGTGATCTTGCTGTGTCAGGGGGATTGGACTGGATGATCTTTGGAGGTCCCTTCCAATCCCCAATGTTCTGTGTTTCTGTGATCACTGCAGCTCAGCTCTGCTCTCCTGTCCTAAGTGACCTGGGACATGGCTCAACCCCTTATGTCTTCTGACAGTGGGCTCTGGCTACCAGAAGGGCTTCATTGTCCGACCGATGGACTCACCAAGGGCTCAGCAACACTCAGTCTTGGCTCCTGTAGACAGGAATTTGCTGGGTAACCCTGGATGCTCCCTGAGCTTGACTGTGAGGGCATGACTCCAGCGTGCTGAGGCAAGTGCTGCCTCTCTCTTCAGGTTCTGCAACAAACCACTGGTGCTTTGCTTTTGTGCAACACCTGGAGGCTTTCCAGAAGCTGGAGCAGGTAGAGGAGGCACCCAGGGACTCCTGGTCAGCCTACAGTGCCCCACGGGCTGTTTGCTGCTGAGTTCCACCGTTGGCACAGGGGGTTGGGGAGTGCCACACTGGAGCAGAACCAAAGGGTAGGTTTTCATAGGAGCACAGAATCATTCAGGTTGGAAAAGACCCCTGGGATCATCAATTCCAACCATCAACCTCCTAGACCAAGTCATACCCAGCTCCATCCTGATGGGAAGGGACCTCAAAAGACCATCTAGTCCAATCCCCCTGCCATGGGAGGACCACCTAGACCGAGTCTTGCTCAGCTCCATCCTGATAGGAAGGGATCTCAAAAGATCATCTAGCCCAATCCCTCTGCCACATGCAGGCAGGTTTCACCTCCCTGCTTCTGCTGGTCACTCTATTTCTAATCCAGGCCAGGATGCCATTGGCCTTCTGGGCCACCCTGCTGGCTCAGATTCAGCCAGAAAAACCCCCAGGTCCTTTTCTTGGTGTGAGATCTCTTGGTTCACCTCACTGTGCTGTTCAACCACAGCTCCACAGGGGCTGGGGGCAACCCCTCCTCTCACATGTTGCTAAAATAAGAGAATTCCACAAATTCCTGCAAAATTCTTCGACTTCCTCAGCTTCTCTGCAGTCTCAGGGCTTCACTGCTCCTGAAAACTCGTGGGACAAGCAGCCTTTTATTGAGGTGGTGAAACTGGGGGGGTCTTCACCTGGACCATGTCCAGTTGCTGCTGTGGCTGAGGTTTTGCTGTTGGAAGCCGCGGAGCCCCGAGCGCTGCCGTCTGAGCCAGTGGTGTCTCCAGCATCTCCACTTTCAGACCCATGAAGCAGCGAGGGCTCCGTCGATGCAGAACTATTCTGGTCCAGGAGACTCTGCTCCACACGAGCTGGAGGCCCCACAGGAATCCCGGCGCTGTGAAGGGTATAAATAGCCGGCGGCGGCTTCGCCTGGGTGTGTCGGGGGGGTCTGAACAGCCAAGTCTGCTCTAGGAAGATGAGCTTGAAGCTAGCAATGGGTTTGGAGCTTGAACTCATGTTCTCCTCTGGTTTCTGAGCTAGGTGATCCTGCTGTGGACTAGAGGATCTTTTGGGGTCCCTTCCAATCTGCATGATAGAGGATCATAGAGTCATTAGGGATTGGAAGGGACCTCGCAAGATCATCCAGTCCAATCCCCCTGCCACAGCAGGATCACCTAGAGCAAGTCACACAGTCAGTCAGGGTTAGAAGGGACCACAGGATCATCCAGTTCCAACTCCTCTATCCTTGACTTCTTTTCCTTCATACAGAAGCACCTCCCTGCTGAGGAGAGGCTGAGCTGGGTCTCTTGAGCTCAGAGGAGAGGAGACTGAGGGATGACCTCATTAATGTCTATAAATATTTGAAGGGTGGGTGTCAGGAGGATGGAGCTGGGCTCTGCTCAGGGGCACCCAATGATAGGACAAGGGGCAATGGCTGTGAGCTGGAACAGAGGAGGTTCTTGATCATTTGAGGTCCCTTCCAATCCCTGATGATTCTATGATTCCACATCAATCTGAGAAGGAACCTCTTCATGGTGTGGGTGACAGAGCCCTGGAAGGGGCTGCCCAGGGGGGTTGTGGAGTCTCCTTCTCTGGAGATGTTTAAAACCTGCCTGGATGTGTTCCTGTGTGACTGGATCTAGGGGATCCTTCTGTGTCAGGGGGAATGGACTGGATGTTCTTTTGAGGTCCCTTCCAATCCCTCTGTCATCCTCACTGGGAAGAAGCTCCTTCTGATACTTGTATGGAACCTCCTCTATTCCAGTTCACACCCATTGCCCCTTGTCCTATCACTAGATGCCCCTGAGCAGAGCCTGGCTCCATCCTCCTGACACCCACCCCTCACATATTTATCTACATTAATGAGGTCACCCCTCAGTCTTCTCCAAGCTTTATAGACCCAGCTCCCTCAGCCTCTCCTCAACAGGGAGATGTTCTACTTCCTTCATCATCCTCGTTGCTCTGTGCTGGGCTCCCTCCAGCAGCTCCTTGTCCTTCTTCACCTGAGGGGTCCAGAACTGGACACAAGACTCCCAGTGTGGTCCAGAGAAGAGGGGTTTGGCTTCTCCAGATTAGAGCTGCTGCTGCTGCACTGAAAGCACTTCACCCAGCAGCATCCAGTGCACCTTGTGCTCCCCCAAGGCTGACGCAGCTGCAGATTGACAGCTGGAGGCCAGCAGCCAGCAAAACAAGGAGAAGCCATTCGCCAGATGTTCTAGCCAGATGTGGAAAATACCCTGGATGCCTGAAGGTGAAGGAGGGGGGGAAGCATCAGCTCCCAGGTCAGAGCAGCCTTCACCGCTGCGGCTGAGCCCCCTCCTGGGTCCGGGCAGCCCCTCAGCCAGGGTGAGTGAAGTCCAGCGCTGGAGTTTGAAGTGGACACTGTGTCCACATTCCTCAGCCCGGGGCAGGGAATGTCAGCTTCTGTCCTGACGCCAGGGACTCGCATTCCATCCCGAAACGTGCCAGCCCAAAGCGATGCCGCGGAGAGGGTGCCGCTGGGTCCGGGGAGGGGGCTGGACGCGCAGAAGAGCCTTTGGCCAAGCCGGGCAGGGGCGAGCACGTGTCTGTTTACCAAACGCTGCTCCTAGCGAGAGGGAATGGCTGGAATTCACCCCCCTTCCATCCCTCCAGACCCCAAGGACACGCGGGTGGACCTGGGGAATTGGCTCTTCTCAGCCTGTTGCCATGGCTGCGTATCTCAGACACCCAAGCAGCAAGAGGAGAGGAGAAGGGGGGGGCGAATAAAAACCCCAAAGAAACCCAAAACATTTTATTGGGAGGGGGGAGAAAAATGCAGAAGACTGATGAGAAGGACCTAGTGAATCCAAAAAATGTATTAGATCATCCTTAGAAGCTGGAGGCTGGGGAGATCTCTGTTGCACAGGCCACGTGGATATTTATCGTGTTTTATTTAAGCCACGACTGCCGGCAGCGGCTGGGGCTCATCAGCACTGCCTGCGGCTCGGGGACATGACTGACAGCTAGCCCCGGGCTCCAGGGCCACTTGAGAGGTGCTGGAAAGACACTTCATGCATGTTGGCTGCAGAAGTCACTCTGCTTCCAGATGAGCTGCTGGCAGGACGGCAGCGGGGCTGTATCTGGCAAGTAAGAGCCAGTGCAGAGCTGGCAGGAGGAGGAGTGTGGAACATAAACCATGAGCAAGATGAAATCCACGGAGAAGCTGAGCAAGGAGGGTGCAGTGGGCGGCTCCAGCGTCAGAACACAGATGGACCGGGGCAGGATTCCATTAGCCATCTCACAATCACAGAGTTATTGAAGCTGGAAGAGCCCTCTGAGCTCATCCAGCCCAGTTCCTGACCTAACACCACCACAGTGGCCAGAGTGGGGCACTGGGTGGCCTTCAGCACCTCCAGGGATGGGGACTGCCACTGGCTGAGATGCAACCTGCAGGCAGGCAGACTGAGGGATGAGGGGCTGGGGAGCAGCCTGGTAGAGAAGGACCTGGCAGTACTGGGTGACACCTGGCTGAACAGGAGCCAGAAGGGCGTCCAGATGGCCCAGAAGGCCAGTGGCATCCTGGCTTAGATCAGCAATAGTGTGGCCAGCAGGACTAGGGATGTCATTCTCCCCCCGTACCGGGCACTGGGGTGGCCTCCCCTCCAGTACTGGGGGCAGTGCTGGGCCCCTCACTTCAAGAAAGAAATGGAGGGGCTGGAGCTGGTCCAGAGGAGCAACGAGGTTGGGGAAGGGACTGGAGGGAGAGGCTGATGGGGAGAGGCTGAGGGAGCTGGGGGTGTTGAGCCTGGAGAAGAGGAGACTCAGGGGGACCTTCTCTCTCTTAACAACTCCCTAAAGGGAGGTTGTAGTCAGGTGGAGGTCGGACTTCTCCCAGGCAGCCAGCACCAGGACGAGAGGGCAGGACCTGAAGCTGCACCAGGGGAGGGTTAGGTTGGGTGTCAGGAAGCCCTTCCTGATGGAAAGGGTGATCAGAGCCTGGACTGGACTGCCCAGGGCAGTGGTGGAGTCCCCATCTCTGGAGGTGTTGAAGGGCAGCCTGGCTGTGGCCCCTTAGTGCCCTGGTGTGGCCACTGTGGTGATGTCAGGTGCTGGTCTGGGCTGGCTGAGCTCAGAGGGCTTTTCCAACCTCACTCACTCCGTGATCATGTATCCCTCACTCCTCAGGTCCTGAAGGGAATTGTTTATGTTGGTGCACTGGCTATTTGTAGCCACTGCACAGGCAGGTTTTTAGAGCAGCTTTCAGCCCGTGGATCGCAGGCCACTGCCCTCCAAGCTTTGTGTGTGTCAGATGCTCCAGCACTGCCTCCACGAGCCACTGGGCATCGGGAGCCTGGAGTTCCCATTCCGGCCAAGACGATGCAAGACCGGCTCTCATGCCCCTGTGGTATCAACCTGATTTTGCAGGGGAGCAGCAGAGGTGCCAAACCCCAGCTGGTTTTAAAAGATCATGGTGCTGAGACACCCCTGGCTCCCCTTATGTCCCCTGGGGGGACTCTGGCTCTGCAGCTGCATTTTATTCTCTTGCAGAATTCCTCGTCCTTGGTGTTAACTACAAGACACCCGAGGTGGAATGAAGGTGGCACAGCCTCTACTCCGTGCCAGGAGCGTGGCATGAGCTGGCCCCATGCTCCAGTGCCTACTGGTGTGTTTTCCCTAGAGGGGAACTGGGAGGGAGGAGGTCACCACTGCAGAGCGGGTGCAGTTAGGGTGCCCACCCCCTAACACAGCGGCTCTGCTGCCGGCGCTCGGAGGGTTCTGCGGGCAGGGGCACTGCCTGGCAGCCCAGCGCCCCTGCGGCCACCTCGGCGACCACCGCAGGCTGCTCCCGGAGGGGCCGGCAGGAGGCGGCGGCGGCTGCCGGTGGGTCCCGTCGGCGGGCAGTGACCTCTAGTGTCCCGCTCCGCCCCGGCGGCAGGCATCTGCCTGCGAGAGCTCAGAGCCACCCTCGGCTCGTAGCACCCTCCTCGCGGCAACGGGGAGGTATCGAGACTCGCATTTAACCCCTGCATCCCCACGCCCTGCTGTGGCGGGTGGTGGTTTCCAGCTGAGGGCTTCCCCGCATGACAGAGCATCTCACAGAACGTTCTGGGCTGGAAGGGACCTCTAGAGGTCATCCAGTCCAACCTCCCTACACAGGGTCAACTCTACCTAGGGCAGGTTGCTCAAAGCCTCATCAAGCCTGACCTTCAATGACTCCAGAGATGGAGACCCCACCACCTCCCTGGGCAGCCCAGTCCAGCCATCAACCACCCTCACACTGAAGAACTTGTTTCTAAGATCCAGCCTCAATGTCTCCTTTCCCAGCTTGAACCCACTGCTCCTTGTCCTATCTGTACAAACCCTCTTGAAATGACCTTCCCCTTCCTTCATGTGGGACCCCTCAGGTACTGGAAGATCCGAAGAAGGTCCCCCTGGAGCCTTCTTCTTTCCAGGCTGAACAGCCTCAGCTCTCTCAGCCGGTCCTCATACAGGAGATGCTCCATGCCCTGATCATTGTAGTGGCCTCCTCTGGACACGCTCCAGTCTGTCTACATCCTTCTCGTGCTGGGGGCTCTGGAACTGGACACAACACTCCAAATACAGAGTCGCTGGGCAGAATCCCCCCTCTTGATCTGCTGGCCACAGGGCTTTTGATGCAGCCCAGAACGTGATTTACCTTCTGGGCTGAGTTTCTCTCTGTCTGGTTTCATTCTGGCCACAAGCACGAGTCCTCGGTGCTGCCTTCTCCTGCACGTGTGAGACAAAGCCCATAAATTAAGGATAGGAAATCTGTTGCCCTCTCGAGGAGCTATTAGTAACATGAGCTATGAGATGCCAATGTTCCCTAAATGAGAGCAGCCTTGACACTGAACAGCAGGGCTATAAACTTGCTGCTTGGCTGTCACCCCATAAAAAATGCTGGGGGATGATATTCCCACAACAGCCTGTTGCTTTCAGCGATGCTCAAGAGATGTTAAGCACCTCACCTGCAGCAGAAAGCTGGTTTCCATCTGACCTAACCCTCACCGCGACCCGAGGGCCAGTGTCTCTTGTAGAAATGGGAGATGGAATGAGTTTCCGTGATCCATCACTGAACACCGTGTCCAGACCTACCACCAGCAGCTCCAGAAAGAAGCTGGAGAGGAGAAAAATGTTGAAACAAGACCTGTGGAAGCCATTTGAGGTCAGGCTTCCCCGTTTGGCTGGAAAAGGCCAAGGAAGGGTAGTTTATGTCACTGAGCCAAGAGAAAAGGCTGTTCACTGTGATCATAGAATCACAGAAGGTTAGAGATTGGAAGGGACCTCAAAAGATCATCCAGTCCAATCCTCCTGCCACAGCAGGATCCCCTAGACCAAGTCACACAGGAACACATCCAGGTGGGTCTTAAATATCTCCAGTGAAGAAGACTTCACAACCTCCCTGGGCAGCCCCTTCTAGTGCTCCGTCACCCTCACCCTGAAGAAGTTCCTTCTCAGGTTGATGTGGAACCTGCTACATTCCAGCTGACACCCACTGCCCCTCATCCTATCACTAGATGACACTGAGAGGAGCCTGGCTCCATCCTCCTGGCACCCTTCACATATTTATAGACATTAATGAGGTCACCCCTCAGTCTCCTCTTCTCCAAGAAGAGACCCAGCTCCCTCAGCCTCTCCTCATAAGGGAGCTGCTCCACCTCCTTCATCATCCTCGTTGCCCTACGCTGGACCCTCTCCAGCAGCTCCACATCCCTCTTGTACTGAGGAGCCCAGAACTGGACACAAGACTCCAGATGTGGTCTCAGCAGAGCAGAGTAGAGGGGGAGAAGAACCTCTCTTGATCTGCTAACTACCCCTCATTCTGATCCACCCGAGGATGCTGTTGACCCTCTTGGCCACAAGAGCACACTGCTGGCTCCTGGCCATCCTGCTGGCCACCAGGACCCCCAGGTCCCTTTCTCCCACACTGCTCTCCAACAGGTCAGTCTCCATCCTATACTGGTACCTGTTATCCCCCTGTTAATTTGGAGGGTGAAGGAGAGTGTGGGCATCTATCTTGGGGGTCACAGGCAACAGATTTTGCCCAGAACCAGGATCCAGAGCCCAAAAGGAAAAGTCTGTTCATCTCCTGTGTGTAAGGAGTGAGGGGGGTTTGTGCTCACACCCAGGGGTTCCACAGTCTTTTCTGTAGAGGGAGAATGTTTCGGTGAACGATGTACAAGGTCTCTTCTTTCAGTAGAGACACAAGAAAGAGCCTGAAGACAAGTTCTGCAGGTTCATTGCTCTCAAAAGCCAACAAAAGTCCAAGCAGTAGACAAGCTCAGGACCACCAGGCTGTCTTGAAGGCACCACTGAGCTGGTCTGGGGTGTCAGCTGCTGAGTGATTCTCATTTGTCAGGTTGGGACTGGGCAGGGTGTGGATTGTACACCAGTATAAGCTAGAAGACACCAGTGTTTTCCAGTCTGGTCTGGATCTGAAGGCTTGTACTAGCCCCAGATCCAGACAAAGCTGTCTGCAAGACCCAAGGCGAGACAGGGTGCTCTGTAAGTGTTCCCACCAGGCTGGAGCTGGTGGGAAGTGTTTAAGGCCAGGCTGGATGAGGCTTTGGGCAGCCTGATCTAGGGTGGGGTGTCCCTGCCCATGGCAGGGGGGTTGGAACTGGATGATCCTGTGGTCCCTTCCCACCCTGACTGATTCTGTGATTCTATAACTTCTTCCCAGTGAGGGTGATGGGGCACTGGAGGGGGCTGCCCAGGGGATTTGTGGAGTCTCCTTCTCTGGAGAGGTTTCAAACCCATCTGGACTTGGTCTAGGTGATCCTGCTGTGGTGGGAGGGTTGGAGTGGATGATCTTTCGAGGTCACTTCCAATCCCTAATGTTCTGTGATTCTGTGGGTGGAGGCACCATCCCTGGAGGGGTTCTACAAATGGGCAGACAGGAGATGGGTTAGTAGCTGGGGGTTGTAGGGTGGATGGTTGGACTCAATGATCTTGACGGTCTTTTCCAACCCATGATTCTGTGTGCCTTCTCTCCTCACTCCAGCAGGTTCCTTTCCAATTCTCTCTTTAATTTTGCCACTTAAAGGTTTCTATTAGTCACCTTCTAGCCTGTCCTGATACCATCTCTCACCTGAGCTTTAAGCTCTCCGATTGCCCGAGCGCAGAACGACGTGTCAGAGCATCACGAGCCTTGTTGTGTGATCCACACCTTGAAATGGCCCCACATCCCTGGCATCTCTTGGCAAGGAAACACGCCCCAGCCAGCATCCCTTGGGTGTTTGGAGGAGGGGAGAGGTGAGACAACCAGTCCCTGAGCACAAGCAGTTTACTTCATATTTAGCAATATCACAGCCTGCAACGCTCCCCTTATAAGGCAAACTGAGGAGAGGCATGTGCCGGAGGAACCACTCGCTGGAATCATCTGCTGATGCTCTGCTTTGCTCCAGATTCCTGCTGTGGTGGGGGGATTGGACTAGGTGGTCTTTTGAGGTCCCTTCCAGCCCCTAGTGTTCTGTGATTCTGCTTCTTATTGCCCTGGTGGTGCTCAGTCAGCTTAATGTTCCCAACATGTTGCTGCCATTAAACTCCTGGGACCTTGCAAGGGACATTTCTCTGTGGCCAGCAGGTTGATTCATCCCCTCTACTCTGCTCTGGTGAGACCCCACCTGGAGCACTGCGTCCAGTTCTGGAGCCCTTATTACCAGAAGGATGTGGACGTGCTGGAGCGAGTGCAGAGGAGGGCCACGAGGATGATCAGAGGGCTGGAGCACCTCTGCTATGAGGCCAGACTGAGAGAGTTGGGGCTGTTCAGTCTGGAGAAGAGGAGGCTCCCAGGCGACCCTATTGTGGCCTTTCAGCATCTGAAGGGGGCTACAGAAAGGCTGAGGAGGGACTTTTTAGCATGTCAGGTAGTGACAGGACTAGAGGGAATGGAGCAGAGCTGGAGATGGGGAGATTTAGAGTGGATGTGAGGAGGAAGTTCTTCACTGTGAGAGTGGTGAGAGTCTGGAATGGGTTGTCCAGGGAGGTGGTGGAGGCCCCATCCCTGGAGGTGTTTAAGGCCAGGCTGGATGAGGCTCTGGCCAGCCTGTTGTAGGGTGGGGTGTCCCTGCCCATGGTAGGGGAGTTGGAACTGGATGATCCTGTGGTCCCTTCTAACCCAGACTGACTGTGTGACTTGGTCTGGGTGATCCTGCTGTGGCAGGGGGATTGGACTGGATGATCTTTCGAGGTCCCTTCCAATCCCTAATGATTCTATGGTTCTATGACTCTTTGCTGCTGCGTGAGCAGCTTTTTTTGTCTTTATACAGTGGAGCTCTGGTGGACTGATGGCAGTGACTGACCAGCCTGTCCTTCCTTCTCAAGGACACCTTTATTTGGGAATCATAGAACCATAGAATCATAGAATCATCTGGCTGGAAAGTACCTCCAGGATCAGCCCAACAGCTCCCTAATCCCTAGACCTCAAGGGCTCTAGCTATTTGTTATTTAAACACCTCCAGGGATAAGGACTCCACCACCTCCCTGGGCAGCCTGTTCCAGTGCCCAACCACTCTCTCAGCAAAGAACTTCTTCCTAAGATCCAACCTAAATGTCCCCTGACACAACTTGAAGCTGTTTCCCCTTGTCCCATCATTAGGATTTTGGGAGAATAGACCAGCACCAGCCTGGCTACAACCTCCTTTGAGGTAGCTGTCAAGAGTAAGAAGGTCTCTACCACCCTCACTGGGAAGAAGGTCCTTCTCACACTGATGTGGAACCTCGTCTGTTCCAGGTCACACCCACTGCCCCTTGTCCTATCACTAGATGACACTGAGCAGAGCCTGGCCCCATCCTCCTCACACCCACCTTTCCCATATTTATCAACATCAATGGGGTAACCCTTTAAAGTGAAAAAAGACTTGGAAAAAAGTC
>VXBP01005674.1:125170-143585 GCA_013400115.1 Rhinopomastus cyanomelas | reverse complement strand
TAGATTTCTCTGAATGTAACTCGGTATCTCTAGAGATTGTTTGAAAAAAGCTGATGAAACCCAAAATGCACAAAAGCAAAAATTGCAGTTTCTGATTTTTTCTTTTTAAGATCATAGCTGGATGAGTACTCATGTTTCTCCTGTCTGCTCTCCTAGCTGTCACCTAATTTCCAGGTTTTCTCAAAACAACTGCTCAGTTAATCCAGTCTCACAGTTTTGACCAGAAGCAGCCACTGTTGTTTCTGTGCCCCTAAAGGTTAATGCTGCACTTAGGGCCCACGCTTGCCTACATAGAAAACATTTCTTAATCCTTCCCATAATTTGTTGGGACTGCCCACTTAACTTTTTTGAGTGTGTAACACTTGTCTCTGTCTTGCAAAGTTTCTCTGCTATTAAGTGGGGTCAGAGGCCAAAGAACCTCCAAATTCATAGAGAAATATGAATAATTTAAAAACATGTGTTCTCAAATAATGTTGTATTTTACAATAACAGTGTTCTGTGTCCTTAAATCTTTTAAACCATCTGTTGCCTGGTACTTCACCGTGATCCACACTGGGTTTAACTTCCCCTCAGCACTGAGTGAAAATAACGCTTAGAGGGAGAGTGGAGGGTTAATGCAGCACTTCCATTTATTTCTGCAGTGGATACCCTGCTGAAAGTTGCATTGACTGAACACAGGACAGACACAAAGATCAATCCTAGTGGGACCGAAACCGTTGAGGTAGCGCTTACTCAGAATCGATCAGTCTTTTCAGTTATCCCTGGCAGTGATGGCTGCTACATTTTCTTGCCATTTTGCTACAGCTTGTTCTTACAAGCTATACTGAGAGCATGGTCAGAGGTACTGTCCTCACTGGTGATCCATTCAAAACCACTGTGTTTTTTGGTAATGTCAGTACTTTCATTACATCTCAGTCTGTCCTTTCTTTCTGGGTTAGGCACTGCTGTAATCCAACAAATTTACTATGATTAGTTCTTCAGCGTTGGTGTAGTCTGATGAATTGCAGTCAATAATCAAGAGGTTTTGCAGAATTGTGACTTTTCCTTCTTCTTGTACAGCAGCTTAAATGGTCTTATATTCCTACCCTCAGGAATCATAATTCTGCACCGATTTCCATGTTGTCCTGATTTCATTTTTTTTGTATTGCATTGGGCAGAAGCTGGCAGTCAACATGCATTAGAATGTATATGAAATTTACTCAACAAGATCTGTACCATACAAGGCGGACTCAAATACATTTGAAATATGCAAATAGGCAACACTATCATATCAACGCATCTATCATTTGTGAATGTGCCATACGTATGTGTATTCAGCGTGTCCCCAGAGCTGGTAAAATGCAGTACTGTGTAGCTTCATGGCAGGATGCAGGACGGACACAACCGTTGTTACCCATTGTTTTTTGTCAGAGCTGCTCAATGCTTTCTTCTAAGCACCTGGGGCGTCTTGCTTCATGAGTTAAAATGTCATCTGTAAAGAAGAGTGAGAGATTCCAGTTTCTGCTTAAGCCAGTGGTGAGAGAAGTTCACGTGCTATGACTGCACCAAGCTTGAGGGAATTAAGTTTGTAGCCCAAGTCACAATAAGAAGCACACTTGTTACTAGCTCTGCAATTAATGTGTTTTCCAATAATACAAAATGAGTATTAAAAAACCTTCTTTGACTCAAGAAGGGACCTTCCCAGGACAGAGTGAAATGCGTCATTTTTCACCTTTTATGAGTTTGCCAAGGAATGTGGTTCCTAAGACTATCAATCATTTACCACTCGAAGACCAATATAGGAAGAAACACTGTTTTAAAAGCAGCTGTTAGTTTAATGTTATTTACCATAGACTTGTTTTACCTCTGAACACTGAATATGTATGTACTTCTTGTAGAAGTCATTGGGCTGTCTTTGGCATCAAGGTTAATAACTCAACTTTCTCAAAGCAGGACATCTCTGGTCTCACTGATGTCATCATAGAATCATTAGGGATTGGAAGGGACCCCAAAGGATCATCTAAGCCAATCCCCCTGATACAGGAGGATCACCTAGACCAAGTCATACAGGAACACATCCAGGTGGGTTTTAAACATCTCCAATGAAGGAGACTCCACAAACTCCCTGGGCAGCCTCTTCCAGTGCTCTGTCACCCTCACTGTGAAGAAGTTCCTTCCCATATTGGACCTCCTGTGTTCCAGCTTACAACCATTGCCCCTCGTCCTATAACTAGATGACATTGAGAAGAGCCTGGCTCAATCCTCCTGACACCCACCCTTCAGATATTTATAGACATTAACAAGGTCAACCCTCAGTCTCCTACTGGTAGAATACTCCTAACTGTGACTTGAAATTGCTTCAGAAAATGGAATACACTAGGAAGATGGTATTTGCCAATTCTGTTTTCCTTTTCTGAGGTAGAACTATCTCAATCCATAGTGGGTTATTGAACTCTGAATTTTTCCTACACCTCTGCTGAACTCTAATTACACCAAGGAGGTGACTCAAAGTGCAGGCACTCTGGAAAACAGTAGGCAATGTGCTAATTTAATTTTTCATTTGTTTTTTAATCAATACATTGACTTAGGTTGTGCCTGCCAGATTCTGTTCTGGCTTGTGTGCTGAGCAGTTCTGTTGGAGTCACTTAGACTGGTCAGGGCAGTCACTATCCAAATTATTAATCTTCTTTGATTTGTTGTGAAATGCATCCATTATTAACATTGCATGTGGTTTTATGGATGCTACTTCTGTTCCAACTTGTGTTTGTATTTCTCAGTTACAAAAAAAATCTGTGTGGCTGTGGTCAGAAACAGTAGAAATTGTGGAATTTGGCACAGCCGTGAATGTGAGAGAGTTTGGAAAATATCACTGGCTCATCTATCAGCTGTTAAATTAGCAAAAGAGTTCTCAGGAGGTGATCATGAAATTACTACTGCTGTAGCTTTCCGTATTTCTTCTGTTTTATCACCCTAGGCTTACCACTTCAGAGCCTTCTTCCACTACACTGTGTCCCATTCACTGTAAATAAATCTCTTAAAACATTCAATATGTGTTTACTAATTGTGATCAGGCTAAAATTCAAGTGCTGTACTTGTGGGACTGTTTTTTTATCAGAAGCTGTATTTAAGTGATGACACACAGTAATTTGTTCATTCTTCTGTCAGAGTAATTTACAAGGCAATGACAGATAAACATAGCTGTACAAGATTCATTTACAGTGACACAATGGCAGATACACAGAGCAGAACCCTGCCTATGAGATAAAGTGGACTGAGTGACTTATGCAGTAATTAGGGGATAATTGTCATTAACCTCGCAAACAGTAGTTTACCCATATTGTTTAAAAGGCTCCAGGATGCATAATGACAAGGTAATCTGTCAAAGCGCTAGGGGGAAATATTAATAAGATTTGTGCAAGCCTGGATAGAAAATATGCAGAAAGCAGCCACATTAAGCTAATTGGTGGATGAATATACACTTGTAAAAGTGCTTCTAATGGCACGTTTGCTGCTCTGCAAATGACTACTGTTAATGTAGAGAAGTGGGCTGCCTAGAAAGTCAGGACTGCTGGGACAAGAGGGTATTAAGACATGCAGGCACAGTTATTATTACTTTGTACACTGTAATATAATTTCCCCCACTTTCTTTTGCATTTCAGTGCCACTAATACGTGAAAACAGATAGCTCACTTCATATGCCACAGCATTTTTATTCCCCGGTGACCTTTGCCTTTTTGGTGTCACTTCTGCACCCTGCTGTATTCCTTTTAAATCATGTTGACACCTATGACACTCCGGGGTTTTTTGGTGTACACTTTTTAGGTAAACAATCAAAGGAAAAAGGCCTCATTAAGGTTGCAAGTAATAATGCATAGTCCCCTAATGAATACTAAAGATGGAAATCAATCTCCTGCTTCTGCTGCCATTCATATACACAGCATATAGTACATCTGAATTCCCTTATCGGGGCACAGTTTGGGTTCAGTCAGAAAACCAAGCATGTAATGAAATCCAGTTTGTTAGTATAATTTACTGACACTTTTACTCCTATGTTTTTGTCCTTGGGCAACTTACCAGTTCCTTACAATGCCCCCGGTTAGGCAGATTTCTCACTGACTTCTTTAGAAGTTTAACTTACAAGCCCAATAAAACTCGTCTTTTGTTGCTTACATTTTCCAGTTAGAGTTATGGCTTTAGTCAGTTTAGATTTAAAGTGAGAAAAGTACCACCTGAAAATCAGATGAGACTTGCCTGTTAGAGGTTCTGCCTGGCTTTTTCTGCAGTCCGTGTCAGATGGAGCAAGGATGTAAGACAAGAATTTGTTTGCATTTTCGCGTTGTGCAGTGGGGAATGTCTTGGCTGCTGCGAGCCTGGGTGTCTCTCCAGGCTGTATGTTTTGTGAATACGCCACCTCACTGGTGCTCTTTGACAATGTTTCCTGTTTCTCATAGAAATTACATGCCATTCTTTCAGTGTGGGTGAAACTGAGGCTCAGAGAGGCTTGAGTAGCTGACTACATTTACTGAAAGACTGACAGACTGATAGTGTTAATGCAAATTTTTTTAAAATGGTATACCAAAAAGGGGAACTATATATTCAGAAATTGGTGAGAGCAAGTATGAAAACCAGTCATTGCTCTGGTTATATGCATGCTGGGTATCTCTGACCCACTTGCATACTTCACTTTGTTAATTTATAGCTGGAATTATTTTGGTGTTGTCTGTGTCTCTGTTTACATCCTGTCCCAGAAAAGTCCCCCTGGCACCTCATACAGTCTAAAATTTTTGCCTTCATGCACCATGCACTTGGTGGTTTGATTGCCTTAGAAGCCATGTCTGCCTAAGGGCAAACACTCTGTTTCTTGCCACAAGTTAGTGGCAAAGCTTTTTCAGAGGCACTTCAATGAGTTTTCCACTCTCAGTGGTTGTAGAGAAGCAAAGATACTAAAATAGTCCTCTGTAGCAGGGTCCAAGGTTGTGAATTTCAGAGCTGTTTAAGGAACTTGAATGTTCAATTTCCATAAAATCTTTCTATTCTAGTGTTTGATGAAGGCAATGAAAAATGCCTCACCTTTAGAGTACATTAAAAAATGTTTCTGAGAGCAGATACCACAAAGTATCTGATGACCTTACATTAACTCCTCATTTAGGAAACTCAAGAGAGATCTTGAAAGTCTCAATCAGAAGCGATGGCAAAGGAGTTCTGCTGCTGTCAACTAGTAACAGACTTTACCATTTAGTAATTGTCACCAAAATGGCAATTGTAAACCCAAGCAAATTTTATTGACATCACGAGAGATATACCAATGACTAACTAGTAAATGTAGGCAGAGTTTCAGGCTCTGGCTGTGTTTAGATTCTTCTCCTCCTCTGTGTGGACAGAGGTTTACTTGTCAGTCACACGACTGTAAAGAGGCTTGATCTTGTTGCTGTGATTAAATGAAGCTTGAGCTGCTGTGATTAGGTATGTTGTTACCCCACAGTAATCTATCATAATTTAAAGCATAAAAACTCAGTGTATGAAGTGTCCCAGCTGAAACCAGGACACAGTGTTATTCAGAAGGAAAAAAAAAGTCATTATCTTGTGAATTATGCATTCTTATCTGGTTGATAATCAAGAACATTCCATTACAAAGTGAATATTTTATCAAAAGTCAAACAATATGTTTTAAAACTCAGAAGAAGCACATAAAACTAGTGCCACTGCATCCTAATAGTTTTGCTGGAGTTGTAGAGGTGAGTACACATTCATGAAGAGCAGGAAAGAGTCCAAATTGATGTTTCTTTTCTGATAACAGTTTCTTTTCTGGCTGCCTTATCCCCACTAGTTCATGTGAAGGTTTTATAGTTTACATTTGATATCTTTCAGGGCAGTGTTTTCAGGTATATTTTCAGGTTGGTGAACCTGAAAACAAAGAAGCATTCTGCAGTTGGCACACCTTATGAGAAAGCCCAGTACCCAAAAGGAGTAATATGTTGGGGATCTGGTATTGTCATACAATTTCCCACAAATTAGCCCAGAATCAGTGCTCCAGCAGGTTGCTTGTGCAGGGTTCTGTGCTGCTGGCATATGTCTTTGGGATGAGATATAACACAGAGGACCTGCATACTTTTGGGCAGTAAAGACCCTGTAGACCATTTAGCAAGAACGTGGGTGGTTAACGACGGTGTCCTGGCTAGGTTTCAGCTGTGGTTGTTACATTCCCCCTCCTCACATTCCATCCACAGTTTCAGCAGGACATGGTGTTTTTCACTTTCACTCCAAAAATCTTCAGCACTGCTCCTGTGCTGGTTTGCTAATAGCCACTGAGCTTCTTCATGGTGGTATGCCCCCAATATTACGTTTAAACAGATTTGGCTCCACATTTTGTTTTAGGGCTAAGTTATGTCAAATTTACTTTCCAGTGTGGTCAGTGGAATTACACAGGGTTTAATGTGCAAGTATTCTGGGTCTAAAGTGCAGCCAGATTTGACCCACTGTCTACAATATCGGTTAGTACAGCTTGCAGAGGTCTTTGGGGGCCCTTTTTGTCAAAATACAAAGGTTTTTCTGCTGAATGCATGGGGAGACCTGGAGGGTAAGGAGCAGACAGAACAAGTACCGCCACAAGCCTGTCAGCAAAAGGGATTATGAGTATGCATATAAGCCACTAAAGTCTCCTTCATGTTATTCTTCATTTGAACACACACTGCCAGTGTTACTCTCAGTGATGCTATGGGGAAAGACAGTCTTTTCTTTACTGTAACATGCTGGTATCTTCATGCACACCACCTGTCCTTGGGGCAAAGGAAAAAAGTCCAACAGATAAAACAAAGGTGGTGTCAAAAGGGAAAATGCACTACTTATTTTTCTAGTGGAGTGGAGGCTGCAGTGAGGACAAAAGATAAAGATTTCCATTACTGACTGAGAACTTGGTAGTGCTGCACTGTGTTTGTTCCTGCTGAAGCAGTATAACTTAAGGAAAGGCTGCTGACACTTAAGTGTGAGTTCATTCATATGGTTTCAGTTGGTGAAGTGGCGGCTGGTGGGAGGTGGATGAGAAGTGACAGTTGAGGGGAAATAATTAGCCATGGCTCTTTGCAGGCTGGGTGTGTTAAATTTCATATCACTGCGAGCAAGTATGCACAGGAGCAAAGATGAGTTAGCCTCAGCATGGTAATAACACGTATCAGGAAAATTAGTATGTGATTGTGTGGGTCGGTGTACATTTATGTGGAATCAGATCTACATCTGTCCTGTTGAGGTCAATGGAGTTTAGGCAGAAGGAGCACGAGGTGTTGCACGTTGCCCCATCTGTACTAATGCGAGTTGGTGTGCCAGTGCAAAATTTTGGTAGCTTTTAGCCCAGGAATAGCAGGACTACCCATGGTGTAACAGCTTGAAATTTAATTGGGAAGCAAAGAGGTGTTCCTGGGAAACTCAGCCAAACAAAAGCAACTAACCCTAAATCATGGAAATTATGTAGGCTTTTCTTTATTAGAAACAAATGTTGGATTTTTTTTTCTTCTACACCCTAATTAAGACCATCCTCTGTAATTACAGTATGACCAAATGAGTATCTTTCAACTGTTGCAGCTGCACTCAAAATATTTCTTTGAGATCAACTAGAAATTATATACTTATTTAAAAAGGACTTAAAAAGAAAGATTTTGTGATAAATGTGAGGCTTGGTTAATTATTTAATAACACATGTATTTATGTAGTATTTTGTAACATGGATACTTAGTTGGTATGCATAGAAATGGCAGCTTATGGTGCATATGCAAACTTGCTAAAATATGAAGGCTAGCTCTGTGTTTCTCAGAAGTTAACCGCAGTAGTGCCTGAAAATAATCTCTGAGTGCTTCTCAGAGCACAAACCTTAAGCAAGATCATTTTTGGGTGTTACTGTGGTAACTTCTTAAACAAGAAACAATTCTAACTTTTTAAAAACTTTTCTATTAATCACAAGTCTTGTGTAGTTGTCTCTCACTATGTATGTAGCCAGACGTGCATACGCACTTTACGCCAAGAATCATAGAATCACAGAATCATGATGGCTGGAAAGGACCTCCAGGGTCATAGAGTCCAACCTTTTCTCCTAGTGTCTAACCGCTAGACCATATCCCTAAGCGCCACATCCACTCGTTCCTTAAACACCTCCAGGGATGGTGACATCACCACCTCCCTGGGCAATCCATTCCAGTATCTAATCACCCTCTCAGTAAAGGATTTCCTTCTAACATCCAATCTAAACCTCCCTTGACGCAACTTGAGGCCATTTCCCCTCGTCCTATCATCACTAATTGGAGAGAAGAGCCCAACACCAGCCTTGCTACAACCTCTTTGAAGGTAGTTGTAGAGGGCAATAAGGTCCCCTCTCAGTCTTCTCTTCTGCAGACTAAACAACCCCAGCTCCCTCAGCCTCTCCTCATAGGGCATGTCCTCCAGCCTCTTCACCAACTTGGTTGCCCAAGTTAAATAGTAGGATAAAAACAGCACTGTGAAAAATGTGAACGTGTGTGTATAAACACATGAAGATGCATGTGTCAGCGGGAGTGCAGCCATGTAAAGTTATTGGATGCAGAAGTCATTAGAACCTCTCACACAGTGTTTGAAACAACTGATTTCAAAAATTTCAAGGCTTACATTGTATGTTTATAGCGTATGTTTGTGTACACTGTTCTTATTTTCTAAATAGCAATTTTTTTAATTGGAAGTTTTAAAGCTAAGTTGAAAGCTTGGAATTTGTAAAGCCTACAGCCCCTCAGGAAGTGACTGATTTTCACAGCCTTCTCCAATTAAGCGGCTGAAAATTAGAGTAATCTTTGTTTCAGTCTTCTGCTGTTTCCTGTTCGTATCATCGAAGATAATCATCTTGATGCCCATCATTTGTTCTGTCTGACCCAGCAACTTAAGACAAGATGTATCCTAACATATCCTGACACATCGCTTCCTAATACACGGTCAACAAAAAGGAGAAGGCAGGTTTAGGGTGATTAACCACGGCATTCCTTTATGGATCTAATACAGTGCACGTTTGTGAGTCTGTACCTATACAAATACTAGTCAAGTGTGCGTTTAGCCTTAGAAAAAGATTCAGGGTTATGTCTTTTGTCCTTGGAGGTTACTTTAATATGATTTGGAGATTAAAAGATTTTCTCCATCTGAAGTTGTGAGAGAGCTACCCACAAATGTAAAACTAAATAAAAATGAGAAGTCTGTCTAAGCAAAGAGGGAAGAACATCAGGGTATTCTGTACAGGTTGGGCTTACTTGTCTACTGCCTGGCTTAGAGCTGCAAGCATGCAGCAGTATCTCTGTTCTCACTGACTTCCTTGCACACATTGTCACAGGAGGCTTGGCTTAATCAGCTGTGAGCTGAAAAAAGTAATACAAATTGGAACCTTTTGTCATGAAATATTTAAATGCGAATATGATTTAATGGCTTTGGGGAGAAAATTTAGCATGAGAGATTGTGAGAAACAAGAAACTGATTACATGTAAGAACCGACTAGAAGCTCTAATCAAGTATTACCATATACAGAGAGATCCCTAGCTAGTTATAGCTTAATTCAAAGAGGATAATGGTTAGATTTTTTTGTTAATTTTAAGTATTATGAAAAAATGACATTCCTATTCACTCTTTATCGGGTTTTGCATTGTACATACTTACAGTGATTTATGGAAAGCCATCGCTATGTAAATATTGAAGCATATGCTCCACAGTTTCCATAAGTAGTGTGTTTTTATGAAATGCAGGCATCTGTACAATATTTCTTTGCTTTTGCTAGAGGGAAAAAGTCAAGCAACTTCCTGCTGGAAATTAACAAGATATAGCTTGCTGCATCTAGGAGGAGTAGGCAACTATCATTTAAGGCATCTGGGCAAGAACAACCCCAGGTACCAGTATAGGCTGGGGACTGACCTGTTGGAGAGCAGTGTAGGAGAGAGGGATCTGGGGGTCCTGGTGGACAGTGGGATGACCATGAGCCAGAAGTGTGCTCTTGTGGCCAAGAGGGCCAACAGCATCCTGAGGTGGATCAGAAGGGGGGTGGTTAGCAGATCAAGAGAGGTTCTTCTCCCCCTCTACTCTGCCCTGCTGAGACCACACCTGGAGTATTGTGTCCAGTTCTGGGCTCCTCAGTTCAAGAGGGATGTGGAGCTGCTGGAGAGGGTCCAGCATAGGGCAATGAAGATGATGAAGGAGGTGGAGCACCTCCCTTACGAGGAGAGGCTGAGGGAGCTGGGTCTCTTTAGCTTGGAGGAGACTGAGGGGTGACCTCATTAATGTCTACAAATATTTGAGGGGTGGGTGTCGGGAGGACGGAGCTGGGCTATTCTCAGTGTCATGTAGTGATAGGACGAGGGGCAATGGTTGTAAGCTGGGACATAGGAGGTTCCACATCAACCTGAGGAGGAACTTCTTCACAGTGAGGGTGACAGAGCAGTGGAACAGGTTGCCCAGGGAGTCTCCTTCACTGGGGATGTTCAAGGCCCGCCTGAATGTGTTCCTGTGTGACATGGTCTGGGTGATCCTGCTGTTGCGGGGGGATTGGACTAGATGCTCTTTCGAGGTCCCTTCTGATTCATAATGATTTTATGATTCTAAGGGCAACTTGATGCCCTGCTGTTCCTAGGCCAGCAAGGGTAGTTGCACCCTTGAGTGCCAGTTTCTGTGATCAGTGGGACTTGGTGGCAGCTGAAGGTCTGTACCTCTTTGCGGCAGATCTTTAAACTACATTAAATGAAGTCCGGTGGTGTTATATGGAGAGGTAGTTTGTGTAGCCAACTGATGGCTTTGCTGATAAAGTAATGTGGAATATGTCTCCAAAAGCATACTGGGAGGCCCCACATTTAGAGATGTCTGCTTTCTGTGCATGCAAAAAGCTGGCTGTGCTACTGCCAGGTGAGAGACTGTGTGATACCACCCTCCGCTTATGTGTGGGAGTTGGCCGCAGGATCCATACGCACTATTCTCATTAATTACTGTCATGCTGGCTGCATTTAATTTTTATTTACTTAAATATTTGTTTCTGTTACGTTAGCCTGCAAATGATTTACAAGTTAAAGCAAAAACAAAACAAATTGCTACCAGTGATACATGACAAAGAATCTGAAGCTGACTGCAGACCAGAATCTGGATTCAATACATGCAGACAGTGCAGATAGACGACATTATTGCCATCTTCAAACCATGAGAGTTGCACTTTGAAGGAATTAAGACCTGTGGGTTGGCATTAGAAGTGTGTGCATATGGGCTCGGTCAGAGGTGGCAGGAGAAGACCTGGAGACCACTAACTGATTTTGGTTTTGCAGTTCCAGGTAGGAATTACTGAAACATAGAACCATTAATGGCTGTCTGGAAGTTGTGAGAGAAGCAATGCGAGAAGGTTTAGGTCACTCTCATGGGGAGAGAAGACAAAGTTAATAGGACAAAAAAATGATATTCTAGAGCTTTAAAATATGAGCCTGTCTTTTAATTGTGGTTTTGGTGGTTTTTCTTGTCCTGCCTCTCATCCCATTTTGGTTTAGTTTTGCTTCACCTTTTTTTGTTGTTGGGTGTGGGGTTGTGTTCTGGATGATTTTTACTGAAGATTGTTGATTGCCTGTAAAATACTGCTCTATCAGACAGAGAGAAAGTGCGATGACATAGAAATTAGAGATGTCCACAGTGCATAAGGGTGTCCAAATGTGGGGACATCATGGTGTTTCCTTCATCACTGAGTAAATATATGCTGAATATTTTCTGCATAAATGTGGATTCAAGGGCTTTCCATCTGGGTCAGCAGGCTAAGCTTTTCCTTAATTTATTGCTTTTTGAGGGTCTCACAACCTTGCAAGGTTTAGTTGTCAATAGTCATGTGTGGAAACTTTCTAAAGGTTTTCCAGCCACATCTAAGGTACTGAAACTTACGTGGCATAGAACCATACAATCACTACGGATTGGAAAGGACCTCGAAAGATCATCTAGTCCAATCCCCCTGCAACAGCAGGATCACCTAGACCTTCAACATTACCTTTGTATCCACAGAGGTGACATAGATCACAATGGAAATAATAAAAACAGTTGTAATCAAATAAATAAATGCTTTACTATTTGGGGCAAATTCCATTTTCCAGTGCTATAGGAAACACGAATGCAGAGAGTAAGAAATCCTCTGAATATTGAAGAGAACAGAATAAGTACATAAATAAGACCTATTGGGGGGAATAGAAGACATTTGCAGGCTTCAAAATGAAACAAGAGCTAGTGGATTTGGCAATAGTGTGTAGTCCAGGGTGTTTGGATAAAGTTCTGAAGCTGAGATTCAAGATTTAAAAAGATCAGAGACCGTACTCAGTAGAATATGCTGCAAGGCTTTCAAACTGTTTAATGCCTAAGGAAGCAGTGGAATAATTCTGGTTTGATGGTCTGATATAGTGCTTGTTGGTTGTAGTTACTGTGCAGATGTTATACCCTGCCTTTGCCCAAAAGGAAAGATTCCAATAAAATGATGTATTCATTATATAAGTATTTTAATATGGTTTTTTTATCAATACATGCTGGAATGGATTGCCTGCATTACATTGCAGAATTTTTAAGTCCTACCTCCAGGCAAATCTCATGCTTACTAGCAAAAATGAAAGTGTGAAATGCTTTTTAATGTATATTTAACAACAGATAGGCTAGTGATTACTGATGTGTATTCTCTATGGATTTTTCCCTTGCTATCAGAAGGCAATGCTAAGAGACAACATTTTTACACATTTATGCTCTCTAATCCATCAGATGCTTACTTTTTACATATTTTTAACTGTCATTTATAACCAGGCTGCAAAATGTCATCTTTTAAGTCTAAACCCTACTGAGATTGCAAGCTTACAATTAATTGCCAGTAATAGTCCAGTTATGCTTAAAACCAGTGCCCCGATGTCTACCTTTTGATGCAAGCCTATAACGAGTGTATGGGAGGAAAAGAAAAAGGAGAAAAAAAGGAATAAGGGACAAATATTATGTGGTATTTTTGAGACTCTTTTGCCTTGCAAAATGTCTTGTGAGTTGGCCCATGAATTACTTCAGTCTTCTGTCAGCTTTTATGTAAGAAACAAATGTCTCATATTATTTATTTGGCTCTTCCTTATAGTGTCACCATTTAATAGCAGTTAAGATTATTTCTTCTGTATTTAATAACGAAGTGCACGCCTACAGTCAATTTTTTTACACTAATTTTTGCTAAACTGTAGCATCGTACATGGATTGCTGTTGTTAAAAGTATTGAAATGGTTTTAGATCATAGAGCCCCACAGTCTAGATTTTCTTTGCTGTGACATTACTAAACTCAATCTGTTCCTCTGACTGTGATTCTAATCACGATATTTGCCTGGCTGGAGAGTTTTCATCTTTTGGTCAATTGCCATTAATGCTGTTTGCATGTAATTTTTTGAGCTTGATCCTTCATGTTCAAGCAGCCGAGAGTCTTCTATTGAATTCAATAATTATGCACAATCGATAAGATTTTTCTTTGTGTTTGTCTTTGTTGTTTCTTTGATATGGCCTCTAGGATGCTGCAGGCAAGGTGCTGGACCGCTGGGCCATCATGTCCAGGGAAGAAGAGATCATTACCCTTCAACAGTTTCTGAGATTTGGAGAAACCAAATCCATTGTGGAGCTCATGGCAATTCAAGAAAAAGAAGGGCAGGCTGTGGCTGTGCCATCTTCAAAGACTGATTCAGATATAAGGACTTTTATTGAAAGCAATAATCGCACCAGGAGCCCAAGTCTCCTTGCTCATCTGGAGAATAGCAACCCTTCCAGCATTCATCATTTTGAAAACATCCCAAACAGCCTTGCGTTCCTGCTTCCATTCCAGTACATAAACCCAGTCTCTGCTCCACTGCTGGGGCTGCCTCCAAACGGCCTTCTGCTGGAACAGCCAGCAATGAGACTTCGTGAGCCAAGCCTTACTACCCAAAATGAATATAATGAGAGCAGTGAATCTGAAGTGTCCCCCACACCTTTCAAGAATGAACAAACATCCAGCAGGAATGCTTTGACCAGCATCACAAATGTTGAGCCCAAAACTGAGCCAGCTTGTGTTTCTCCTGTTCAGACACCTACACCTGTTAACGACCTATCAAAGACAGAACACACTAAAAGCTCATTTCGCATTCACAGAATGAGGAGAATGGGGTCAGCCTCAAGGAAAGGCAGAGTGTTTTGCAATGCATGTGGAAAAACTTTCTATGACAAAGGTACTCTTAAAATCCACTACAATGCTGTTCACCTGAAAATCAAGCACCGGTGCACTATTGAGGGCTGCAACATGGTGTTCAGTTCTCTCAGAAGCCGCAATCGCCACAGTGCTAACCCAAATCCCCGCCTCCACATGCCCATGCTAAGGAATAACCGGGACAAGGATCTAATTCGTGCTACTTCAGGTGCTGCCACTCCAGTCATAGCAAGTACAAAATCCAGCCTAACTTTAACAAGCCCTGGGCGTCCACCGATGGGGTTTACCACTCCTCCTCTAGATCCTGTACTACAGAACCCTCTTCCCAGTCAGCTGGTCTTCCCAGCTTTAAAGACTGTCCAGCCTGTTCCTCCTTTTTACAGAAATTTGCTTACTCCTGGAGAGATGGTGAGTCCTCCAACCTCACTCCCTACCAGTCCAATCATACCAGCAGTGAGTGGCATGGAGCAACATCCTCCTCCTCCTCCTCCTTCAGAGTCATCAGTGCCATCAGTGCTGATGCCCACCCCAGAGCCTAATGCTGACCTTGCGCCCAAGAAGAAGCCAAGGAAGTCAAGCATGCCAGTTAAAATTGAAAAAGAAGTTATCGATACTGCTGATGAGTTTGATGATGAAGACGAAGAAGTAAATGACAGTAACACAATGGTGAATGACATTGGTCATGACAATCACTGCCATTCTCAGGAGGAGATGAGCCCAGGCCTATCTGTGAAAGACTTTTCCAAAACTGATAGAAACAGATGCATTTCCAGACCAGACATAAGAAGGGCAGATAGCATGACATCAGAAGACCAGGAGCATGAGAGAGACTATGAAAATGAGTCAGAGTCATCAGAGCCCAAATTATGTGAGGAATCCATGGAAGGCGATGACCGCCTCCATGAACCTGGTGAAAAAACTATGATGCACAGTGACAGACCAGATGAAAACCACAATGACTCTTCCAACCAGGATGTCATTAAGGTGAAAGAAGAGTATACAGACCCTACATATGATATGTTTTACATGAGCCAATATGGACTGTACAACGGAGGCAGTGCCAGTATGGCTGCCCTTCATGAAAGTTTTGCTTCTACATTCAACTACAGCAGCCCTCAGAAGTTCTCCCCAGAAGGTGAAATGTGCTCCAGTCCAGACCCAAAGATCTGCTATGTCTGCAAGAAAAGTTTCAAGAGTTCCTACAGTGTGAAGCTTCACTACAGAAATGTTCATTTAAAAGAGATGCATGTCTGCACAGTTGCTGGTTGTAACGCTGCGTTCCCATCACGGAGAAGCAGAGACAGGTCAGTAAATATTAATTGATTTTCTACATTATTAAATGTATTGAATTATGTAAGAACAGGCAATTTAAGATATATGAAGAAATAGAGAGATGCACACTAATGACAAGTGACAATAGTGTTTCCATGACATTGTGAGAGTTTTATCACTTTAAGATTTTCATTGTTGCTTGGCATTTGAAATATTATATATTGTGCCAACTCCTTAAGTGAAAGGCTAGATAATAAATGTCATTACTCTTTCTGTGTGAACATGTATAGTGCACTTGTGAGATGCAGGTTTCATTTTCTTCTCCTTGCAACTTTTAAAACAAGAAAAGCTTCTTTTAAATGTATAGTAAATGATACACAATACAAATATCTTCATGCATATGAAAACACAGGAGGGGAAGGGGTAGATGGATAGTCAGATGAATGGCTGGAGAGAGACAACAAAAAGACTGGAATGAAAGAATGACTTCCATCTCCACAGGGTCATATAAAAACAAATAGGAATCATTAGAACGCTAGTCTTTCTTCTCTTCAGTTTTTAAAACAAGCTGCTGTGTTGTAACAAGAACAAGTAAATACTGAGAAAATAGGTGTCTATTTCTTCAATTGAACTTCTACACCTCTCTATCTACTCTAGTTGTTAAGTCTACTTTATCTGCTTTTCTACGTGTGAGCAAAATCCTTCCCCACTGATGGAAATTATACACACTCAGAGAGGAGAGAATCATAGAATCATCAGGGATTGGACGGGACATCGAAAGATCATCTAGTCCAATCCCCCTGCCACAGCAGGCTCACCTGACTGGAGAAGCCATGGAATCAGAGTCACTCAGGGTAGGAACGAACCATCATCCAGTTCCAACACCCCCAGCACAGGCAGGGACACCCCACCCTAGACCAGGATGGTCAGAGCCCCATCCAGCCTGGCCTTAAACACCTTCAGGGATGGGCTCCCATACCTGGGCAACTCATTCCAGGCCTNCCTTACACTTGATCTTGTTGAACATCATGAGGTTGGCCTGTGCCCACCTCTCCAGCCTGTCCAGGTCCCCCTGGATGGTAACTCTTCCCTCCAGTGTGTCTGCTGTGCCACACAGCTTGGTATCGTCAACAAGCCTGCTGAGCGTGCACTCAATGCCCTTGTCCATGTCACTGACAAAGATGTTGAACAAGACCGGTCCCAGGACCGATCCCTGAGGTACTCCTCTTGTCAGTGGCCTCCACTTGGACAAGGATCCTTCAACAACCACTCTCTGGGTGCGACCATCAAGCCAGTTCCTTACGCATCTACTGGTCCACCCATCAAACCCATGTTCCACCAGCTTGGAGACCAGAATGTGGGACAGTGTCAAAGGCTTTGCTGAGGTCCAGGTAAATGACATCAGTCGCTCACCCCACATCCATTAATCTTGTGACCTGTTCATAGAAGGCCACCGGATTTGTCAAGCTCCATGATCTTACCAGGCACAGAGGTGAGACTGACTGGCCTGTAGTTCCCCGGCTCCTCCTTCCTACCCTTCCTGAAAATAGTAATGATGTTTCTCGTTTTCCAGTCAGTGGGGACTTCACCAGTCCACCATGACTTTTGGAATAGAATAGAGAGGGGTCTAGCAACCTCATCTGCCAGTTCTCTTAGTACCCTTGGGTGTATCCCATCTGGTCCCATGGACTTGAACACTTTCAGGTCCTTCAGATGATCACGAACCTGATCTTCACTGATGATGGGCAGGTCTTCCTGGCAGTCCCTGCCATAATTTTCGATGTCCCCAAGAGTGTGGTTAGAGGCCTTTGCAGTGAAGGCTGAGGTAAAGAAGTCATTGAGAACCTCAGCCTTTTCCATGTCACTTGCGACCACCTCACCTGTTTCCTTTCTGAGGAGACCCACACCTTCCCTAGACTTCTTCTTACCATTAACATACCTGTAGAAATTCTTGGTGTTCCCTTTGACCTCCCTGGCTAGGCCAAATTCAAACTGTGCCTTGGCTTTCCTAACCAGATCTTTAGCTGTTTGGGCAGCTTCCTTATATTCCCCCCATTCTAGCTGTCCTCCCTTCCACTCCTTGTAGAGTTTCTTTTTGTGTGACAGCATGTCCAGGAGCTCCTTGCTCAGCCAGGCAGGCCTCCTAGCATTCTTCCCTGCTTTCCTCTTTGTTGGTATACATTGCTCCTGGACACAGAGGAGATGATCCTTGAAAACTGGCCAGCTGTCCTGGGCCCCTCTTTCCTCAAGGTCTTCATCCCATGATACTTTGGCCAGCAGATCCCTGAAGCGATCAAAGTCTGCACACCCAAAGTCCAGGGACGTAAGCTTGGAACACTTCCTCCTGGTTGCCCTGAGGATCTGAAGTTCAACTGCTTCATGGTCAATGCAGCCAAGGCTGTCCTAGAGCCTCACATGCTTCTCACCAGCCCTTCCCTGTTGGTGAGAACAAGGTCCAGCACAGCTCCTTTTCTTGTTGGTTCCTCCACCATTTGAAGGAGGAAGTTGTCATCTGTGCAATCTAAGAGAGGATTAGAGAGAGGCTAGACGCCTACATTTTTTTAAGATCAAACAAGGTATATTCTGCTGGCCTTTCAGATGACATCGTGCCCTAGCTATGCTGCATCAATACTGAAACAGTTTGGCTTAAACACAGGCAGCTGGTCCTTAAAATCTTAGATGGGTTTTTTTGTTACTTGGTTTTTTTTATTCCTGAGGAAAATGCAATATAATTGGTATGTGTCGAGGTAGCAGGAAAACACAGTTATTTCATACTTGAAGATAAAAGCTTTTGCATGTGATGACTTAACAAAATCTCTCTGGTTCATCAAGTGATGGTGAGATTAGGTTGTGTCTACTCATGTTTCATATTTTCGCATTATGTTTTGAAAACTGGGCAGAGACAGGAAGGAAATAAAACCTAGCTAAATATTTTGCATGTCACTCTTCCCCCCCCCCCCCCCCTCTTCTTTT